>VWZN01006792.1:937031-1018338 GCA_013396955.1 Regulus satrapa
TAATTGTGGGTATTTTTTGGGGCTATTTAAATAAATTTTGGGGGGGGGGGGTTTGCTATGTATTTTGTTTCTCAGAAAATCTGTGAAATTATGGGAGGAGCACTACTGCTGTGATGGTTGAGGGCAGTAAGTGGTTGAGGGTAGTAGGTGGTTAGACATGTGTTTGAGCAACATCACGAAAGGTGGCCAGCATCCTTGTGGTTGAATCAGGCCTGAAAAGCACATTGGGTGACCAAAACCTGACTCTGTGTGTGGCTAGGTGATAACTCTTCCAAATCTCTGGATTCTTCCTGCCTAGGGAATGCTGATGTCACTGCTTTGGAAGGCAAAGTAAATTGCAAGGTTTTCATCAAAATGATTGCTCAATGATACAAATAAGTTTTCTGGAAAAGCAAGCTGAGGGTAGAAACTGCTCTGAGCTTCCTCACCAGTCAGTGCACGCACATACATAGCTCTTGTCTTCATTATAGATAGGGATGGAATTCTATGGCTGAAGAGTATGTTTATGCCTTAGGCAGAGGATTGCTGAATAGCTGGGAAAGAAAGCTTTCACGCTTATCGGAGGGACACTGTCAATGCCCTGCTGTTTGTAGCATCAGCACTTATGCCTGGTTAGCTGCTTCGTATCTTAGTGCACAATGCTTTGTACTTCCCAGTGCTGCTGCCTCCTCCTCTTTATTCCTTCTTTCTTTCAGGTTCTGGGCCATGGAGTGTAGCTGGATAATAAGGCTGATATTAGAGGAGAAGGGGTGAGAAGTACAGTTTATCTATTTGTGTTTCTTTTTCCTTCCTTGTGAGTTCACCCACTCAAGTTTTTATTGCTGTGCACATCTGGGATTCTTTCTACAGATGATGCGAAGTGTTTCCAATTTCTCCTTCTCTTTGACGAATTGAGACCTGGACTTGAGTCTCAGGTTTTAGTTGTTTTTTTTTTTTTTTTTTTTATTTTGTTCATTTGGTTGGCTGTATGTGTGTGAAAACTCTTTTGTTTCTTGTTTTCAGAATATGACAAAGTACCCAGAGGGCTTTCTCTTTTTTTGCCCTTTTCTGATTAATTTTCAGCTTGAAAACCTTCTTTTAGAAAAAGTGGGTGCCAGAAATTTTGGTGTACCATAAATGCTTCATTAGCATAATTTACAGTTGCAAATACTGACTTCCTTCTCTGGTTTCCATATGTGAGAGATGGTTTTCTCTGTGACTGGTTTGTGTAGTAAATGTATATTTAACTGGTCAGCCACAGTGATGATAAATGCCTTTAAGTCACAGCTTTTCAAGTGCATCCTATGCCCTTTGTGGGCAAACTATTTTTTATTTGTACATATGTGAACTTGAAACCAGATGATACTGGGAGGCTGGTTATTTGAGGTTGGGTCTCTTCTATCAATTACTGTGCTTCACTGTCTGGAATTGATCCTGATGTTCTCTTACCTAGTACTGTTCTTCCAAAAACCTTTGTTAGGGATATTGTTACTATTATTCACTTTATCCCCCAGTTACTGATGGAATTTGAACAACATTGGATTGAGACCAAATCCATGTAAAATTGCCATAGAAATATCTGTAATTGCTGATAGCTTCCCATCTGCAATTACTTTTTAGGATAGATCAGACAGCTTTTTAATCTATTTTCTTCTCTATTGATTACGTCCACTGATAATTTTTAATTGGAATGTCATTTAAAACTAATTCAATGCCTGAAAGTAGTTTTAAGGATGTCATTTCCCCAACAGTATTTCCAACCGTATGTGTAATGATACCAAACTTATGCAATAAGACTGCTTTTCCATAATACTTTGTTGATTTTCATGAGTTATGCTACCAACCCGTAATTCTTTACTGATTGCATTTATAACAGCTTTTATGCTATTTTGCCTGAAATCAATACCAGGTTAGCTGATCTGTAAATACCTAGCTCATCCTGATTGCCCTCTTAGAATACTGGCAGAAAATCAGCTTTTTCAGCTTACTCCAACATCTCTCCCCTAGTCTGGGAGACATGATGAGATCATGGACAAATGCCTACCATGTCCTGCTGCACTGTCCCCGTGAATGAAGTTGCAACATGAGTCCTGGTTCATGTGCACCCCACAGGCTGGCTACAAGAAATACAGAAATTAGCAGTAACCTATGGAAAGGAAAACGTTCCCATAAAAATAAAAGCAATTATTTTGCTCTGTCTGTGCTATCAGTCTGTCTGTGAGTTGGTGGTACCAATACACGGGATGATAATGATCATATATGCTCACGAGTGGCTTGATGCTCTCAGTCTCATAAAATTGATGGCATCTCAAACAATGCATGTGAAACACTAAAAGATGTAAGATTTAAGATAGTATAGAGGGGAGCAACAGGTAAAAGTTGGGTAGCCTTGCCCACTGGTTCCTCAATCGCTGGGGAGCTCTTTGCTATGAGGAGCTATAGATAGCAAAAACTGTATGTGCAAGGTGGTATGGTAATGAGCACGCCTGCACATGGAAAAGCATAGAATGATTTTCATGATAGAAGAGGAAACATCTGGGAACAGTGATGAGAAAAATCTGCAGACTTTGATGCCAGTGCATTTCTGTATTTGGCTTGAGGAAAACTGATGCAGAATTTGACACGTTCTTTTAAGTTGATTGGAAATTTGTCTTCCTCCTTATTTTGAGAGCAGTTCTGAACTGGCCCATAATTGTCAAAGTGAAAAAAGGAAATCCTGTCTTCTCTGCTATTATGGCTTAAAGCACTTTTTCAATTAAATTATCATTAGGGTTACATCATGAAAGGTATCAACATAATCCGTTTAAGTATATCTTATAAGGCTCTTTACTACCAAGAAAAATCTCCTGTCTTTCAGGTACCAAAGTTACAGGAATTAATCAATCATGGACTCCAGGGGAAAATTCAGCCTTGATGTAACTCAGTAGTAGGCATTCATTTATTTCATGCCTTGGCGTGTATCTTTGTCTGTGCAAGGATTTTATATTTGTATTATCACAGGACTTTTGTGCAGCTCTTGCATGAGGCTATTACAGTGAGCACAATAACCACTCTGTACACCAGCATTCCCTGCTATTTTGGTTTCTATTTGATGTCGTGTTTTCACTTTACCTGGGGAGTATTTTTGCCTGGAGGAAATGGCTGAGAAAAGAGGCGTATTTGAAAAGCTAGGAATCAAAGAAGTGATAAAAAATATTTCCGAGCACAGTGAATAATTAGGAATTAACTCACTGTGTCATGGCTGGAGAGTATTTATTGCATGTAATTGAAAATTTTTTCTGAGATACTAATGTTTTTGGGACCTTTGTGGGACAATCAATCCTACCTTATCTTGTCTGGTTGTCTCAAATACATATATTATTTTCAGAAAACTTCATTGTGGCAAGGCATACAATTGTGTCCATTTTACAGCTGGGTAACTGAGGCATGGAGACGCTTATATTTTTAAAACATTGCCATTCAAGTTGTGTTTGGAAGTCATTCCTGCTTGTGTGGGATTTCTCACCAGGAGAAAAGTTGGGAGCTTCATGAGGGTCTGCCAGCAATTTTGAGATTTAATGTATTTTGAAGGAATAGACTTTCTCCTTTTCCCCCCTCCCTCTTTTTGCTTTCTTTTTCTCTTCTTGCTCCACCCCCCAGCTGATAATTGCTCCACCCCCCAGCTGATAAGCTAGCACTCCTGTGTGGGAGGAAACATTGCCAAGCACTGCCCTGTGACACAGGACAGTTCTCCAGCATTGTCAGCAGCTGACACAGAATTTCCCAGTGAGATTGGGGTGGGATCTGTTGCCATTTTCATTCTGTGCTGTTCCAGACATCATAAACATGTCTAATTTGCAACAATTTGAATATGTGAATAGAAGGCAGTTTCAGAGTATTGCTATTTATGTATTTGTTCCTGCAAAAGTTATCCATCACAAGTGAAGAGGTTTTTGATAGACCTTATCTTTATGTAGCGTGCAAGTACAGTACGTTTTGGTACTTCCTGTATCATTTTTCAGAGAGGCAAACTGCAAATGAAAGCCAAAACAAATGAAAACTCTATGATTTCCTGATGCAAAATAACATTTCCAATTTTAGAGGACAAATGTTTAATCAATCTGCATCATGCAAGCATAGAAGAAGAAAGCTAGCTTTTTTTCTTAGAAAGTATGTAGTGCTGGTTGTGACCTAGAGCTAGGACAAGGCTGCTTGTCTTGCAGAAAAAAACCCCAACCAAACAAAAACCTAAAAACCAACAGATTTTCAGTTGCTGGAGGGCGGCTATACCTCTGCATTGTGTTGGAGCAGATTATGCCTTAAAACTAGAGGTATTTTGAGTGTTTAAAACCACCGATTCGTAACTGTAAAGATTTTCAGTTTAAACGTCTGCCAAGTGATGGCATGCTGACTGGCTTTTAGAAGTAGGAGATTTTCTTTAATTTTATCAAGAATCTGCGTTCCCCATGAGTTTCAAGTTGCTGTTATGGCACGATCCCTGCTCGCAACAAACTGCAGCTCCCTATTTTAGAATTTGTGCGATCTCTTGGCATCTCTTCCTTCACTGTCCCAAACCTTGTTGAGTTTTCTGTCCAGCCGTCCAGATCTTTCTCAGCGGTGTCTCTTGAGCTTCTGTTTTGACCATTCATATAAAGGATGTCAAACCCTGGTGGTTTGCATATTTGCCTGGGCAATTAAAAGGCGAGTGTGTTTGTGTGAGCGGGAGTCCGTCGGTGCCAGCGAGCATCCTCAGTGCTGCACGCATGGAACTCTGCCATGGCTCCCGTCAAAGCCGCTGATGGAGACGAGCAGGATGCCGTCAGCGGTCGGCATGCTCCTTGTTCAAAATTCAGCTGTGTATTTATCTCTCAGAAACACTCAGGTCTTTTGTGAAACCGTGTAAGCTTAATTTCGAGCCTATAGCTGATCGTTTTCTCTGTTTGATGTGTGTTAGTCTCTTGAGGTGGCTGGCGTCCTGGAGTGAAGAGATGGAAGTGAGAGATCTGCTAAATCTGCTGTTGCTTAGCGTCTCTGCCTTTGATACTGTCTCCAGAGACTGTACTGATCTCTTCTTTTCAGTCAAGAGTTTACATCCTCGCTGGGGTTTTGATGGGAGATTCCTTTAAGGCATTTTGTACTGACAAGGTTATTTTTTCCATGCACATGCAATAGAATTTCACAGAAACCTTCAAAGAAAGGGTTTTTTTTCTGCTTTTGAACTGAGTTCACAGTTGCTTAGGTTCTTTGTAAAATTACCAAGAAATAAATTATAAGAGTGGCCTAATTAACAGAAAGTTAAGATGAAAGACGCCTGTTGTTTTGTAACAGTTAACACCATTTTTTTTTCATAGATATCTGTGGATGTTGAAAAGCAGCAGCTAGTAGAGCTGCCTAGGATTTTTTTCCTGAATACAACCCTTAGTGAGCACTGGCATTAGGCATTTGATTTGAATGTTAAAAGAAGAACCTGTGTGCTGTGTGTTGCACAGAATTGCTGTCTTTGCAGAGGACTGCCTTTGCCTATGGGTGAGGTCATAGGTGTTTCCATAAAGTTTTTTGGTTGTTTTTTTTTGTTTGTTTTTTTTTTTTTATTTTTTCCCAAGTGGGAGACATATCTCTAGTTTTAATCTCCTGATTTTGCTNTTTTTTTTTTTTTTTTTTTTTTTTTTTTTTTTTTTTTTTTTTTTTTTTTTTTTTTTTATCCCAACAGTTTTAGAATTATACTTTGTTACAAGCCTGGGAAAATGCTGCTTTGAGGGATTTTGTCCTCCTTTTTACAGTTAAGTTTTTCTTTCTTAAAATAAAATAGACAAGACAAATTGAAGATGTGAGGAATCTTTATTGACTGCTTTTCAGCTAGTATCCTAACAAGAAAGGCTTGCAGCATCTTGGTCATGTGTACATAATTTTGCTTGTCTTTTAAGGAAAATCTAAGTGTTTTTGCCTGAAGTGAAAATGGTTCATGGCTTCATTGAAAAATTATTCTGCAGTTTGGTTTGAGACCCAGTGGAGGTGACTGCTCTTTTGAACAACTTTTGCAGTTTTCCCTTATAAAATATTGTATTAGAGATTTTAACAACAACAAAAACATACAGAAGAGATTGACCTTTTTTGTGCAGAATCTCCTTAATTTTAGGTTTGTTCTCCATCCTGTACCTATATGTACCACGTGGCGAACCAGGGCTGCTGATTCAGCTGTAGGCACAAAGGAGAAGTGCAACTAATCCAGCGTTATGCTTAGTCTGTGTTGATGAATTGCATTTTAAGGTCTGCAGTTATGGATACCTTCATGACATAGCCAGATCTACCCACAACAAAGCCAAGTTTTTTTGACTTTTCCACAGGGAAATGCTGAGAAGTTTGAGTGGGAACAGCTAGAAGAATAGGCTGCAGTAATAAAGCCCTCCGTCCGTCTTATGAGAATTATCTCTGAAGTATGGTGCGCTGATTTCCATTTGCTGTAGTTATTAAATATTCAAAACAGGGGATTAAGCATATCATGGAAATGCAGACAGATCCCACTAATGATAGTATGACTGTCAGGAGCATGCCAGTATGTGTCAGAGAGAAATTGCAGTCCAGGCTATTTAGATCTGTGATAAGATCTTATTCTAGCGCCATTATAAAGTCTTGTGTTAATTGAGCAAATCTCTTTTGAAGTTGTTTCATTTCCCTCATTATGTGTCAGAGCAAATAATGGCTATTCTAATGTGCTAATTAAATTTATTTATTGATCTACCTTTTATTTAGAGAAGACAATCCAAACAAGATGCTGCAGTATGTATTGTGTAGACCTGTGTACAGCATGCCCACGGACTGGTACATCCATGGCCATGGAGAAGTTCTCTGCCTGGGCTTTCGTGAGAATAGCTCAGAGTAGTAATGCAGACAAGTACATTAATCTCCTTAACTATTCAAAAATGAAAGACCGGGTACAATAACTTATTATTTATTGCTCTTCCAACATGTCTATTCCATAAGATTCACCATTAAAATTAAAATATAGGCTCTGTAACGGCTCTTTTAAGAGAGTCTATGGCTTTGCTGTTCAGTGCTGGAACATTTGTCACTGTCATTTCCAGCAGGTTTCCTGCCACACTGGTGTCCTCTGCCAATGGGGTGGCAGAGGGTTGGCACCAAAATGATGCCAGTGGTTACTTAGAAGGACCCAAGAGGTTGGGTTTGGCAGCAGGCAGGCAGGGAAGGTGTGTTGGTGAGCCACTGAGAGAGGAGCCACTGAGCAAAGTCATATTGCAGGCACAGATCACTCTTTCTGTACAGTAGCTCTGCTGAAACAAATGGGAGCAGTTGTTTCCGTGCACAAATACAGTCCTGTATTGCCCACCTTCCCCCCAGCCCCCCGCTTTTTTTTTTTTTNCCTCCCCCCCCCCCCCCCTTTTTTTTTTTTTTTGGGGGGGGGGGAGGGTGGTTTTTTTGTTGTTTTGTTTTGTTTGTTTGTTTGTTTGCTTGTTTTAGAAAACATCTACCATTTATTTTTGGGATCTTGCAGAAGGATGCATGAAGCCACTGCTTTTTGCAGCCATGAAACCAGAATTTGGTGTGCATCCATTTTAATAGCTACTCATGCCTCCAGAATGATTTTGTGTGTAATAAACTTTTACTAGGAGGAGGGCAATAACTATTCATTGCATGGCATAACTTCATTTTCATGTGTATTACAGATTTAGCCCTAATCTTTCATTACATACTTAAACAAAATTATCCTTAAGATTCTTGGAAACAAATCAAGAAACTAAAGGTAGACCCTGTAGTAGATATTTCTGCCCATGCTATGCTGTAATGTCTGCTGACTATTGATTGATTTATTTCACTGCACATGAATGTGCCAAATCCTATCAAGCCATGCTGCTTGAAACACCATATGAACATGCAGCCCCAGCTTTTAGAGTTCAACATTTAATCAGAGCAGATGGACAAACAGGAAGAGCCGAGGTAACGGAGAAGGGAAGCATGGGGATTAGGTTTCCCTGCCCAGGGTAACCTGTGGAATTTGTGGCAGAGCTGGAAACTAAACCTGGGTGTTCAAAGCTCTGTTCTGAGGCTGACAACCCTATGGAGGATGTGGCATCTCCTTTATCTCAGGTGGGACGGAACACCATGAGGGCTCCAATCAGGTGCTCTGCTGGAAGGAGGGCCAGCTCTGAGATTAGGCCAGCCCACTCACAGCTTTTTCCAGTGTGGATCTGACTGGGGGAAAGTTTGCATGGCCTCTGTCTGGAGACCTGTCTGGCTTCTTGCAGAAGGTATCCTCCCTTCTGTTCAGCCACAGGAATCTCTTCTTGCCACATTCCCCTCCTTTCATCTTGCAAAGAAAGGATGATATAACATACCAATTATTTCATAGGGTAACAGTGTATGGCCAGAATCAGGCCTGTGGTCTGGAGGCCAAAAATACCTTTAGTAGGGATTTGGAAAACAGAACACAACAGTGGATTTCAAAGAGGGACAGGTCCTCCCAATTTCTTCTTCTGTATTAAGGGTTGTAGTATGAATGCACTTCCTCCCTGCCAGGCCATTGTTTTCTTATGTTTCCTCTGAAGTACCGTTTCTTTACCGAATTTACAAAAACTTGGCCAGTGTTGTGTAGCAGGGTATTCAGCTGTTGGTGGTTATTTTATATTGGCATTGAGTAGAGGAGATATTCGTATAACCGATGTTTATATATAGATCTCTCTATCACTCTGCCTCTTGAGCTGGCCTTTTATTTGAAATGGCTTTGAAATTCAATTTATATTTAATTACAACACATGTATAAATCCAGGATTAGGGGTGAAGAGTTTCATTGTTGTCTTGGCCTTTTTAAAAAATTCATTTAATAGGATTTGTGGGTAGTCAGCACTGTTCAGGATTTTGTCTCTGATGTTTCCCTTCTTTTGGTATAATAACAACTTGTCTATCAGATAAAGAGCTTTAAAATTATTATTTTTTTAAGCTGTCTGTTGAAGGTATGTGCCCAGAGGGGTCGGGTTATGAGAAGGTTGTGTGTCATTCCTGCTTTCTCTGCAGGGAAGTTTTTCTCAGCTGGGAAAAACGCTGGCATTTAACCCTCAGACCACAAGTCCCCTTGGCATTTGAGCAAGCCTGTGCCCGACAGAGGTGCCATATGGGGTGCCTCCCCACCATCAAACCCTGCCAGGGCTGCACACTGATCATCACTGAGCGCAGCAGAATTTTAAAAAAACTACCTCACCTAGCCAAGGCAGCAAAGGTAACAACGTGATATGCAGCCTGGCCTTGTATTTGTTTCACCTGTGAAACTGTTCTCATTTAAATTTAGCTGTGAATAATCTGGCAAGGATGTTGGAAAAAAGAGAGGAGCTGACAACCTCTCCATTACCTGAAATCAAATATTTCACCTCTCCATCACACTCTTGCTCTGGGAACAGGAGGTGACAGTCCCTGAGCCTTCCTGCAAGTGGATCTGCTGGGAGTGCTGCACTGGCTGACTCAGCCCGTGGGATCAATGGTGCTTTCCAAACCCCACTGGGGTTTGGGCCGAGTCAGTAAAGCTGTGAAGCTTAGCCAGTGGATAGTGCAAGGTCCTGCACACGTGATAGGCCTGACCTACAGTTTTGTTTCCACATGTATTTGTGTTTCCCTTTGGCCTGAGAAAAGGCAAAACTGGTGCTGGCTCAAGGTGTCTCAGCTGTACAGAAATGAAATGGATCACAGCCACGGGCTTTTGTCTTCCCTCACCTCTTTTCACCTCACCCCTTTTTTTCAGACCTGAGAACAAAGACTGTCCTACTCCCTGCCTTTTCCCTCCTTACTTGTCTCTGCTATGTCCCAGCTGAGAAACACTGTCCCCTCCCACTGCACCTGAGCCTTCCCCAATCCCTTTCCAGACCATTGCATGACCA
Organism: Regulus satrapa; assembly: GCA_013396955.1. Lineage (NCBI taxonomy): Eukaryota > Metazoa > Chordata > Aves > Passeriformes > Regulidae > Regulus > Regulus satrapa. The sequence goes on from VWZN01006792.1 coordinate 946,871, forward strand.
AGGAAGGCACAGAGAAATTCTGTAGGCTCCTCAGTTCCGCAGTGTGCTTGGTCCTTCCCTCTTTTGGCAGTGCTGGTGGGAGCAGAAGGCAGTGCACAGCTGTTCAGCTGCACGTGCTGCCTGGATGCAACATCTCACCAGTGCACCCGGGGTAATTCCCTCCCATCAAGGCTGGAGTAAGGAGAGAAGTCTGTGGATGTGAGTTGCGTTTGCACTTTTGCAGTGTTTTGTTTCATTTATCCCTGCCCCCAGTGAAGTCCAATGAAAAATTTGTCATCAAACATCTGTTGTTAAACACCTGCTTCCTTTGCAAAATGGTAAACAAACAGACCATGAATGGGCATGGATGGAACTGACCAACAAGAAAATAAGGCAGTTCAAGCCAGATCTTTCTCCAGTGGATGAACAGGAGCCTCCTCTAAATTTGGGTCTCCTGCATGTACCAGCATTTGTCTCCCCTCTGATTAGGAATGCATTGAATAAATCGGATAGCTCTGTGTTTAATGTGTTCGTTGCCAGCCTGCCATTTGTTGACACAGCGTTGGCATGATGAGCAGCTGCAGGTCAAATTTATTGCCAGGCTCCCCTAAGTCTGCAGCTGCTAAAAATAAACATTTTGCGCAGGTGGAGGCTTTGGCTGGGCTTGTGTTTTGGCTTAACTTGCAAAGTTTGGGATCTTTTCTGAGGTATGCAAATCGCATTAGAAATATTTGGCAAGTCAGTGCCTGAACATAAAGGAATTCCACTTGAGGATCTGAAGCAGCTCTGATGGGTCTTTTGGCACGGCATCAACTGCCTGAACTTGACAGTGTCTTCCATGCTGCTGTGTTTTCCAAGGTTTTGGTCATCCTGATGAGCTGCTGGCTCCCTCTAAAAAACGTCTGTCGAGATTGAATTTGGTCGCTCTCATTGATTGATTGGTGATCAGTCTGTTGGGACATCTACCCTGTACTCATGGCCCTGGTGTTGGACTGCCTGACTATTGAAGTGATGTCGATAGCAGAAGAGCTGCTCGACAGCAGATGTTTCACTGAATCAGGAAAATGAGGCAGCTGGAAGCAGAAGTTGGCGGTGGAAGCACCATTGAGTTCATCTCCAGGGAGCAGAAGGTTCAAGTCAAAAAAGCACTGCAGATCAGAAGAGAACCCAGGTTTTAGACACCAGGGCTGCAGTCCTTGTAAAATAAGCATTCAGCTTCCTTAAGCTGGAAAGAAAGAGATGCTTTTGAAAGTTTTCAAATGGAATTGCCATTAGACAGCTAGCATTTAAGCAAGGTTTAACGAATAATACTCGTGTGTAATATACCCATGCAAGAGAGTCCATCTGAATTAGGGGGATTGGAACTCATTTGCTGTCATCTGGTGAGGAGGTGATCCTTGAGCTTGTGGGGACCAGAAACAAAAAGATGAAAAATGGTTTCCTTTATCCCCACTGCTCTGCATCGCTGAGCTACAACCCCTCATCCAGAGATACCATTGCATATTGCAGTCCCACGTCCCTTGGGAATTGTTCTGGGCCTCTCAGCTTATTCTGCGCTTTCGTATATTTCAGAGACCATCAGAGCAGGTTCACACAATTTCAATAAAACTGTCCTGGGTCACTAGCTGAGATAAGCCTCTTGCTTTCAGTGATGCCAGCCAGTGTAGATAAGGGGGGATTGAAAAATTTCCTGAGATTTCATATACTTTCAAATGAATAAATAAATAAATAAGTGAAATGTAGCATCCTTCCAACCCTGGGAATCCAACATGTTCAATTAAAGAAAAAAAGAAATTCCATTTTATCTTGTTAATATAAAATGAAATTAGGAAGCCTTTAAAAGTGGCTTCTAGATGTGTTGATTTGATTCACGTGTATTTATGAAATGAGACATTCAGTGTGAGATTTAATAGCTGGTTAAGAAGAAGAAGAAGAAAATTATTGTTATAAATGCTTATTATTTTATTTCCTTCTGCTGTGGCTTTGTTCAGGGAGCTTTCTTGCCTCGCTACCTGACTGCACACTGAATTTCATTGTTGGTTGGTAATCCAGTCCAGCTGTTCCAGCTGTTAAATATTCAAGCAAATACTGGGTGTTTTTCTTAACAATTCATTTGTATTTAGTTACCTTCTTCCAGTGCAGATTAGCTACTGAATAACCAGGAGTTGGAATAAGAGCTTGTAATTTTAGATGCTTCCATATGTACTTGGCTTAACACATTATTTTTCCTCAAAGATTGCACTCATAGGTATTTCATATTAATATTTTTCTAAAGTCTTAACTTCTAGATACTTTTTAGATTTTAATATACATCAGGACTTTCAGCTAGTGTCTAACTGATACCATTCCTTTTCTGTTTTTCTATTGTTTGAACAGGTTTTTCTAAAATACTATAGCTTATTAATTTAGGGAACTGTTGAAATACTGATGGATTTAAATTTTGTCTAGGAAATCATGTGAATAGTGTTTTTAAAGCCTGAGGATTGAAAATTTTTAGCTTTTTTTTTTTTAAAGTCATATTACATGCTCTGCTGAAGCTGTAAAAGGTTTGGTGTTTGTTTGTTTTCCTTCCTGATTAGTAATCCAAAATATTTTACTGAGCAATTCTGATTTTTCTGTAAGAGTTTTGAAGAGAGGTATTTTTCTACAATAGAGCTGTAGGAGTGCTGTGTTATTGCATGGTGTCTTCTTTCCATGGCTATTTCGGTGTCTTTGAGAGATAGTATTTCCTTGGCTAGCACCAGATGCTGCTTCACTTCCAGCCAAACCAGGCAGCCTGGAGAGCCCTGTGGGACTGTGCAGCTTTTTCTGTGTATCTGCAGTCTAAAAACTCTGAGCAGGTTCTAACTGCATTGTATTAGCTACTGTGTAAATAATACGTGCAACCCGCGTCCTTCAGACAGTGTGGTGGCGTTAAGATGACTGCAAATTGCACAGGGTTGATTTGCTGAAACAATTCAGTTTAGGTTGAAGCAAAATTACTTGGTAATTTGGGTCATATTTAGAGAACACTTTTACTTGGAGAAAGAAAAAAAGTTGGTTGCTCTCAGCTAAGAAAGCATTTTTCCTCTCTGGGTTAAACTTGAATATTAGGAGGGAAGGCTACACCACTCAAGAAGGAGATATTTTTCGCAGATTTTTTTGAGGTTTAGTAGGAAAGGCACCAAAGCTAGCATTTTCTCCTGCATTTCCCATTACTCTGGGATTGCAGTAGTAACCAGGCATGTCATAAGCCTAAGTTTAAATTGGAGATTTTTAGCAGACAGTTTCTGGCAGAGTGCTCTAGACATAAGGTATTTTCATTTGTGTTTAACTCCTACTGAAGTACTATTAAATTTTTTACATATTCATTGCCCGAAAAGCATAGGAATTTGTATAGGGCCTGTGAAAGAGTCTGGTTTTATTGACAGAAAGATGGGATATTTGACTTATCAACAGAAATGTAAATTTTTTTTTTTTTGCTACTGTTTTTTGAGATAAATTGGTAGCTTTATTTTGCGAATTTCGTGCTTTCTTTTTACGCTGGGCTGCAAAAAACAGTCCTTAGAAAGTGCCTTTCTTTTGATGATCTCTGTATATGATCATCTTTGCATTTGAACAAAAACTGAGATTAAACTTTATTGTCTGGATGCAACTGTGACTTCAAATGTTCTCTCTAGCAACTGTGCATTTGGGAATCCGTGTTTTCAGTGAGTGGCAGTGAGTGCAGAATTTTGAGGAAAGGCAACAGGGCTGTAGTCCCTGTGAACATCCATTTCAATGGGGTACGCGGCAGCAAAACCATGAGAATGCCAATTGGCTCCAACGATGGACAGGAAGAGAGGGCTTTGACCCCAGCCCTGTCAGAGGATTGTGTCCCAATTCTCATTATGGTCCCTGGGAGTAGGAGATCAGAGTTTGCAGCACTGCCTTACGTCTCCTCTTTATTTGCCTGCCCTCATTGACAATACCAGCTATTTTTCACAGCAATTGGATTGCAAGGGGAGTCCTGTGCCTTTTGCCCAGCACACCTTTGGCTGTTGGTGTGGAGGGAGGGCAGCTCTTGAGCAGATCTGCCTGTGCTGCTGGATACAGAAATTAATAGAAATATCTACCTTGGGGCTTTGCTTAACAGTGCTGTTGTAGTTTGCTCAGCAAAAGAGTTGCTTTTTGTTTGCTTCCACAGTAGTTTGGGTTTAGGAAAGAAAGGACTTAGACAGTTGAAGTTTTTCAAAGCTGTTTTCAATCAGAGATCATGCAAAATATCCATCAGTGAGATTTATGTTATTTGTATAGCAAGGCAATGGAATTATCATCAGTCTCGAGACTTGTCTTGCATCAATAGGGGAGGGAACCATTTGCTTGGTACAGTTCCTAGTGTAATTGCCTAAATAATAGACTTCATACAGCCAGAAGAAAGAAAGAGCAAATAGTTTCTGCACTGCCTCTGACAGGGTAGTGTAGGAAACATATTGCAATGAGAGTAAGAAGGGCTGTGCCGGCTCAGACCCAGGGTCTGTCTGGCCCAGCAATCTGTCTTCTTCCCTGACTGTAAGCAGACACTTAGGAAAGAACTGGAAAAAGAGGAATAGATTCATCTGTGATCCGAATTTAAGTCCTGGAATATTATCACTGACATTAAACATAGGGGCTGATTTCAGACGCTCAGAGAAGTTCCTCTTGAAGCTGAAAGGGATGGGATGCAGATGGGAAAGTTTCTTCCCTGTCTTCACTTTGCTCAGGATCTTTCTCAAGTGGTGTGCTCAAAGAGTTGCAATAGGAATTATTTTCTTTGTAACCAGAAGTTTAGTGATGCTTAGCAAAATGTTTTTGCAGCCCTGTTGACAGTTCTGCTGCAAACCCTGATGTAAAGTGCTCCCTGCTTTCAGAAGCCATTTTGTTCGCCACGCTGATTAAATTTGCTTGGAGCAGGTTTAATTAAGGTGGTGTTGAAAACCGTCACTCGAGCCAGAGACTCTGGTGTGTTGGGGTGCCTCCATGCTATTAGCAATAGTTCAGTGGAATTAAAAAGGGAGGGCTTCACCTGATTTCTTATTTGGCTCACTTGTTGAGGGAGGATTACTAGGACCTCAATATTTATGTACCAATTTGTGTTATTGGTACCTACTCTGGCAGATTTCAGAGCATTTTGATTTACTTCCTAACGGGAATGACTTGCTTATTAAATGCAGTTATATAAATGGAAGGAAAGAGTGCTGGATAAATAGAACAACTCTAAGGGGAAAAAAAAAAAAAGATTGCTTGGTACCTTTTGTATCGTAATAGAAGAGAAAATGCTAGAAAAGTTTCCAGTGCAGATGGGCTGTTTCCAGATGTGAATAAATATTTCTGCACTCCAGAGAAGTAGAGCTGTGGGTTGACCCCTGGCTCTGTGAATGGGCTGAATCAGCACCACAGATCCCTAAAGCTTGAGCTTTCTGAATATTGTCCAACTTGACAATACTACTGGGTAAGCTTCCACCTTCCCTTTTGCCCAGTTTAATCTTTATGAATTACCTGAAGAATAGGATAATTTAAAATAGCAAAATATTCTTTCCTGGGTAAAGTCTGGAAGGCTGTTTTTATCTCTGCTGTTAAATCCATTAAGGTTGTTTGAGCTGCGACAGCTGGAAAGCAGAATATAGCCTTATGTGTGCTCTCAAATGGCAAAGGCATTTGGAAATTTAGGCATTTGATTTCCTCCATGCTTGAAAGTGTCAGCCAGCCATGTATTTTTAGGTCAGGTGTGCATACGCAGGCACAATGGATTGCTGTGGGCAAAAAAGTGCATCTCCATAAAGACTTGTTAGAGGTAAAAATGGAAATGAGCTGCAGGTCATGCTCCAGATCTTTTTGATCTGTTTGCATGCTGTATGTTTAAGAAGAAGGACGAGTATTACCTGGCAGGTGACAAGGTGGTTGAGGCATCCTGTCCCCAGGCTGGTTCCCAGTCCCTGCTGGTTGCAGCTGCTGGTGCTGCAGTGCTTCTCCAGTGGGCCAGACCAGGTCCCACATCCTATGGAGAGCAGCCCCCATTTTTGCTGGCTGGATGAGTGGAGTCAGCCTGTGGAGATGTCCTGTGTGCCTCAGGCCAGGAGATAATAAGCAAGGAGGAGTATAGTGAGGCTGAAGTCTGAGGACTGGCAAAAGAAGAGCATCTCACCCTGTTCTCCAAACTGCACCCAGAAAGAACTTTTTGTTTTCAAAATGCTCAACATATTCAGAGCAAGCAGGTTCCTTATGTATGTATCTTTAGGTGACTGTAGGTGACAAACCTGGGGTCAACTGTGATTTTCCTGTGGAACCATACCTGCTATAAACACAGTTGCTGCAAGGACTTGGCTGAAATTTATAGTCTGTGTATGTAGTTGCTAATTCAACAATGCAGGAAGTATGTGCTCAGCTTTAAGCAGTTACTGCTTGAACTGGTGTCGAAACACAAACGGCAGAAGAATGCCAAGTTACTGGCCAGTTACCATGCAAACAAAAACATGTTATGAAATATGACATCTCATTGGAACAGAGGCATGCTGTGTTGGGAGCGTTGCTGGAAATTTGGAGATGCATATATATAATTTCTTTGTTTGTGCCTGTATTGCATGGAAATGACCTGGAACCACACCATCACAAAACTCTCTTAAGTTGACAATCCCAGTACAGAACTTCTGGTGCCCAAACAAGTGAGGATGCAGAAAGCTATGTCAGAAATCAAAACTGTAGCTCTTGACTTTATATGACAACTGCAGTGAATTTTAGAAATAAATGCTCTCTTGTGAGCCAGGTGTCAGGTTTGGAAAGTAAAAGTTCTGTTCCATTTTAGTGGACTTGCTATAGGATCTGAAGTCATCCAGCCTGGAATATAGGTTATTATTTCTCCATATAGCTCACTTTTCTTTAAGTTAATACGGAGATTTCACTTAGATGTTCTGCTTGAGGCTAATGTAATCATTCTATTTGAAAGCAACCAACCACAGGCAAAATGGAAGTGCAAAATGATACCCTATTCTGTTTCACTGGCCCATCATCTGATGCAAGTTGAATTCTGCCAGGAGCAGTAGATTTGTACTTGGTAATCTCTGTTTTGTCACTAATAAAAACATTTTATTATGAAAAGGCAGAGATCCAGCTGCTCCTAAAAAATTCTGGTTCTCCAACAAGCTGAGTTTCCTTTGGCATGAAATCTTCTTGTCCCCTCCTACCTTTTCCCTTTCTGATACCCCACTCTCCTTGTCATTGCAAGGAAATGACCCTCTGTCTCATGCAGCTCACATTCTTGAATTCACTGCCTGACTGATTAGCCAAGGACATGCACAGCCAAAGTACTGGGTGTGAAGCTCTGTTGCCAGACAGCTTGCTCGAAAACACTTCAGAGAAAAGAGGAGAGGGGAAGAAACCTACTTGCCAGTTTATGGACAAAGCTTATTTACTCTTAAAACTTCTCCAGTCAACAGAAGCAATACTAGCTGCATTTGCATTTATAGTACAAATATGAAAAATGAACTCTATGATGAGCATGTCCTTAAAGAGATTATAAATCCACTCCCTTGATTGGTATGCAGTGCAGTGTTTTGATTGTTCTATCTAGATATGTTGCACTTGAAAGCTCAGTGTCTGGTGTGCTTGGAAAGACACTGCTACAAGGATTTTGCAGACAAAGTAATTTTACAGTGGAAAACCCTGTAATGAGAGCAACCCCACTAGTATGGGACTGCTATGTTGTTTTATTGGATGTCTGTAAAGTTTGGCATGTGGTGGGTTAATAATTAGATACTCTTTGTGTATAGTTCAAGTGAAGGCCACCAGCTATGACTTCACTTTGGCTGGGGTTTCCCTGTAATCCATTTAGCAAATTAAAGAGATTACTTTGATTGGTGCCATTATCTCCTATTCTCTTGCGGTTGAACCACTTAACCTGTGCTTAATTGAAAGAGATAGAGAGGGTACAGTAACAAATACAATCAAATGAAAGGGGCAATAGGATCTGTAGGCCAAACAAATGATCAGCACTAGGCTAACAATAGCAGATTAGAGGTGAGATCAATTAATTAGAAGCTATTGTAGGCGTTGGGTGGCTGCCAAGCTTTCTAATAGCCTAAGCCATCATGCAGTTCTGTTTAGGAGGATTTTAATGACTGGGAGTTGATGCGGTTATTTCAATAATTACCTATTTTAATAATTACTTCATTAGAATATAAAATGTATTGTTCTGCAGGCTCTGTGGGAAAGACAGTTTTGTTAACAGTGCACCTGGATCCAGGGGTGGGTACATACTGGTGCCAGTCATGCCCTGCAACATCCCTGGGCGAGAGCTGCCAGGATAAAGGTCACGGACTGCCTTGGGATCCCCAACCTGATACCAAGAGGTGTAGGCCACCTCCCTGGATGTATTTCCAGAAGTGCTGCCTGCAGGCCTTTGGCTGGTGGGGGCTTTGAGCAACACCTTCCAAGTTTTTGTTGTCTGCAGTGCCATAGGGGTGCCCAGGTATGTTCCCATTTCTGCTCAGCACCTGAGGCTCCAAGTCACCACACTGAGCAGCCCTGGTGGGCCCAGGCTGCATCCATTTCTGAATTAGTCAGAGCAGATAGGATAGGAATGGATAGATAAGGAGTGGGTGGTGGCTGGTAGAAGTGAGCTAGGCAGGAACATTGTCTATCTGTTAGGAGATGAGGAGTTGTTTCCCCCAGAGTTGCAGGAGCATTTGCTCCTCATCCAGCATCCTGCTGGAAAGCCTCAGGTGCTGTGGTTTTGACCCTCATCTTAGCTGTTGGGATAACCTAGCTCCATGCCTGGTGTATGTTCAAGTGAGCAAAGTTGTAAAGAACGAGCTTTGATCTCTGCAAATACTATGTGTTATTAGTACTGATTTTCCATGCAGGCATAGAGCAATGGGTAGGTAGCGTGCTTTTCATGTGCAGTAGGAAATAATTTCTTTAAATGAACTTTCTAGGAATCACTGAATTTGGTTTCAGAGGCAGTTGAGACTGTAAGTTTGAAAAGTTGTCTCAAAACAAGGAAATTACTTAAAATCTTTAAGAAAGGCTTTACTGCTAAATACTTTTCTGTCTATATATATGATGAATATGGTGGATTTACACATAGCCGTGTGTGGTACTACTTTTCTTTTTTTTCCTTGCATGCTTAAGAAGACAAATGTTGCCTCTGGAGGTGTGGAATATCCCAAGGAAGTGATATTTAGATCTGTGGAGCAGAATTTACCTGAACATTAATGTTTATAATACAAACCTATTTCCTTCCATTGGAGGAGGTTGAGGGAGTGGAAAGGGAATTGGAGAGAGAGAATTTTTTCCGAGACATTTAAATGATTTAGGTGCAAAATTTCAGCAAACTTTTTTTGTGACTTTTTCAGGCTGGTGACTTCATTTAGATGGGAATTGTGCCAAGAAACTTAAATAAACATGAAATTTTGTTGTAGCTTTAATTCTTGTTGTTGATGTTTCTGCAAAATGGTGAACTGGGTTCTTGTTTTGAGCATTTGTATGAGCAGGATTTGCTCTGAACTGGGATGCCAGATTCAGAGGGGATTAGTGTTCAAGGAAAACCTGTAACAGAATAATAGCAAATACTGCTCTGAATTTGGACCACACTGAGTGGCAGATGTACACAGAAATAAAGAAGAGAACATAGACTCCAGGAAATAGGAGTCCTGGTCATATCATTCCTCTGTGATAATGAAGAAAATCAGAGAGTGTGGTATTTTGGGAGTGCTTGATGAGGCTGCCTTTTTGGGTTTGTGAGTAAGTGCTCAAAACATCTTGGGGTTTCCCAAACTATACAATAATTCTGGAACTCTGTGTCAATAATCTCCAGATGTGTGAGAGGATATAATGGAAATAGCCTCCTGTGCCCCTTTCTGTCTCTGATCTTGATCAGAAACATGTAAAATGCACATGCATACGATAAAGCAAAATTGTTATTTAGTGTGGTTGAATTTATTATAACCTCAAGACAGATCAGCTTTATCCAAAGAGTGAATGAATGAAGTCGCTCTATGTAATCCAAATTGCTTGCTCCCTCCTTCTAAGGAAGGAAGGTAGTCAGTGAAGAACTTGGTATCCCTGGATGGCCTTGGTTTAGCAGAGACACAAGAATGGCTGATGCAGTGAAGTTGGATTATTGAAAGAAATAAGCAGTCAAACCGTTTTGTCAAGTCTTTGTGGTACTGAAGTTTTCTTTGACGTCTGGCACTGGCCATATTAATTTTTGCAGTACAAGACTGCTTGGGTTTTAATGATATATTTTTCATAACTAACATCTATGTTTCTGAAGTAACATGCATGAATGATTAATTTTGGAGAATAGAATCTAAACCTCTTAGCTTGGATGAGGCAATTTCTTTTAAATTAGTAGGTTGAACAGGCATCAGAGCTAAATATCCTCTTACTCCAAGGGATACTAACCCCTCAGGGCAGGATTCAGGTCATTAGCAGGTCAGTTTAGGAAAGCATATACTGTTGCTGCCTCCATCCGTCCTGGCCTGAAGATAAACATAAGACTCCAGTTTCCATTGTTACCAGACCAGGAACCTTCACAGGCCATAACAGCAGCTTTACAATTGTTAAAATACATTTGTGGGTTTAAAAGCTTAGAGGTTTTGTCAGTGATAGAAAACATAGTGGGTTTGGTGGGTTTACAAGGGAATGCATTAATCGAATCCTTTGTGCCCCATCAGAATTTTATATGTAAATATCTACTTACATACTCCAAGAGACGTGTATGTATGAAGAACAAATGACGCACCGTGGACTGGTACGTTTAAGATTCATCAGCAAGCATTTCAGATGGCTGAAGTCTAAGGTTACATACTAAAAGGGACAAGTAATCTGGCCATACCAACTGTATGCCAATAAACTTGTTACACAACACTATCCTATATTCATTTATATGCCATATGGGTTATAGAAAAGCTATTTAAGAAACTTTTGGAGGGCTTTAAGTTTTATTGTGACTTTTTTTTTCCAAAATCCTGCTCCTGCAGAGTGAGGAGGTATGCTTATTAAACAGCAAAACACCTTTAGGAATGACCTAAGAACTTTTCTCTTACAAGGGTTGATGTTATAGCCTTCAAGTTTTAACTGGTGGGCACACCAAACCTTTAGTGCTCGCTGGTGGAGCTGAAGGTAGTTGTTAAACTTTCACAACAACAAAGAAGCTAGATTCCCTGAGTTGTCCCTTTCTGCATAGAGCAGGGAGAAGATGGCCTCTTTCCCTACCGTCACTGCTTTTCATGGAATTACAATGCACAGCTTTAGAAAGGACCTTAACTGTATTAAAATTGAAAAGGACCAAAAATTACCAGGCAAAAGGGAAGAGGAGATGTGTTCAGTAAATTAATTTACTATATGATGCAGCACCTTTCCAGGTGGATATGGACACCCTTTTGTGTTTGCTTATATGTACCATGTGTTTGTAAATTGAAGACCAAAATGTAGAATGCTGTATCCGGTAGAGTGACATAAGGTAGAAAATGTATGTTTTAAATATGTTTAGGGTATTGGCATTAAGTGTTCTTTGTCTGCAGTGTTTAGAATCTCTAAGATATTGAACATATCCTCAGGGACTTGGGGATCCCAGGTCTAGAACTGATGTTCTCTTAGTTGGGTTGTCAGACCTCGTGTGACTCCATGTGCCCTCAGGAACTCTTCCAGATGTGGTTGTGCATGCCCATCCACAGGGATGTTGTCTAGAACGTGATTTTAATAGTAATATTTCTTCCCATTTTTTTTTCCTCCCTGCTGACCTCTCCAGTCAAAAGGTGTATATTGGAGAGATACAAATAGAAATTTTTGTTAAAAATCCAAATCTGTTAGTAATCTAGGCTGAAATCCTACCCTGTGGACACCAGTGACGAAAATCCTATTACTTCAGCAGGGACTGGATTTCAGTCTTTGTGCTTTTTATGTTTATAAGATTCATGGAAAAGCCAAGTTCAACACTAAAAACACATGCAAGGTATAAAAACAAAATGCCGACATGCAGACTCTCAATAAAACAGGGTCTAATAAGTTACTGTCCAATATGGATGACAGATATTGTGTAATACTGTTTTAGCAGTAAAATCTGCCTTCATCATGGTTTGGAGTTAATGCAGGAGATGGTCAAAATATTGCCAGTGATTTGAATGTAAAAAAAAAAAAAAAAAAAGGAAGTAAAAAAAAATGTGTCAAGAAGGAGGCCTGAGACAGGGTTCAGCAACACAGTGTAATGGATTTGATCACTCCTGCTTTCCTTAGGAGGAGTCACTGTGTAAAGTATTTGGAGATAATCTGAGCAGAAGGGCCACAGCCAAAGCCCTGTATTTCTTTTTCCAAGTCTCTGATGTAGAACATTCTTAGTTCCTTCACTGCCCCTTGAATTCAAATCCTGGCTTTGTTAGTCCAAATAAAATATAAATCCAGGATATATTTCAGTCCCATCTGTATATGCTGGGTGAAGTACAACAGGTGGAATCCATTTGCTGAATAATTACTAGGATGCAAACAACGAGGAGCTTTACAAGGAAGTCATCTCTCTTTATCACAGCTCTGGTGTTAAGGCCGTATTTGTTCCTGATAATCAGCAAAATTTCTAAAGAGCAGTAATGAAATAACTCGGAGCCCTCTCCCCAAAAGCCATATGTTTAAACAATGAAAGACTTGCTGTCCTTTCAGCAAAATTTAAAACAAATCCTTTGAAGATTGCCACAATTATCCTCTCTTCCCCTCTTAACCATAAGCAAGCTTTTGCAGCTTTCTGCTCTGGCAGTGGGTTAGAAAGGAAAGTTAATTTCTGGAGAGGCTGAATTCTGGGTGCCTGATGTCAGATCTCCTCCTGCCCATGCCTCCATCCTGCTCTCTTGAACTTGGTGGCAAAGCTCCTTTTCATTAACTTGAGCTGTACAAGGTCAGACCAACCTCAACCCCCAAGTCATCTGCCTCTGGAGAGACATTTATATTTGCCTTAGCAAGAGGTAATAATTTATTCTTTTGCACCTTTTAATGCCATCCGTGACTCTCACCTCTCTGTGTTGGTAAGCTTTGGATTAAGCTGCCTTTGCACATGGAATTTACTCCACCTACATCCATCTCATGCTGTGCTGCTGCCTTCTCAGCCATTGGTGGCTCCAGATGTTTAGTGTCATCAGTGTTCTGCAGACACTAAATACACCTCAGGAACAAAAATCGGCCTCTTTGAGAGCAAGTTCAAACAATAACTTTGAAAAAGAAGGTGGTTTTAGTATTTTTCATTGGTGATAATGATTGTGCCTGGGTGAGCCTAGTGGACATGATGGGTTTGTGCAGGGTAGAGAAGAAAAACTGGTTGTTTCTCCTGGCAAGAGGTGGGAGCTGCTGGTTAAGGGCTGTGAATAGAGAGATTGTGGTAAGGGGAACTGTGGGACTGGCTCTGCCAAAGCAGAGCTCGTACTACTTCTGTAAAATGATGGGGAACCATAATTCTTGCTCATAATTTCTCATTTTCCTTGTCCCACTCTATTTCTTTAAAATTTTAATAATATGGTGGAAGATACTGATAAGTAAGGAAGCTTTGAGGCACTGCCTTTTTCAAAATTTGTTAATTTGATCAAATTACTGGTTTATGAATTGCAGGTTCCTCTTTGATAAGGGTGGCCAATGGAAATTCCTTGTTGAACCAAGGAGTCACAAAGAAATAATTATTGTGCTGTTTTCTTCTTGTGTTAAATACAGTAAGAATAAAATGTCTGATTATTTTTTGCTTTTTCAAATTTTTTTTCTCCATTTTTGTATATTTGGTACTGTATCTGCCAATGCCAAGATGCAACTTAAGAAGGACTGGCATCCCAAATATTCATTTGATTTGGTTTTGTTTGGTTTTGTTTTGAAGCATGTACTGCCATGCAGATTTGCAATTTTTCTTCTGGGATTGTTGTTTAGAGCATTGCATAGGTTGATAATTTCCTCTTCCAGGACTTTAGCTTCCTCATAGCTACCTATTGTCAGAGTTTAGGCAGAAGACCTGGTCTTAAAAAATAACATTTTAAAGTCCAGGTCTTGAATTGCCTGTGACCTATTAGCACACAGAAGTATTTCATGCTACTTCAACGTGATATGTTGTTTCTCAGTAGCATGTTCTCTGGGTTTTTTGAGTTTCATGACAAGGGTATTACTACTACTACTACTACTATTATTATTATTATTATTATTATTATTATTATTACTGTTGCCATTTTAGTTGACACCTCCCTGCACACATTGGCATCAGTTGTTGCAGAGCAAAGGTTCTTCCTTGTGAATGTGTTGCATGTTCTGCAAAAAACCCCACAAATAAATTACAACCCTGCAATGTGCTGGAATCCTGCTCACACGTAATTACCTGCTGAATAAGAAGTGGATCAGTGACAAAACCCAACAGAGCTGAAGCAACTTGCTGCAATAAGATTTTTCAGGGTGTAAACCATTTGTGGGCAAAGATTGTGTAATAACTCTACTGTATTCCCGATAAATTCTTCAAAAGCCTTAAATCTGATATTTAAGTTTGACAGATATGCTATATTTGTGTGGTGGTTTTTACCTACTGTAGCTCTGTGTCCTCTGAGTACAGCTAAGAAAAACCTGTGAGATTGTTAAATGGGAGCTTCACCTGCCAGTCTGTACTGCAAGATCTCTATAGCAACCAAACATAAATCAAGAAAATGGCCCCTTTTGTAAGTTGGTTAATAGGCACAACATGCTTCTTTAGAAAATCCAACTATTCTTTCAATAGACTTTGATTGAAAGTCAGCCTTTTCTACAGACACATTCACATTCACATCTAGTAGCAGCTTGTATGGCTGTCCAAGGTCTAATTTATTACCCTTTAAAGATTGGGCAAAGAAAAAATGGTTCTCGGAACAATGTTTACATTCAGAGGCATAAGCACAGTGCCACAAAAGAGCATCCTTTTGTTCTGAACCCAGAATATTAATCTTTAACCTACTTCTTATTTCAACTCCTCCTGCTTTTATTTGGTTAGTCACATTCTTCCCTTGTAATTGAAATCTTAACGATTTAATACCTTATTTATTAGCAGCACTAGCAGAAGAGATCTCTCTGCTGTTGTTTTTCCTAAATCTTGATGTGTATTGATACATTCTTAGACTTTTCCGCTAGTACTGTGAGCTGACTCTTCTCCTGAAGAGATTTCCAATGGCAAAGGCAGGCATTTTGGCTACTAGTGTTCCTGACATAAAATTCCGGTGTGCCAACCAGGATGTAATCTTCTTCCTACTTTATTTAGAGGGTTATACACTGGGAATATTTTTAACAGATATATTGTGTACGGGCACCCATAAATGCCAAAGGAAAACATGCAAGTGCAATACAGTAGAGGGGGAACTGGATGCCAAGGTGTTTTTATGTGAGATCTGGAGCTGACTCTATAACCAAATTGTAGATTTTCCTTCAAAGGAGAAGGAAAACTTTGCAATTCCCCATTTCTTTCTGGCTGTGGGGGAAAAATAAAAGTACATCTGGTTCAAATATATTGCAACAGGAATTCACCCACTTACTTTCAGCTAAGACAGGAAGCATGGGAGAAGGAAGCAGATAAATGCATTTAGCTTGGCATGGGCTAATTCATGTCTCTGAGCATGAGGGGCATCTTCCCTGGATGGAGGCAGAGAGGGGAATGGAACAGAGCATTTCTGGCACCTCATTTCTGGCCAGAGTGGGAGGGATCAAGTGGCACCTCCTTACTCTAAAAGCAAACTGAAGAGATTTGAGAAGTGGGGTGGGGGGAAAGAAGTACTTTGCAAGAGCAAACTACAGACTGTCTTTAGCAAAATCGTGAAAACGCCCCTTATGGTTCTCCTGAGAAACAAAAAGATGTAAAAATATTCTTTGCCTCTGAAGTGTTCCAGTGATCCACATATGGGTGCCAGGAGATCTGTGTACAGATACAGATACAGGTACAGATGGGTATGCACACGTACAGCACACATTAGTGTTTGCATGCCTCAAGTAGGCTCACTGCCGCCTGCTTTAGATGGAGGCACAACACATAATTTGAATCCTCATTTTAAAAGGTTGCCAAAATATGCAAGTTGTGTTTGAAGCTGTTAGCTTGTTAGTGCTTTGTTCTATGCCGCTTTCCCTTTTGGCGTTAGTGTGGGATTTTATCTGGGGGGATTTTTTTTGCAAATGGTGCCAGCAGGCACAGTGTCGTCACCATACTGAATGCCAGAACAGTTTTCACCCCTTTTGTTCATGTTGCAAAAGGCTAATTAGTATATGTTACTTCATTGCATTAAAAAAATCACAGAATTACAGGGTGAGCCAGGTTGGAAGAGACCATGGTGGATCATCTGGTCCAACCTCCCTGCTCAAGGAGGGCCATCCCACAGCACATAGCACAGGATTGTGTCCAGGTAGTTCTTGAGTATCTCCAGTGAGGAGGATTCCATACCCTCTCTGGGCAACCCATTTTAGTGCATGGTCACTCACACTAAAGAAGTTCTTCCTCACAGTCAAGTGGGCATTTCTGTGCATCAGTTTTCAATGGGAATTGCCTCTTGTCCTATTGCTTGGCACAACTGAGAAGAGCCTGGCTCCATCCTCTTGGTGCCTTGCAGATACTTGTAGAAATTGATAAGGTTCCTTTTTGTTTCGTTTCATCTTGAGGCTGAAAAGGCCTAGCTCCCTCAGCCTTTCCTCATAAGAGAGATGCTCCTGTCCCCTGTTGATCTTTGTAGCCTTCCGCTGGACCTTCTCCAGGAGCTCCATGTCACCTTTGTACTGGGGAGCCCAGGACTGGACACAGCACTCCAAAGGAGGCCTCACTGGAGCTGAGTAGAGAGGCAGGATCTCCTCCCTTGCTCAGCAGGCAATGCTCTTTGAGATGTACACCAGGACCCTCAGGTCCATCTCCACAGAGCTGCTTTCCAGCAGGTGAGCCCCCAGCCTGTGCTGTTGCACGGGGTTATTATTCACCCAGGGCAGGACCCTGCATTTGCCATTGTTGAATTTCAGACCCTTCTTCTCTGCCCATCTCTCCAGGGGTATCCAATGTGTGTCCTGATGTTATTAACCGCATCAGTAATATTGTAGCAAATATTTGTTAGACATCCTTCACCCCTCAGATTGCCCTTGGTGAAATGCTGCAACCTGCAGTTCCTTCTCCTTCCAGAAGCTGTGGAAATAGATTAGCACTACTCACAATATTTCACATTCATAATGGGGAGATAGGTAGACTGCTTCTACCTACTACTAGAATAGTAGGCATATGGAAGATGTTTCTTGGCATGTTGAGGGGGCTTTTAGTTCACCTCTGCTTTCATTTCAGCTCTGATAGCCTGCCCAATACACATGGTGGTGGAGGAGGTGTTTGCTGTATACTTTAAAAGCCCCTCAAACCCCCACAAAACTAACAAAGAACAAACACCCAAAGCAAACAAAAATATGAACTAACAACACATCTTTCAGAAGTGGCCACAATTTTCAGGACCTTGGTAGGTGCGTCTGTCTCCATACTCAGGATCAGAAATACCTTTGAAAAATTATTTGGTTTATACATTAAACCCACCACCTCGCTCTACCTACACAGTCTCTTGTGAGGGCACATATCACAGACCTGCGCGCATCAGGGCAACAAGCTCCTGGCATGAAACTCCATTAAGTCAGCAGTTGACACATTCTGCATTTGTTTCTGCATTTTGTTTTGCCCTGTGGAGAGTGTGTTACAGCAGTCCAATTCCAAGTTGACAAAAATACGGATAAACTGTGACAAGGTTTGCGTGGAAGGGAATAGGTCATGCCCTTTTCACCGGTCTTGAGCAGAGGGAAGTGCTCTTGGGCATGACCGCTCCGTGGGTGCCCAGGAATAGTCTGCAACCTAATACACAGGTTTTAAATCTATTAGGAACTGACAAGTTGTTTTATTAGTGGCAACGACATAATTTTCCCCAGCTCTTCCAACTGCTTTCTTCTGTGCTGTTAACACTATCTTAGTCTCATCTTAGGCACAGGGGCCAAGTCCCACAATAAGAAGATTATATGAAAAGGGGGGTTTGAAACCAAAGTGCAACCATAAAGCATTTCTGTTTCTTTTGTACTTCTGAAGCTTCCACTGAAAGTAATATTTTGTACCTAATTTTTTTTAATGTTCCAGCCTAGTCCCACATGTGGGATTAATTAGACAAGACAAATGGCTATGCGGAAACTCATCTCTTTCTGGGAGGTTGTTTTCTGATGTTGTCATCCCATTATTTCCACTTTTCAGTTGCTTGTTTGAATGACTGATGGACTCAATCGCTTCTTATGTTTGATAGGCAAATACAGCACTCCACTTTGCAGTGTGTGTGTGTGTATGTGTGTGTCTACAATAAACATTCATTTTTAATTTACTCTGTTTACCTTGAGGGACTGCCAAGAAGTGATTCAGATATTCCAGTGCAAAGGGTTTTTCTATTGTGATAGAGGACAAAGGAATGTTGAGCATATGCTCTTTCTTCAAAGAAAAAAGAATATTATTTATTTGTGCAGCTACAAGAGGGCTGGTTTTCCTATGTAAACAGTTGCTTGATTTTGTTTGTCACACAGTCTACTAAATCTTTTATTCCTGTGTTTAAAAGGAAAAGTTTGCTGTGCAATGACAAAGAATTTCAGCGCACAGTTGCAGTGTTGCTGTCCTCCACACGCTGTTGCATGGTGAATAGTACAGGTTTCATCCATATCATGCTGCCAGCAGTTTACTTTGGGGTAAATGCATTCCTAAGGAACTAATTAATGAAAAAAACTCCTTTTGCAGCCACGCTTGGTCCCACAGACAGCTGAGTGTCTTACACATTGCTGTTACTCCAGGAAGCAGTGCTGGCCCGATGGTTGCCATTTGGCTGCATCTGGGGGCAGGCTGTCTGTCTAGCTGGTCATGTGGCTCACTGGACCTGAAGTGGCACTTGAGAAAGAGATACAGATTTGGAAATAGTTCCATAGCAAAATCGTTCTGAGTCCAGATGGATGGATGAATAGGAGAGAGCTTAGAGGGAAGAGTCACCTGCCATGCTGGTGACAGTAGCCCTGTGTTATCTTAATGTGGAGTCTCTTTGATGGCTCAAACCAAAGTACTTTTTTATATCTTGGGCTGATTCTGAACTTTTTCCTTCAAAATTTGTTTTGGAGTGGGTTACTCCATACAGTTTGATGGTTTGGGGTTGGGTTTTTGAGTGACAGAGTTTCAAGGGGTTTGAGCTTGTGTGTCAGAAGAGCTTTTATCAGAGTGTTGCATTACGCCCTGGGATGCAGAGGGATGTTGTTCCATCCAGTTCTTGATATCACTGACATCTGATGCAAATATTTACTGAGAAGAGAGGGGTTTGGCTGATGTTATATCTTCTGCTTGTATGACAGAGGGTGACAAAGGCATTGCATTGACTGAAAGGCCACTCAAGATCTAACAGAGCAGCAAAACTTCATAATAAAATAATCTGATTAAAGACTTTGCCGATGAAAGGATTTATTATCATACAGTGGCAATAAAAATAATACATAAACTGGAAAACAAAGTCGGCATCGCTACCTGTCCCATTAAAGTTCCTGGTTTTGCAGTGTTCATGGACTTGATTCTGAAGTTTAAATATTGGTGGATGATGATTTATGCTTATGTGGTACAGCAGTGTCTGCACACTCCAGCCTGCCTTTTCTCCTTTTCCTATGATTTATTGTCCCAGGAGGTGATATAACAGATATGGGATGGTTAGCCTGACTGCAGAAAGGATATCTCAGTGTATAGGATAATAGTTTTTTGAAAATGAATTAATTTCACCTTTATCTGGTTAAGCTCTATAAAACCTTTATTTGAATGGTGCATAGAGTTTTTATGAACTGTCCCTGAGCATCTATTAAAAAACATCATTATGATTTGTTCAGCATGATTAAGGAAGAAGCTTTCTCAGGAAATTTTTAAAAAATCTTGTAAGGCCACAGCAGTCACAATTTGATATGCAACAAACAATGCAATGGATGGAGAGGGATGATGACATGTCTTTTCTTTTAGATTTATTGAACCAAATTTCTATATGGAGTCTCCATTCTGGTAGGCATTGGAACAGAAGCTGAAGAATACTAAAAAATAGTTTTGAAGGGAAGATTCTAAAATGTATATAATTTGAAGATGTGGTAGTTTTGTCCCAGCCTAAGAGAACTGAGACTGAACTGCAAAAATCCAGCAGTCCAGTTTTGGTCTCTTTTGTCATGTGCTGAGGTTTTGTAAAGCTGCACTTCACTACTGTGATTTTGTTTGGAGACAGACTGCCATTTAGAGTCATGTTTAGTATAAATATTCCTTAGAGCATTTGCTTGGTAAAAGTTGTCCTTAAGCCGGGAACAAGTCTTGAGACAAATACAACAAGGTGTGATTTTTATTTCTTCATATAAACTAGGAGTAAGTAAAATAGAAAGTTAATGAGTGAATTAATAAGGAAGTGATGACTTCTGCATTTTGAGTGTAAGATTCCTATAGGTTATTCGTTCAGCCAAATATCAGCACACCCATAACACGGATTTCAAGTCTATTCTGTACTCAATAAGCAAGTAATTAATTGCCATTGCTATTATGGTTTCCTGGAGTTCAGTTACTCCCCTTTCTTTTTCATTTAACATAGCAAATTACTGTCGATACAGGTAAAATAGAAACCTTTTTGTAAATGATGTGTCTTGGAAAATACCTTACAAGAAGGTTTTTGAAGGTTGCGTATCCATCTTGTTCATCCTCCTATTTTAGTGTGTTTCTATGATCTATGTTACTCTAACACTGGCTTTAAAAATACCTGGGTATTTCTAGAAGTTGCACTGTTAGAGCCGTGATCAGCTAAGGTAAAAACTGAGGTCAGATTTGTAGTTTTTTAATCGCTCCTGTCTGATGTTGTTCCTTGATGGTGGATGCAGAAAAGTTTAAAGCTTGATATTGTAAGTGTGTGAGAAAATCCCCAAAGTAGTGTGTTTGCTGCTGAAAGATATCAAGCACAGTTCTTTGATCAAGACTAACTTCACTGCTTGGAAGGAAAATGGTCTAGCTTTTGACTGTTTGTACTTGCATAGGAAATTGCTTTTTGTTCCAGTTCTAGGAGATACCAAGTAAAAAGCCCTTAGTTTGCTGTGTTGAAAAGTAAACTGACAGAACCACAGATAGCTCAAAATATTTGCCGTTTAAAAGGCCTGTGACAACAAATAGACCATAGTGATGAGCTGAGTGCAACAGCCTTGTGCGGAGAATGGAAAAACAGACAAAAAAGCTGAGAACTAGGCAGTGCATATTTGCAGCAGGGAAATTCCCTTGCATGTATTGGCAGACTTTTGTGTGTGTTTCCACGTGCCTTTGCAAGATGGTTTCAGCATCAGCCACTTCAGAGACCCAGTGCTGAGACACCAGTTCTGAATTTCTGGGCTTCACGTGCCCATGCCTTTGCATTTACTATTGTCTTATCATTGTGAGAACAGAGTGCTGAGGCCTTAAAGAAGAATATAATATATGTGTGAAAGAATAAAATAATATGTGTGTGTGGCCTGTGTGGCAGTCAGAGGTCTGTGCCACGAGCTGACTTGGCCAAGCCTTGCACCAGCAGCAAGAATTTGCTCCCCTGACCCTATCCCACAGCTCTTCCTTCTGTCGCCTACTGCTCTAGAATCTCCAGGGCTTGCAAAAGTTGAATCTTGCTTCTTCTCTCTCTGAAGTCCCTGTTGGGAGGAGGGACAGCCTTAGTGCATTGGGCAGAGGTGGGAGGATCATACATGGTCCTTCCTTTGATCCCACAGGCATCAGTAAGAAAACTGAAGCAGCCAGGGAGCAGGAGATCCCAGTGGCCCTACAGCCAGTAGGTGGTTGGGGCTGCTCGGAGCCAGAGCTGGGCAGGAGCTTTGTACACAGAGCTACAAGTCTTGCTGCATGTGCAGCATTCCCCAGGTAAAAGCTGAATTCTGCTTGACTTGGAAACAATAAAAAATAATAAGAAAAACGTTCAGATAACTCATGTCATTAGAAGTTAATTAGAGAAATGTGAGTAGTATTACACCCACAGCTCTGGATGCAGAAAGATACTAAAGCAGCTGTTTCACTCAGGGGACACATAGACGAGGACTAAGAACTGCTTAGTTAGGGAGAAATGACAGTAAGTTCAATATAAATTGCTACCAAAAATAAATTTATTGCAAATGTTTATTTTGCTTGATTGCCTTTGATATGTGCATACTTTTTTAGGGAACGGAGAAGGAGTTGTCTGCAAGGAATTAGACAAGTGACATAGTGAGGGAATTAGCCTCTGTTAGATCCCAGCCCTAATGGCTCCAGCTCCCTCTTGGTAGAAGCCCTCGCCCCACATCTGGCTGCCAACTCTGTCTCCTGCTTTTCATTAGTGCTCTAGCCTAAGTTGCTAGAAAGAACGAGTGTGTAATGCATCCTCTGCCTCTCCTCGGGACGGAGCAGGGTTTAATCCAAACGTGAAAAACACTTCTGGCCTGAAACTGCTTTTTTTCCCCCTCTTCCTTCTTTTTTGAGCAATCTGTCTTTCAAGAGGTGTGTCGTGCAAAGGAAAAACCAAAAGGTGGGCGGCTAACAAGCGTGCAGGGAAAGTCGGAGCAAGTAGAGACGCGACGTACGAGGCGCTGCATTCATTTTCCCCTGTTTTTGCAGTGCTTGGCTGGCCCTGCCCTGGGTGAGAGACGGATTTGTTGACTCTGCAGCATGGGAAAGAGCCGACAACAGATTTACTACAGAGATGACTTAGCAGCCCCCTCTAAGTGTTATGAAAAGAGTTTAAAATGTTTATATTGGCCCCTCCGATGTACAATAAATTGTTATCCGAAACAATTGAGAATAAAGAAGGGAAAAGTCATAATTGCCTCTCAGGAAATGCAGGGGCTGTTTCAGCGCGCAGGAGCGAGAGGGCGTTGGGTTTCATTGACTTGGTCTGGCTGGAAAGCAGCCTGCCCCACAGGAAGGCCGCGCATTCCTGTCCTCTCGGTGAACCTGCCTGAAAGGAATACAGGAGTTATTGGGTAATCAAGGCTTGTCAGCACCTTGGTTATGCAGCGTGGTTCAATCCGATAATGTGAATGGAACCTGTAATAGCGCTGATGAAAAGCACGCCAGTTTGAAAGGGGCCTTGAATGATTTTTTTGTTCATTTTCTGTTTACATGTAACGCGTTATTGATGTCGTTGCCTTCTAATGTGCCTGCTTGTTTCATAGAAAAACTGGGAATTATTCATTATTTTTAAAGAAGAGGGAGAGAGAAAGAGAGAGGGAGAGGAAGGAGGAGTGAAAGAAAGAACCCTGTTACGTGAAGAAAATTGCATTCGAATGCTGCGACTGAAACATATTGATTTTCTGGCACAGACTTTTTAGATTAAAAATGCCAATACTAAATCCTTTCATGACCTATAGTTCATATGAAGTTCACATGTCATTTACTATTATTCTGGAAAAAGCAGAATCTTTAATGAAAACATAGTTTGAAGGAATGTCCTGCCATCCCGGCATTTGCATGCGATTGTAATAAGACTTGATTAAGAGCTAAACATGCTACTGAGGCAGAGGTTTAGGGTGTTTTTTGTAAATTGAAGTCAGTATATCTTTTTTAATTGCTTGCTTGTCTTTGCCCTCATCTTGAGCTTTATATCTCATTTCTTTTCCTTTGTTTTTCTTTATTTTGCTCATTCTTTATATTACGATAGGAGGCCAAAGAAACTCATTTTTCCCACTGCTAAGCACCAGGATCTTGCCTCAGATTTTATGGCATTCAGGGGATCAATGAGTCAAAATGCTATTTTGATCTGCGGTACAGCAAACATTTCTCGTATAAATTCCCAGAGATGACCCTGACTTCTCCAACTGTTTTTACCCCTTCGTAATAGAGACTTTAAAGGTACTGATGCCGTGCTAGCGTCAGATTGGAAAATTTAAGGCCAAATCCCTAGCCCAGGTGATTTCAAACTGCTGGCTATTTCCTGCTGTTAACAGGGCTAAATTTCACTTACCATTTCTTTCAAGAAGCCTTCCTATTTGTGAGGGGAAGGCATTGCATTAGGAAGCTGCTGCTTATCTGCTGGCTTCAGCAAGAGCGGGTGAGGGACACGTTCATCTCATTGTGCTGCCCTGGCATTTTGGCTTATGCAGGCTGGTCCACATTATACTTAAAGCTGGTTTCCGGGTGGGAATGTGCCTTCACAGAGGGGATCTTTTGCATTTTATCCTAAAACCACACAACCCCATATCACCCATGGCTGTAGTCATTGGAATGAACATGGGAGCGCACATTTATCGATGATATGGCTTCAGCTTGGTATGGGTCTGACTCAGGAAAGTAATCGAGCCCTTCTTTATTTAAAAAGGGGCAGAGGAAATCTGCGTGATAAATGTATTTACTTTTCCACAGATTTGTTTGCCAGCGGCGCTGGCAGGAAGCGGCTGTTGGAATTCAGGCGGCCAGCTGCTTTTCTGGGGAGGCAGCGGGAAGGGCCTCGGCTCCCCAGGCCCTGGCAGGGGTGTCCTCTGGGAGATCTGCTTCCCCACAGCCTGCGGAGAGAGGGCCCTGCTGGG
The DNA here is from genome assembly GCA_013396955.1 of Regulus satrapa. Taxonomy (NCBI): domain Eukaryota; kingdom Metazoa; phylum Chordata; class Aves; order Passeriformes; family Regulidae; genus Regulus; species Regulus satrapa. Next base: position 971,372 of record VWZN01006792.1, read on the forward strand.
GATGGGGAAACTGGCCTGTTGGCTGTGGGTCATTCACTCCAGCAGGGAGACCTCCTCCCTGTGCAGGGAAGGGGCACCATGCAGTGCCTCGGGAGCGGGCAGAGCTCTTTGGGCGCCACAACTTCCAGGGCTGAGTTTAGAGAGACCTTCATACCTTAAGAGCTTCTGTCTCTCTTTAAAATATACAACCTATGCCTAGGCAAGATCAGTATGGGGCCCTTAGTGAGCACATGTAGTTGAAGCTGTGAGCTCTTTCCTGTACCAGGAGGTCATGCTGTCTCAGGGAGGGCATGGCTGCCTTGGCACACCGCACTGTGGGCAGGCTCCTCTCCTGTTTGCAGTCAGTACTGAGCTGGAGATCCATGGCAGCACTGGGACAGTGTCTGCTTGGCATGAGGTGTGGCTGGTGGGACATGGGACTGGCCTTTCCTGGCTGGCACATTGTGATCTAGAGTGCCACAGTGGCCACCAGGTGTCCAAGCTGGCCCTAGTCTGCATGGGCAGTCCTCACCCCTGAGTACAGCCCATGCTTTCTCTGCCTTCAGTCAAAGCATGCCATGCCTGCCTGATTTTGTCACTGTTGCTTTCATCTCTGCCTTCCATTTGTTCCCTTGGGGAGGATCAAGAAGGAAGGAGAGCCCTACTTGATCTGTTTATGCTCTTTGAATACACCAGTAGTAGTAACACTGGTGTACCAAGGTTTTTCTTGGTAGGACTTCAGTGGCTGCCATAACTCCTGAGGGATCAGATCTGCTCGCTGAGCACCACTTTCCATTTTGGCATTGTACTTTGGAAAATACTTCCCCCTTTGGAGATGTCAGAGGTAGCTTACTGGCTGTAGCGCTGGTGGAGGTACAGAGCACAGCCCAGGATGTACTTCCAGCAAGCAGGAATTGAGGTTATTCTGTATCTTGCCTCTTAGGCTCTGTCCTAGGGAAAAACTTCAGACAGAACTTTACAGTGACTTGGTTAGATACACACCTCTCATGTTTCCTTTCTGTTCCTGTATCACATGTATGGATGAATGTGGGAGTCGTAGAGAGCAATGTGAGGGCAAAATGGGATGGGAGAGTAACTGCCTTTCTCATCTGCTTGTTACACAGCTCTGCTGGATGCCTGTGGCGTAAGGTTATCACAGAGGTTTGAATTCTTCTTGTTATATACACAGATTTTTTGTGCTTGTTTATCAAAAAGAAATTTATTTATTCAACAATGGATGTCGTGCAAAATATTTACTTTCTCTCCCAAAACACTCAGAGCTTGGTGCATTGTTCCCTTCTTGGTGGCACCACAGCAGCTCCCCTCAGTCAGAAACTGCGGAATAAAAACAAACAGGTCAGCTCACATTGGATAGGAATTAGGAAGAGCATTTAAACCAGAGCTGTTTCTTGCATTCAGCACACCTTTCACTATTACAGCTCTTGTGCTATGAAATAAAATATGAACACAGTGCTGGAAAAGCGAGCAAGCTTCTGCCTTACCTTGGTTAGGATGTCCTTATTTGCCTGAATATATTTAATGATTCGGAGCCAAAGCAAAATTTTATTTTTAATTTGTAGTGAATAATGTGTACATTTTCTCTTATTCATGTGAAGTCTCCTGAACAGCGCTGGCATGGTAACTAGAGACTGAAGTCTGTGTAGGTGCCGGGCAGGCAGCAGAAGTACCCGAGGGCAGCAGTGGTTTGCCTATGAGCCTCCATGTGGACCTACTCTCTTAGTTCTAGAAGCTGCACAAGGAGCTACACTCCAGTCTTAATATTTGGCCTCCATGGGGGAAAAAAAAAGGAAGTAAAGAAAGTGATGTAAGTAGACCTCTACAAAAAGCTCTAGAGCAACTGAAAAAGGGGATTTCCAGTGTACATGTTTGCAGATCTAGCTAACAAGCCCCTTAGGAAGTTATTTAAGTAAGTAATAGTTATTTTGGAAAAATCACAGAAAATAATAGATAGCTAATAGTAACAGGTAGGAGCAGCTACTCTGTTAATGGTGAGCATTGAGTTCTTAATGTAATTTCTGTTCCTGGGAAGACAAAAATCCAGGCAGTAAACACAGAAAAATGATTCAAGGATAATGGAATTTATGCTGAAAGAAACGTGGTTTAATAAATACAAAGCAGTACGTGTGAAGTTTGGGCATGAAGTACATCAGTTCTTTATACAGGTGATGTCTGAGAGCTGTCAATCTTCTTTCTCCTCTGCACCAGGCTGGTGGCAGTCATCTTCAGGAGTCCGTCCCAGTAGTCTGAAGTGTGGAACCTTCCTGTAGAAAAAACAATCCCTTTCTTTAGCATGTAGTTGTTTTTAATACTTGGCAGAGCACTAATTCTGAAAAATGCTAAACTGCATTCACGAGCATTTGAGATTGCTTCTTGGTCTGGGGCCAGAAAATTACCAATGGCCCCTTTTGTGGGACTGTGCAGAGACATTGCGTCTGGAGGAGACAAACAGACTTTGCCCTTTGTTGTCACTCAGGCCAAAGCTGAAAGAACCACTAAGATCTGGACATGTTATGGAAATTTTACCAAAACTGTTAAAAATGGTTGGAGGGAGTCTGAAGAACATAAAAGGAATCCAAACAGATTAATCATAGAGCTAGAAAGGAAGAGCACGATTTAAAAAACATAAGTAGGGTGTAATACACGAGGAAAATATGGGAAATTTTCACATGATGGAAAGATAACATAACCAGTAATAATGAAATAATAATATTTTAGTAGACAGTGGTTTATAAGCATAACATCCCCTTCTCCATAGACAGGGGATGTTAAACTATCTGAAGCCTAGAGATGAGGTTCTGATTTTCCTCTGTTACTTGTTTATTCCAGGACAGTTATCATCCTCCCTAAATTTTATTTAAAGTTCACAGCAGTCTATGCAGCTAGTGCAGTTTTAGGTTAAGCATATTTTATCCATAATTGCTATATTTGGTTCTCAAGTTATTATTGTAGTTCCTTGGGGTACATTTAAATCCACCTTATTGTAATAGATTATGGAATATAGTGGCTAATGTGTCTAATGTAAAATAGATGACTATAATGATTTATGATCCAGCACTTCAGTTTTATTGAACATAAGGATCATTGTACTAAAATGGATGGTGTATTGCTGGTTTAGCATAAAATACTGAATAACATATTCAAGGAAATGAATGGATTGGCCAGTTCATAATATTCTGCCCCTTCAGCTGAGAGGTCTTTAATAAGCAGGAGTGTCATTACACTTGAAAATGTATGTGTAGGTAATCCATTATCCAGAACAATGACAGTGATAGGATGAAGCTCTTATTAAAGAAGGGCCCTCCTTACAGGGAAACACACAGCATTTCCCTGCCTGTGGGAAGCTGTGTTGTGTGTCTGTATGTTTCTGGTTTTGCTCGAGTGGTTAGAACAGTCCTTAGTGTTGTTGAATTAAAAAATTTCAGGTTTGGGGTGGGGGTTATAAGGTGCTTTTGAAGGTGGAAAGCAATGACAGCAGACTCTGGTTTGCATGGGCTCATGCTGAGGTGCATGCTTGCTGGTTGTACCTGTAAGTTAAGTTTTTCAGCTTTTCATTTTTATCTCACTTGAAGGCCAGAACAAATTACACCTTTGCAGGCACCTTACTTCTGTTTACATTGAGCTTTGGCAGTATTGTCTCCTACTAAATGTCAGGAAGATTGATGAATGTCACAAAGGGCGATTCCACTGGGAGTATTGCTGGGACAGCTTGCCTCAGTGCCACCAGCAGTGCTTCCATTTGGACAATCACAGCCAGCAATGTCCCGACTTAAACCCTTGACTTCCTGAGGTTTAGCCTCAATTCTTTCACTCTTTGACCTCAAAAAGGAAGAATTTTTTTATTTGTAAGAGGGAAAATTAGTAGGAGTCATAACGCCCAGAGAATACTTGAAATTTTATTTCTCTATTAAAGCACGTCTATAAAACTAAGGAAACAAAGGTTAAAATTATCTTAAAAAATACAGAGAACAGAGATGGTGTTATAAAATACATATTCAAAGGTAACTGTTAGAGGAATATAGATGATTGTGTACTTTATTTTCACATTTTCCTACAATCAGAATAGGATATCAGCTTGTAAGAGACTAGCTTCCAGGAGTGTGTTTATAATAATTTATAGTAAAAGTCAGATTTTGTTATGTAATAGAGAGAGGAAAAAATAATATGTTTTGGAGATGTTATCCTGGAATAACTCCACATCCATTTTCTTAATCGTGCTTGGATAAAGCTGAAAGACACAAAATATTTAAAAAGCATATTTGCATTCATTATACCCATTGTAAAAATGAATAAAGAGCTCCTCTTGATATAATTACAGGTTAAACTACTAAAGTAAACATGATCAAAGTACAGTAGTTTTGTTACAGCACTTGCAGGCAAGTCATCTCACCATTTAAACAAGACCTCATCAGTATTTTGAGTGGGAAGGAGTTTGTTGCTGTTTTGTCATCTATTACTAGCTTTTCCTGTCAGTGAGCACATCCTTTGGCAGACATGCAGGGAGAGTTTTAAAACAATTCAAAATTATTTTGGCAAAACCCAAAGCACCTACAGTTGCAAAAACACATCTTCAAAATTTTTATGTATCCAAAGACGTTCAGACTGGCTTTGACGTGTAATTGGATCTTGTTTTATAGTCGAGCCCCGTCAAGTTTTTTAAGTTCTTACATCTTAGTGTTTTAAGTAGATCAGTCATGCCAACACATTCAGAAAATCCTAAACTAGCTGCAGCTGTGCTTCTAATGCAGGCACAAATTGCACCAATAGCTATGGTGGGCTGATCTGGCTTCTTCTAGTCTTAATTATTTTACATATATATGTAGTTTTAGTGGTAACAAGGTGATATGACTTTACTGAAGCCTGCCATCAAAGTTTCCTGGCTGCCTTAAACTTCCAGACAGCAAGATGTATGTTTTGAACAAGAAAAGTAGCTGGAGAACATGTTGGCTCCTTGTTTACTCCAAGCTCAAGTTTCTTCTCAGTATCATTGCAGTAGGATAGCATGTGAGCCTCTATTTTAGTGGCCTAGGTAGGCTTGAGCAGAGACCCAAAGAGCTCCTAAGACTGAGCATGTTGGAGCTGCATCCTGCTGCCTGCTCGTGTGTGGTTGTGTTGCAGCTCTCACCCCCAGCGGGGTGATGAGGCAGCCTCTTGCTGGCCTCGTGACCTGCTAGTTTTTTTGTCACCACATGGGGACATCTGCAACGTAAGCTGATGCAGGTTGATGCTCAGAGCTGCTGCCATGCTGGCTGTGCTCCTACTGATTCCTGGGAGGTGAGTGAGGTGGCACTGCTGGGATGTGGCCACAGAGGGGGAGTAGGGCCCCTGCTCACCCCATTTCCCCCTTGTGTTTGAGCACAGGCCCATCCCACAGTGAGAGTGCAGTTGTGTTTTATCACCTATCCCTGCATGCAAGCCCCCTGCCCATTGCCAGGACCCATCATAGAGGAGAATAACTCCATCTCTGAAACCGAATTATGACTCTCCCTGTTTCTGAAAGCCCTTTGAGTCTTTCCTTTGCCATGGACATCTGGTTTTCACATCGCAGTTACTTCAGCCCATAAGCTTCCACAAGAATTTTAAATAAAATATCGCTACTAACCAGATCCGTGGGGGAAAGCAGTGGCTTTCCTCACAAATAGGCACATTGTTGAGACTGGAGAAAAAGGGGGTTCTTTCATTCACACTGGGTTACATCACTGAGCGCCAGCCAAATGGTGGAAAATAGCGAGAGCTGTTATAGGAACAAGTTTATGTGCTGCGAATGCAGGAAACATCACTGCTAATGGTGCACATCTGATGTGTATTCAGGCCTTGGCTGTAGCATTTCAGGAGTAGGAGATGGGCCAAGTGATGGCCTGGGAGCTGTGGGCATCACATCACAGGACGGTGGTGGTGGCCATCAGGCATGGCAGGGAGGTCTTGTGGGTTAAAGAGAGGCTTTCCTTCACCTCTGCAAAGGCATATGTGAATGCCTGGATTTATCTCACCCAGTTTTAGACATCTCTAAAACTTATCCACTAACTCATTACTGTAAGCTCCCTTGACAGGTACGGAACAAGCACTCCAGAGTGACTGTCTAGACAGGATGATACTGAGGTATGCTTATAAATATCTACTAAATGTAGAAAGAGCCTTGATTGACTAACTGAGAACTAGACATTGAACTTCTAGATGCTGAAATTAGGCCAGATAGCGTCTCTTCTTTTAGCTCTCCTTGTGCTTCTTTGTGCGTATCTTACAAGTCTCACTAAGTGTGTGCAGAATAAATTAAAAGGTCTGTAACTGCCTCTGCACATATTTATGATTTTAAAATAGTAACAAGGTCCTGCTGTAGGAAAATTTTGTTAAATCCCTGCTTAGTGAAGATCAGTGACAGCCTAAGCACATATGTCTCCAGATACATATATATGCATATCTATCTATCTATCTATAAAAAACCCCATGTCTTTATATTTTTGTAAGGAAATTTTCCTGTTAGCATGGTTTGCTGAATGCATTCTACATTTATTCTTCTGAATGAGTACAATTTAAAAAATAGGCAAAAAGAAATAAAATAGAAATTTTCTGATGCAGGAGAAACTTTAGCACCCCAAGGTTTGTCAAAGGATGAGGAACATTCTCCTGTATCTGAACGTGGATACAGTACTTAGATGTAGGATTACTCATAACAGAAAGACTTTTATACTGTATAGAATCAGCGTAAAAAATGAAAATAAATTTAGTGACTTTTTGTTTGCATTAAACATGAGATCATTTCTGTGGTGTGTACATCCAGCCTTTTTGAAATTGAGTAAGATTTATGCACGGATTTCCATGGTGTTTCGCAGAAACTACTTGTTACAAAACATACATTTGACTGTGTCTGATGATACAGAATATTCCTGCCAAGTGCTCAGTTTTTCTTCACATACTTGCATGGTTTGTGTATGTGCCGTGATATGTGCAAGTTATATGTTCTTTATGATTTAAAACTATGTATAAATATATATCTATGTGCAGACCTATCTGTGTGTGCGCAGAACATAGAAATCTCTTTTTGTGACATCAAATATTGTCACTGAGTGGGGACTGCACTGGCCATGTGCTGCCAAGAGCTACCTTCCCTCTCTAGTTTCGGTGGAAAGGGGTCACACCTCTTCTGGTACCTTGTCCTGGTAGCCCTCCTGCCTCCAGCATCTGTCAACCGAAGAGGGACAGAGTGGCAGGAGGCCTTGTTGGCCTGAGCTCAGCTTGCCCTCACTGCTTTTTGCTATCAGTAGAGGCACTTGCTGGTGCTTAATTATTTAAATGACAACTTCACAATATCAATTGGATTTTGTAAAGTTCTCACAGCAGTTTCCCAGATTCTCCCACTCAGTATTTGCTGCACTTTTTGCCTTTGCATTTGCAGTGGTTTTTTTTCAGCATGGTGCATTTCCCACCGTGCTCAGACCAGGCTAGTAAAACCTGCATAATGAAGCACGCATGGTTAAAAATCCCTCAGAGAGCAGAGGAGAGCTTCATCGCTCCATAGTGCTTTTCTCTTCTATGTGCCCTTATCTGAGGCCAGGAGGACTTGATTCAACTTGGTTTGCAAATAATAACCCCAGCCAGGTCTTTTCCAGGCTGTGGAGCCCAGTGTGTAGATGGAGTTAAACAGTTTCACATTCCTGAAGGGAACAAGAATGTTTTCATAGTGGAATTTGCTCTGTGTGAATTACAGGAGTTTATTTTTCCAGGATGAACTCCTTGGATGGTTTTTTTTTTTTGTTTGTTTGCTTGTTTTTTTAAAGAGGAGATGATATGCTATGAAAATATCAACTGTAGTAACTAACAGTGTTGTTATTAAGGCTTGTTTGGGAAAATTCGGGTTAAAAAGCCCATGTGCTATTTAGGAGGAACAGGAAGAAACATGTTGCAGTATTTTCTCCTCATTTCTGTGTGCAGGGTAAGCTGTGGTAAACTCACACAGTTGTGCCGTGCATTGGTTGCTGCCAGATATTTCCTGTCGGTATTTCCAGGGGAGCGGGAAGCGATGATGCTGCACAGAGCACATCTCTGACCAAACATGCCTGTTACTGAGGCTCTGCCAGTGAAGAGATTCTGTGTCACTGAGGTTCCTGAAATGCTTTCTCCAAGCAGGGTTTACTTTGGGATTAGAAATAGGACAAGAAGCTCTACATGAAGCTAAATATGAATTTTGTTGCTCTTCTGGCAGGAAAGCCAAGGAAGCAGGGGGAGTTGTACTATTCCATCACGCAACATTAGCTGTGTGTCATGTGACTATGTGTGGAGGGAATTTTTATTATCTTTTAATTTGAGCTATAAGGGTAGGATTGAGTTTAGCCCTTAGACAAGTTCTCTAGGCTCCCTGTGGGTCTCAGTGGGAGGCTTGTGTGCTCATCCATGGGCAGAAATCACTTACAGCTTTGGAGTTTCCACACACAGACATGCTCCCGTGAGGTCCCTCACTCGAGCCTGGGGGGACCGGCCTTATCTCACAGCATCTTTTGCAGAGGAATTAATCAAGCTCATCCTTACCACAGGGTACACACAGATGGATGCCAAAAAGCAGCTGGTACAAAATAATCTTCTGTCCCTGTTAAAAGGTTCACACTGCAGTTCTCTTTGGGTTGCCACATTCTCAGAGATGGTATTAATCTGATCTATGCCATTGATGTCTTGGGGATGAGTGGCCACTCAGAAAAACCTCCATTCCCTTGGTCAAGGAAGCTGGAAACGTGTTAGTGGCACCAGCTCCAGTTCAAGCGCCTTGGATCACCCGCAGGAGGACTTTCTCCTTTCAGACATGGTTACCAGACAACTGGGGGATAAGAAGAGTAGGACAAGACAAAGAAACAGCAGCAACACATGGGAGACAGGGACTAATCTGAATTTGTGTAAGAAATGGTGTGCTCTCCTCTGCCAGGGATGGCAAAGGTGACAACAGCTCTGGGTCACAGAACCAGTTTTTGAGCTCATTTAGGCAATACAAGTACTTTGAAGATGTTCCATCTCATTTTCTGCTCAGGGAGAGGTATAGGAGAGCTGTCTTGACCTTTTTCTGAAAGAAGAAAAATCCTTGAAGAAAATAAGCTTAAATAAACTTTAAAAGGAATTCAGGAAGTCCTTCTTTAGGGATTTGTGTATCACATGTGGCATTATCCCGTGTATTTCACTGCTGTGCTTCAGTGAAGGACTTCCTATGCTGTCTTTTTAACCAGACCAATATACTGCTTACATTGACAGAAAAAGTGAGTTATATTCTGCATAATCATCTATTCCACATTAAACCTAATATGTGTTTCGAGGCAATGGCAGAAAAAGTGGAGTTGTAAGCTACCCCCCTCTGTCTTTTTAAATTTTTTTACATCCAGAATGTGGCATGACCTATCCTAGATACACAAAAATAAAACTAATGAATTGCACAGGTTGTGTGAGACAAGCTTTGATCTGTAAAGGCAACATAATATGAACATTGCATTTTGCTGTATTAGACATTAAAACACAGTCGTAATCAGAAACCTTAATCAAAAAGCTTATGGTGAATATTAGCTTATATTCCAGAGCAGCAAATGCTTTACATTTCATCACAGACTCAAATGATCCATAGAAGCTTTTTTTTTTTTTAAATATGCTGTATTTTCACTAAGGTTATTTTATAAGCATAACTTGATAGCAGCCTGTTTCATAAATGCACTGTCTAGAGGTAGTGATTTTTATTTTTTTTTTAAGAGAAACCAAGAAGTGGGCTCAGCACTTCCCACACGTTAAAACTGGAACAATTGAAATTTTATGCAGTAGAGGACTGGAAGTGTGTTGTGCAACAGGAGAATGAGTGTCAGCTCAAAGAAGACATGGAGAGGGGAGGCTGAAAGAGCCCTGTGTGTTTAGCCTAGCCGAGTGCAGGCTGGGCAGTGACACTGTGTATGCTGAGTACCTCAGAGGGGAAGGCTGCTACAGGGGAAGGTGGTTAGTTAACACCTAGAGGACAGTGTGTGCACAAGAGTGTTCTGGGAATGCCCAGATCTGAAAATGAATACTGTTTGTAGAGGAAAGGAGGCTTTGCTGGCGGACAGAGGAGGGAGGTTCCAGAGGAGCCTCCCGAAATCAGCTGCAGAGACATAAGGTGATGTTCCTTGTTTTTTGTGAGTGGACTTCAATAACACAGTTTTGTGGAAAAATGCTGATTGGAGTCTATAATTTGGCACTTCCTCTGCCTTCCTGCAAATCCATGAGTCCTTTGAAGATTCAATTGATTATGGCACATGCAAATGCGTAAGTATTTTTCACTTAAGACCTAAAGTTCACTGAAAGAAGCAAAGTCATTGATATGTGCTATTTTTGAGGAATATGCTAGTCTTTCCTCCACAAATAGGAGGAGGAGGAGGCACAGATGGTGGGGGGAGGTGCCTTCTGCTCATTGCCACTAACAAGGCAGCGTAGGTGAGGGCATCTGTGTGTTATATCCATGTTTATGTACCAATAATGGACATCTCCTGTTGCTACCACATTTCTTGTGAGAGACTGTGCCCCTTCATGGCTTGGGATTGGTTTGTTCCTTGGTGGGTTACATTCATGAAAGGTGTGACTGGTCCACCACAGCATGCCCATGTTTTCCAAGGACATCCTAGCGTACTCATTAATATCCTTCTCTTCGTGTTTCCATGTGATTTTTTTGAACTGAACTGAATGGCCGGAATTATGGTACTCATTACCTAAAGGTTAATGTTAGTGCTGTATTTTGTTTTTTCCCTTCTGTACCACAAACTGTTCAGGGAGAGAGAGAAAAAACCACTCAAGCCTTACTGAATCACTCATGCACTTGGTGTTAGCATGTCTCACCCCTGTGTGTTGTAGTGTTCCCAGGGCTGTAGGTAGAAGAAAGCACCATAAGTAACATCCAAATGGTCTGGCTCAAACTGCAAATGTGTGGATGCATGGAAGAGTGAAGAAGCGTTATGACAGATGTGGTAGCACTAGAGGTTCTCAGGTTTTAGAGATAAAAATCTCACTTGAAAAAAATAAAAGGTACGCTCAGTAATTTTGGTTAGGGAACCAGGCCACTCATACAAATAGGAATAGGGGTTTTTGGTTTTACTACAAGAAAATATCCAAGGATCCTTCGGTGATGCATTGTGGTATATTGTTCAGGCTATGCAGTAAATTCTGGGTTCGATGCCTCTTTCTGTCACCAGAAAGTGTTGCAGAACATTTGGCTATGTCACCATGGGCTAAGAAGTGTCTCTGTTCCCTTGACTGGACAAATAACACTGAGTTTTTAGAGTCAGCTGAAGCTATATCAATACAGATGTAAAGTGGACATCTAGAGATGGGCTACAAAGAGCACAGGCAGAATGAAAGAAGGTGTGAAATTCTACAGAACAGAAAGGATACAACATGCCAGGTACCACTGCATGTGCAGGACAGTGTTTTATGATGGGGGAGGCTTTTACTGCACATGGGATGAGAGTGTGGGAATTAGGGAACATTGTGATGGATTAATTTCAATTGTATATGCCACAAATACTGGATTAAAAAAAAAAAATCAGACTGTCACATTTCTACCCAAATGTTTCATGGGTTCAAATTATTTACATCATTTCATAAAAAGCAGGGGAAGTATAGAGGTTCTCAAATGCACAGTAATTCTGAGTAATTTGAATGTTATAAAAACAATAAGCAAAGACATGTAGGGGTAAAACACTAGCCATACTTGTTCTCAGCCATATCTGCAGAGAGTGTATGGCAATTTTCAAAGCAGGCAGACAGCTACCAACATTTTTCTTCAAAAGGGCAGAATTTGACTTTTACCCTTTACAAGAGCATTGAGTCGCCTGTCTGAGGAATCTTCATTTTGCCTGCAATCAGAAGGGGCACTGTGTAGACTAATGTTGATGTCATTTCTCAGCTGAAGCCGGTTCTGTCTAAAATATCAGGGCCCAGATGACTTTATAGCAGTACAGCAAATGAAAATATCTAGTTCTGTTTATAACTTCTCAACCGTATTCACACTTTGGATGCCAGTTTTTACAAATAATTTCTAGGTACTGCAAGGAAAACATTCTCTGTAAAGGTCAAACACTGGACGAAGCCTGTTTGGCATCATATGCGTGATTCCATGCGTTCACATGTACGGTGACCCAAATTTAACCTTGGCCAAAGATAGTAAAGCACTGTCAGAGTCTGTACTTGCACAAGGATTGCCTTTGACATGGTATTTCCTAGACCATTGCAACCTATGGGAGCTGCTAATTATCTGTGGATAACCAGAAAGGTAATACCTGTAATTTCCTTATCACCCCAGGCTGTCTACTCACAGTTACAGTGTGTTAGTATGGGATGCCAGTATTGTGCAATGTGGGTAAAATCTACAGTGACAAATGACTTATGAGCCTTTTTCAAGGTGACATTTTGATCAGGGAGCTTGTGCCAAGTGTTTTCTATTAAGCATTTCATTTCACTGCATGGTTAATCAGCAAAAGATTCCTCCAAAAATCCATTATGTCATATGTCATATGTAATATGTCAGGACCATTTCTCCTTGCTCAAAATGAAGAAGGGACAACAAATGCTTGAAAAATAGCAAACCTTATTTCTGCTTAAAAGTTTAAAAAAAGGCAAAATAAACATGTAGCTTTGCTTCTGACCTTGTTTAAAAACTATCTAGATGAGAAACCAAAAATGTAAAGGTTTAGACATCTTGATATGTTCTTCATTATGCAAATACTTTCAAAAGCAATGCTAGCCTGTGTAGCTGTATGAACCCAGGGCAAGGAAAATATCTCTCAGGTTGCTCTGGAGGGTCCTGGCCCCCAGGAAAACACTCACTTTGACTCTCATCCATGGAAAAGAGCTTCCAAAAATCCCTAGATAAACCAGGATCTATAAAAGAGTAAGGTAGATAATAAAAAGTAGTCTCGTGAGTCACTAGGGTGAGAAACTTAGGTTTTAGGGAGTTAACATGGAGTTCAGATGGAGGAAACAGGGCTTTGTCTCTAGTGCTTCTTCTTCTTCATGTACTTCATGTTCTGCTGTGTTGGTAGCACAAAGGTGATTGGCTAAAGGTCTGTCAGAGTTTTAGTTACGTAGGTGGACAAGAAATAGTAATTGGTAAAGAAAAGAAAATAAAATACATTTCTATTCTTGAATGGATTAAAATGATTATAAAAGACCTTGAAACTGCGTGCTCTGTAGCCATTGTGAGCCATTAGCCATTTTCACCTGTTGTGGTGGTGGGTTTCCCTGAGCATTGAGTCTGGTCAGGACGGTGCCAGGTTTTCTGATAATGTATTAATAAACAAGAGGATCGAGAGCATAACGAGCGTCTGGAGTCTTCTTCCTGACACAGAACTGAGATAAACGGGCCTCCCCTGGTTGGGGAGTACCCCAAAGGCACCCATCGCCCAGGGACAGGAGTACCATATGTAGTGTTACAATATTTGATAAAATCAGTATTAACTATGTGTGTCTTTTGAAGTTGTAATAAGTCTGGGTCAATTTATGTAACTGCAAAGAACTCTTGGAATATAGATTAAATCCCCAGCATGTTTTCCTTTCTTAGCAAACCCTTTTCCACATCTAGAAAGCTCAAGTACTTAAGATGACCTGCAAGCTTGTATCAGAATTGCTCTTTCTTTTTCCTTTCTGTAAATGAGAAATGAATTTTATATACACTTACCAACAATATGCTTCTCTTTTAAGTCAGGGTCAGCACAGATTTAGTTTTAAATATGCTTGAACCTTGTTCTTGACTAGTTGATTCTGACAGGGCTACACATGTATCTTGTTTACTTAAGGCAGGAGGTAGTCTGAAACTCGGTTTCCTCTTACTGATGATCACAGTAAGATGTCTAAATGGTTTCTAACTTGCCAGCTTTTAGCTCAGGCTGAACTCCTTTGAAATCTTCAAGGACTGTACAATGCATAAATTCATTTACACTCCTCACCTCTGGTTTGAATGCCAATAACTGTGAAGAAACAAATGACTGGGTAGACTGGCAAAGCACCCTTGTGAAATGGGCACACAAAATACTCTGTTTTAAGCCTCACCTGTCCTTTTGTGTGGTAACTGCCCCAAAAGGGCAAAAAGAATGTATGTCTCTTCTGCTTCAGAAAATCCCAGTTTGATACTGAGCAGTTTTTTAGGACTATCAATTAGGAGCGTACTGAAATGGGAATAATTTTTAAATGTCTTTCCACGCCCCAAGTAAAGAAAGAGGGACTTGACTCCTGAAACTTTCTTATCACAAAATAATTTTTCCTATAAAGGTTCTGGTGAGGCTCAGGAATATATTAGGGAAACAGCCTGATAATTTCCATGTGTCAGTCACAGAGACATGCAAATAGACTGTGGCACACTCTTCTGGCTTAAACAGTCCCAGCGACTATTGGCATTGGTGCTGGTCTTGAGAGACAAGACCTGGACCGAACCAGGTGCTTCCTGCTAGTAGTCCAGCCTCACTGCTGAAAGTGCCTTATGCTCTAAACCTATTGCTGGAGGTTGTCTGCTTTCATTTATGTTCTTTCTTCATGTATCACCTTTTCCTATTGTCTCCTGACAGTCATTGCCTCAGATACTGGTTAATGATGCAACTGACAAACCCTTGAACTTCCACAGAGTTTAATGCCCAGTGCCAAGCTTCGGCAGGTTGACTGGGCAACACAGGAGCCACCCACAGTGGATGGCACTGTGGTCCTTCTTCCAGAGGTGAAGACAATCACGTGCTGCAGGAAACACTTCCCCTGGAAGTCCAGTTCTTCACCTGGACAACTGAAAGTGGAAAAATCAAGAAGCATGCAAATCCTTTGTACAAAGGGTATGATGCTAAAGATTTCTTTTGATTCTCTTTGAACTACAAATTATTTTCAGCATGAGAACCACCAGTAAATGATGTGAAACAATTTTACAGTTCTCCTTCAAGACTAGGTTTGATCACACTCTGATCTAGTGGAAGGTTCCCTGCCCATGACAGGAGGGTCAGAACTAGACGATCTTTGTAATCCCTTCCAACCTAAATCGTCCTGTGAGTCGACAATTCTGTGCCACTTAACCTCCATGGGACCTTGATTCTGTAGGGAGGAGCCATTACAGAATTCCTTACTTTCCCTGTGGGATGAGGTTTATTTTGACATCAAACCAAATGGGTGGGCAATCAGTGTGTCATTTGTATATCAGTCAGTGTGTCCATTTATATTACAGACAGCCCTTTTCCTGAACCCTTGTCAAAAATTTCTTTCAGTGAAGACTTGGGTAGTCAGACTCAGTTTGTAGTGAAGTTTCTGCTTCTCAGGGTTTATCCATTCTGAAGAGGCTCAACTAGTGCATGGGATCTCTCCATGGAACTGCTTTTCTGCAGTATCCTACCTTCCTCTGAAACCACTATTCCCTGAAAATAGCCTGTAACACAGTCCCTATGTCTTTGCTTTCTGAGGACCCTATTGAGCAGTATCCTCAGCTAGAAATTCAGAGTCAGATTTTAATCCCTTTGCTTTGCAATTGAAGAGGAAAGCAGTCTTAAGGTCTCCAGTAATGAAGAATAAAGACCGGGGTAGAAGTTGCAGGGGCTGGTTGGCCTAGAACATCTGGAAAAGTTTTTCATCTGTAGAAACTGGTGAAAAGCTTCAAAAGCCCTTTACAAAAGTATGAAACTTACTATTTCTCTATCAGCAGGAAAAAGCAGACTGACCAGGTGTATTTATGCAGGTTGTATTTTCCTGACTCTGGCTTTAAGCTGGGAGGATCATGGGCAAAACTGCACCACAGCAGAGACAGATACCATGGGAAAGTACTGTTCTTATCAAGAAAATCCTTGTTGAAGTTGTGCTTATTCGAGAGGCTTTGTTGACAGTCTTTGTGGAGCTGGTTTGAAGTGATTTGCAGGGCACGCTGGGAGAACCTAAACTGATGTTGCACCTGCTATAAGGAACCTTATACAAACCCTTAAGATTCATAGAAATAGTGTCCAGATTTTTATTGGAAAAAATAAAAGTATCAGTTAAATGCCAAATAAGAAATGGGAAGGAGGACAATTGCCAGCAGGGAGGAAATTCAGTGGGACTTGTTTTTGTTCTCTCGTGACTATTTTTTACCTACCAACAAAAGTGCCTACAACACATCCTCTTGTTTTGCAAATTACCCTAAACGATGCATTCATACTCTTAATAATTTGTTTCTTCCTCATAAATGAAGGCATATTTCTGTTTTCATACTTTGATAAAGCCATTACTGTAATTTTTTTGTAAAACCTCTTGCTAAGGTACCTTAATTGATGCAGGTGATAATACTGTCTGAGCCTGGCAGGGTGAATTGGAAATCTTACCACAGTCTGTGAAAGTAAGTAGCAATTCACCTTCCTCCCTACTGGGCAGTAAGTAGGAAAACATACACTCACATACACCAAAATGTGTTTTCCTTAATATCCTTGTCTCTGGTCCCAAGGATAAGATTTGTTTGTTTCCAGATATGTTCCTGTGCTACTCATAAAAACACTGTCAGAGCATTATTTGTGTGATACATTTAACAGGAACAAATATTGGGCATACTTGATCCATTTAATCTGTTCAAGAGGCTGACTTGGGAAGTGCTGTGCCCTCAAAAGCCCTGATCGCTTAGGGAAATGCCAGGGGAAAAAACAAAAAAAAAACCAAAACAAACATTGGTAGTATAGGCAGTTGTGTTTGAAGTTTAGGGGTGCCATTTCAGCAAGAGGAATGAGAGACAGGTTTCTCTAAGAAGGAAAAGTGAGTGGTTGTTGAGAAGGTAAAATAAAAGAAAACAGGGAATTGAGGAACTGCTCTGTGTATATGATGATGGATTATTACTGCTTTTTCTGGCTATGAGCAAGACTTTTCCCAAGTGTGGGGGAGAGTGGGGAGTGAGCAGTTTGACAGGGCAATAAGATCACTTCACAGTAGAGAAGAGATTCTCAGTTAGCTTTGCCAGACAAGGAAGGAATAAGTAGTATGGCTAGGTACAAGCCTCTTTTTACTAGATCAAATGTCAGCGAGCTGCTCTTTTATTATTTGTAAGTCAACATAAAAGTGTAAGGACATTTACTGCATTGACCAATGCTTTTCACAAAATAGTATGGGCTGAAGTAGAGTGAGCACTGTGCCTCCAGGACAAGACTCTAGGTATGAAGAGAACAGATGGATGTATCAGTGCTCATGTCCTTCCTTAGGGGAAAATGTGATGTCCTCATTAAGTTACTGCTATCTATATTTCTTAATTACCGTGTACTCATTATATAGGCTGTTATTACTGACCATTTATACAAGAATATATTTGAAGCAGTGTTAATCTTTCAGACATGTACATTTTGAATTCAGTAAGCTAGTTTTTATTTCTTTTAGTAATTATTTTTAAATTGTACTCAGATTGTTGAAAACATCTTCTGTGATTCATGTGATTATTTTTTTATTCCATCATTAGTTTTTTACTTTCTCTTGGAACACTAATGCTGGTATTACTGTTTTTGCTAGCAATTGTTGATTCTTTCCCACATGTCTGGAACTGA
This sequence comes from Regulus satrapa, assembly GCA_013396955.1. Lineage (NCBI taxonomy): Eukaryota > Metazoa > Chordata > Aves > Passeriformes > Regulidae > Regulus > Regulus satrapa. The sequence continues at coordinate 988,870 of VWZN01006792.1, forward strand.
TTTTGTTCTCTGTGTTTTTAATGGAGCTGGAGTGAATGAAGCTCTTTGTTTAGCTTTCTTTCTGTGCCTCAATATCATTAGGTGTCTGAAAAATGTAGAGCTTCTGTGGCACTTCACAAACATTAACACTGACCATGCCCAGCTTTGCAGGAATTTTAATGTTGGCTTTTGCCTTCACCTGGCACATAACTCAGGCTTGATCCAGCTGTATTTCAGAACCTCTGAGTATCTAATACAACCATGTGGCCCTGTTGCATATGCTGGTGTAATCAGCATACTCACAAACATCACAACTCACAGTTTTGGTGCCTGCTCCATATCTGCTGCTCTCCTAGTGCTGCTTTCCCCATAGCTTTGTCTCAGTGAGCAAGACTGAGAAGACTCTATTCCCCCTCTCTGCCTCTCCATTCTTCCACCCTGCAGTGTACCTCTTGGATGACACAGTTTCTAAAAATCACATTTAAAAATAGAAGTGTATTAATAAATCTGTTTTATTAGGGGAAACACATTCAATCATGTAGCATTTGAAGGCTCAGTGCTTGCCAAATAACTGCGTTGCATTCAGCTTCTTGGCACCAAAACACTTAAGATGAAGGCTGCCTTCTGCAGGTTGCTGGATGGTGTGCTGGGAGGGGCTGGTGCTACTGGTTAGGTAGCATTTGCTGTGGCAGTCGCTGAGTTCTGGACCTTTTTCAGTGATGGGTGCTGATGTGCCTCTTCTCGCATCATCCTTCTCTTCCATCTCTTCTCCTATCATGCTTTCCACTTCCCTCCCCCCTCTTCCTTATGCTCCTCCATTCTGTGAGCCTTTACCCATTGGATCCTTTCTGTTGCCTGATCTTTTCTACTGCACTGCCTTCAGTAGCCTTATTTTTCCAGGGCCTCTTGCCTCCCAGTGACAGCTCCACTGGCACAGGTGGTTGGGTCTGTCCACCTTAGGTCACTATAGCTGCAGCAGCTCTTGGTTGCATTTGTCAAGTGCCAGAAAAATTCCTTCTATTTCTATAGTAATGGTTGGAATTACAGAGGACAAGCAGTGTCTTGTAATACTCTAGTTCTGCCTGGTCCTGTTAGGACTGCAACTGTGGGAGAGTTTATGATATAAACGGTTATCTCCCATAAATAAACCCTTTTTGAAACCTTGCTGGTGGTATCCCAAGGGCTGTGAATGTATGAGTCCTCCCATGAGATGGCTGTTAGGGCACTTGTCTGTCAGTCCAGCCACAGATGTCCTGGACAATTTCTCTGGACTGCTGAGAAGGGCGTGGTGGTGATTGTTCTCTGCCTTGGCTGGACAGTGTGTTTCTTCTGCCACTTTCCTTTCTCTGATCATGCTTTTCTGCAAATACTCTCCTGAGTATTTATCAACTGCATTGAAATTAATCAAATTTTCTGAATTGGTTCATTTACCTATGGCTGACTGATAGTCTACATTCTTGCTGGATTTGGTGTTAATGAAGGTTGTTAATCATTCCAGTTATGTTGGTGGAAGTGGTGTGGTTGTGTTTAGATTTTTTTGGCTTCTTCATGTTATTTTAATTTGAATTAGATATTATGGTTGAAAGCTAAATTTTTACTTCAGATCTTTTCTTTGACCAGGTGGTTCTGTCCAGCAAAGTCATGAGTGTCTTATTTTAGAGTATTGTTTGAAGACTGTTGTTGGTCATTTCTTCTTCTTGCTATGCTGGTCTTTCTCCATGTCCAGCCGTGGGAGGGTTCATGGGAAGATCTCACAAAGCTCTCGACTCCAACCACTCCAGCCTGGCTGTATCCTGCAGGTATCTGTTATCATGCCCCTAGGAATGGTCAGTGGTATCCATAGGGAGGCCATAGGGAACGCTTACTTTCTCTCTGCAGTCATGAACTGTTCTGGATGGCCCTGCTGCTCTGATGCTGTGGCTCCGCTGCAGAATCCTTGCTGTGGTTGCCTGACATTAGCCTTTGTGCTCAGCTGTGCTTCATTTCTTCACTTTCTAACAGAGAAAGTGTGTGTATATTCTAGAGTTTTCTTAATGGACTTTTTCCCCACAAACACTTGAGAAGACTGGCGGCTGAAGGGCTGTTTGGACTTCTTGAGTAATGTTGTTATGAGCTTGGCTATACTCTCCCATAGTAAAAACTGCTGTCCACACTGTTTAAAGGCTTGGGGAGCTGCTGGGGAGCATCTGATTTATTAATGGCCTCTTTTCAGCTTCCTCCTCATCTTAAGAAGATATAAGCAGGTAATTAGCTAGTTGCCAAGAATATAGTGGAAATAAACCTAAGAATTCCTCCTTGTAAAATGATTTATTTAACAGTTTTCTTCTGACATGTGTGTTTTATGTTTTAATCATCTGTCTGTGGCTGTGAAACAGGCCAGGTCTCTTAATCTTCTGGTGTTAGATTTTAGAGGACTATTACTACATGGTTTTGTTTTTTGTTGCTGCATGTGAACATTTATGTTGGCTTTCTGGTAGATGCTTAATTGGATTGTAACTGATTTTACACTAAAGACTGATGTCCCGTTTTCTTTTAGTCCTCTCTGGATTGCTCTGGTTTCTGGAAGGAATCAATATTCAGAAATATATTGAACTCTTTTACTGTGGCTCTCCTTCAGGGACATTACTTACATTTGATTATCAGTTGCCCAGGGTGATGGAGGTGTTCAGGTACCTTGAGTAATGGCTCTCTTCCTGTTACGGTTTCTATTTGGAACTGGAGTTGTGGTATCTGCAAATATTTCCACCTGAATGCTGATAAAGAGGAAAAAGGCTAGCAGCTGTTGTCAGGGCTCTTCCAAGTGCCTTCCATTCCCTTTCATCCTTCCTGATCATTTCCTTTGATGGTAATTCTATTTTTTCAGTTTCCAAAGCTCATAATCTCAAAGTCCTTTTTCAGTCTGAGCCTTCTTCAGAAGCTTGTGTTAATCAGATTATTTGTGAAACAGCTTTAGTATCACCCCAGTAATCTTTATAGGTATTGAATGACCTGTACCCTTTGTCAGGAACTTAGACTAGGTACACAACTCTCTTGAATTATCCTCTGTTACCTGCAGGCAGTCGTACTTCTGCTTCACTCAAGAATTTTGTTTGTACAGATCTCATTTGTCTTTCAGATCATCGGAGTCTCTAAGCATCTTTCTCCTCTGCTGAAATAGACACAATAATGTTTGAAGAAAAAGATTGATGTCTGTAACTGATCACTTGCTGCTTTTATTCACTGTTAGAGCAAGAACATGAATTGACCAAAAAGTAAAATCTCTTTCTTAAAACCAGAACCTGAAAAGACCTTTGTTTGAGGTGCTGAAGACTTATATTTACAATTATACTCCCCAGGGAAGGCCAGAGGGATTTACAGTAAATATCAGGGTTTGCATCCAGAACTGCTGACAAACCAGCTTCCTTTTGATAGATGGATTCATTATCACTTTCTAATTACAAGCAGATTTCCATGTGTGTTCGCCATGTTATAAATGAAACCTGTCCATTGTTATACAGTGATGGCCTCTGGGTCAGCCATAAGGGATCTATAGCTCCTCTTCTGTCATTGGACCAAATTAATCAGATGTATTTTTAACAGATAACCTTTACAAAAGTGACTGATTAATCACTTGGTAATGCAGACTGCTATCAAGTTCATCATCTCCAAATAAAGGAAGGAACTCAGCAAGACTACAATATGTCAAATGCATCAGTCTCTGTGTGTTAAAATACTTTCAGGTCCAGATGCTACTCTTCTAAAAGGATAGAAATCTGCTACATCAAATATATATGTTTTCCTGCATCTGTGGGTCAGATTCTGTGTTCAGATGAAGGCTTTCTGGTTATGCAGGCTTGCTGCCAAATTGAAGCCCCATGCGCGTACATCTAAGGACAGAATTTGATCACTACAAAGTAATACAATTTCTACCAGATTCTGTCATTTGATTTTTTTAGAACTGTGATTTTCTAAGAGGGTATTGAAAGCTGTATGTATCAGTGAAACACAGTCAGTCTTCATCTAATCCTATATCCAGTCATAGATTTAAGAGTGATTTTCTATGTTCCAGTCACTTCTTTTGAAGATAAAACAGCCTGCCTTTTAATTTTGTATTGAAGAATATGCTTGACATCTCTCAAACTGAGATTAGGTTAGCGAAGGCATACCCTCACTTATGCTACAAAATGAAACAAGTTCCTAATTGTCAAAAGATTAATCCTTGGCAGTCATCCAGGGCAATATTTGCTGTAGCAACTTGGTATCCATCACGGTTACGGACCAAAGGTCTTGTCATATATGTATTCCTCGCAGCAGTGCTGTAGCAGGGCAGCACAGCCTTGCTACCCTGGGCTGTTAGTCTCTGGGAAACTCTATCCATTCCTCAATTAGTGCCCTCATGGGGGTCACAGTCTTTGATGACTGAGCTATTTCTAAAGACTGAAATATAAAGCTCAGTAAGAAAAAAAAAAAAAAAGGTGTGGGGGTTGATTCTTGTGCGCTGCAGTGTTCCATGTTAGAAGTTTGGTCTGTCAATATTAATAACAATACCATTAGTGAAATGTGAGGGGTTTTTAACTGTGAATATCACCATTATCTGCAGTTGATAGTGCTTAAACAGGCTAATTTTAAATTTTATTTTTATTTAACACATTTGGTATCAAACTGCCAAGCTGCCATAGCAGCATCTTTGTCTGCCAGCATGGCCAGTCCTGATTTTGAATACTGCCATTTTCCTTTGGAAATTCATGGGAAGAGCAGAAACAGGGACAAGACTTTGTTGTCTGGCAAGCATAACAGAAGAATTGGTCAGTATTAGAAACGCTTCCTATAAATTACCAAAGATAGCAACCCTAAGTTGTCTTCTTTTAATGTAGCTAAAATCCACATAAAACCACAGAATGCTGCCCCCATATCCTTCCATGTGAGCCACTTCTGTTGTGTTTTGTGTGATTGCTTCAGTGTAGGTTTAGAAAATTCTGCACAGGAACTTTTATCTCCCTTATTCATCACAGAAATGATGAGTCAGAAAATAGTCTGCTCTGGTTTGGTGTTCGTTGTTGCTGATGATGTGTACCCTTTGATTTTCACACTGCAGGAAACTGCCCACATATTTGCATGGCAGGAGCAAAAATGGAAAAAAAAGTCAGTCTGCTGTAAATTGAAAATTTGGGGTGGGGAGTGGGGGAGATACTTTAAAAACTGGGTGCAGCTTCGTTTCCTTTGACTCCCATTTTGCACTGCTGAGGTTAACAGGACTGCGGGATGTGGGTAGGATCAGGACTTGATCCCTCACTGATGAGTCTCTGCCCGTTTAGTGCTTTATAGGCCCAAGGGAAAGGGACAAATTGATGGAGTGTTCTGGCATGCTGCAGTCTATATTTGGATCCCTGATTTAAAGCTGACAGATGTATAAAATCCTATGTAGCCAGAAAACTCCCTAGTGAGGACACAGCTGCATATATCGATGAATCAAAGTTACTCTTGTTAAGGCTGGCATTAATTTATATGGGGCAAGTTCCCTCCAGATCTGGTCGTGTAATATCACTGAGAGTAGTTTGGGCTTGTTCCACCCTGCAAACCCTGTGCTTTTTGGATATGAATGGAGAAGACTTGTAAATCCAAAGCGCTGCTCTTCTCAGTTGCTGAGTGAATGCCATCATACCCTCATTTAGATGTGGCAGCTGTTGTCAGTTACTTAATCTCATAAATAAAATAAAGCCAAATTTCCACAAACTGAATCCGCCTCTATCACACGGCCTCCTGCAATGCCTTAAATGAAGTGCGTATTTTTGTTTCTCAGGAATCTCCCTTTATAACCCACTGTACTGCTTGATTATTTCCTCTATGTCATACAGGAAACGGTAAGTGATTAATAACCTGCCTCAGTTTTACTTTCCCCTCTTGCTGCAGTCCTGTGAAATAATGTGACCCACAGATGTCTGAGCAAAACAATCCATTGCTTTAGTGACAGATGCTGTTGGGGCTTGCTCAGTGAAAGTGAGCTACCACAGGCAGAGAAGCTCAGGTATTCCTGCTACTTTGATCATCTCTTTTTTTCTTTTGCATAAATTTTGAGCAAGCTGAAAGCTCCCCACAAAGCATGACATAACCCACTCTGGAAAAGAGCCTGGGGTGAGTACCAGTCCCAGAGGCTCAGGAGGGAGCTAGGAAGCAAGTTTGCTGAAGAAAGGCAGATTTGGCACTAAAAATTGGCATTCACTGGCTGTAGAAATGTTGGGAGGGAGGGAGGGATGTGATGTACACCATATATGTCAGCACTTGCTTGCTTGCTTTTTTTACTAAAAACAAAGGTAAATGGAATATAAAGCCTCTGCATGTAAACAAATGAAAACTCTCTGTCAAAGTTAATTATATCATATATGTCACCCTTCACAATTTTTAACATTGTCTGTAGTGATCAAAATTAAAATCTCAGAACTAGTTTTACTAAGGTTTAGTTTCGGCTGGTGTATGGGGATTGCTGTCAAGAGAAACTTCCCAGTAGTAACACTCACAGACTGGGGAAGATTCAGACTGTCATTTTCATAGAGTGCAAGTGCATACTGAGCCAAATTACAAGCTGATTGAATCTTCTAAGTATTGCTAATCGTTTCTACAGTCAGTCTATAATGCACTCTTCAACCATCAGCTAGTGCACTGGAGTCAGCTGGGCTCAGAGGTGGAGAGGGACGAAGCAGCCACGGGTGTGTCGCATGTGTCAGGCTGGCTAATTGAGGGGCACTTCGCCAGATCTTTGTTTTCCTGAGTGGCTTTTGCTAAAGGCATGTTTGAGTAGTAGGGAAGAGCGAAGTTATATTATATGTGGTAGCGGCAGAAGTGTGAAATTGTGCTACCTAGAGAAGTATGACTAAGTGGTGATACTGGCCACTCCTTTTTATGGCAAATCAGAAAAGGAAGCAGAACACACATGCACACAGATTACTCATAGTAGCTAGTTAGGTCCAAGATAGGGAATTCTACATTTGAATTCACTGTGTGGGGAGAGAAATGGCTATTTTAAAATTTAGATACCAACTGGAGAAACCTAGAAAATTGTTTAGAGGCTCAGTAATTAATCTGTTTAGCAAAGAGTTAAGCAGGGCCCCAATTGCTGGGGGATCTGCAGGGGTTTCTGCTGTTGGGGAGGGTGTAAAATGTGTGTATGCGTGTACTTTTTCCACCATTACTATTTCAGAAAATTTCCACTGTTGCTCACAATATCGGTGCATATCAGCATGTCATTCATAAGCATTTTGTTTCCCATCAATTTTTAAAATAGCAAGAAGAAAAAAAAAAGTGAATTGTGAAAAGGAGAAGCTGAGATATAATTCTGAAGTGGAGAGAAAGAACTGCAGTACTTTGCAAACCTACAGTTCACGTGATCCAGTGCTTAACATAAGTAGCAAAGCTCTTGCTCTCTTATTTCCAAAAGGCTGAGAATTTGTTTAAAAGTCCTTAGCTCAAGGGAATGGAGGATGTCCCACTTCTCTGTATTCCCTCCTTTCACCCTCACCCTAAGGTGCACCATTATCTTGCAGTAATGAAACCTGAAAACAATGGTAAAGAGTTAACATCAAGGACTTCAGCAAAACCACCGAAAAAATACCCCACAATCCTGCTCTAAAGAGGTTTCTATAGAACATCTGAGTTAAGCATGGCAATTACAAAGAAGCTCAAGTGGTCTTTGCTTGAAATTGCAAATGCACCACATTGCATTATCACAAGAATTCGCATGCAAGAACAGTTTGCAGATGGTTTGCATTGGCATACTTTATGTAAACGCTCCAGGGAACAGATGGCATCATGGGTTCTTGTGGCAAATGTGAATTTATAGCGCTCACAACATGCTAAATTCTTTTGCCTGTAGCTGAAAAGCAACAAAAATGAAGTGGAAACTCAGCCCTGTAAATCAGTTTGCCAGTGTCTTTGCCATTGTAGCTATGGATAGCATTTAGTTTTGTCTTTATTGTGAAATTTGGGTTCTTTTATTTTCTATCTACTGCAATTGGGTGTGAGCGTATGTGGCATGTGTGTATGTTTATCTGAGTATGCATATGCAGCTTTTAAATTAATAGACTGATATTGAATAAAGAACAGGAAGTTGAGATCTCAACCATCATTTAATTCAAAGCTTTTGAAATTTTTGATCCAAAATTGAATTCAGATAATTCGAATTTTCTGTTAACACATAGATTGTGTAAATAATCTGATTTAAAATAAATATTGGCAAATATTGTTAGAAGGGGTAAAATAACAGCATAGGTTAGATTTGTGATTTACTGACCTCTCGGTCATTTTGCACATACATATGCAGTAGGATGAGCATCAGGGCACATCAGTATAAAAAGTAACCTCTCCTTCTCATTTGGACTCAAGTTGGAATTTGAACACCTTCTGTAAAGAGGATGAGTTATTTAAGAAGCAAGACCTGGGAAGGGACAGGGGAGGAATTGTTTAAACAAGCAAGTGATACATTGAATTTGTTTAGAACTATTATATTGAACTTAGAATATAATTATTATTGCAGTATATTCTCTAATTATTTAGATGCTTGTAAAAATTGATTTTATGTAAACACAGCTCGTTCTAAAACAGCCAGGTCTTTGCAGTGAACATAAGTTGTTTAAAATTTATTGACCTGTCGTTCACATGTGTTACTTTACTAGCACTTAATGGTCTGTTTAGATAGTCTTGGTGTGTATGAACTCCCAGTGCGCTACTCCAAGCACCACACGTTGACAGGTAGCTGCCATGTAGATAAAATAAGGGGCCCTACTCCAAAGCATACAGGGACACACAATCATTAGTTATTTTCTAATCTAAAGCAGGGATTTCCTTGGCAGCCAGAGGAAAAGAATCGTTCTGATTTTGCATTATCTCTGCAGCTGAGCTCGGCCCTAAGTCCTGAACCAATATGCAGGAAGGCCAAAAGCAAACAAGCAGGAAACCCAGCCTTGCACCAAATGGAGTTGATTTAAGGAGGCTGAGCTTTGAGGGTTTCTTTTTGAATGGGTCAGGTAGACAGTGGCTGAGATTAGAAACTTGCTTTGGCCTTCAGACTCTTAGGAAAGATTTAAGACTGATAATGGAAATGTAAATTACTTTTGTAGTAGATAGAGATCACCTTAAAAACCTGCCTGTGTTAAAAACCTGCTTGTGTTTCTGCAGTGTTTTTTTTTTATCCTGTGTATAAATAAAGCTGCCCAAAAAGAAAAAATAAAACAACCAAAAGTTCTGCTTCTCATGGCACTTATTTTCCTCTGGTTCAACTGTGATTTATGCTCTCTTTCTTAACTTCTAAGGCTGCCATGTATTTTGTAATTTGATACTGCTTTATTTAATCATTAAGGTCTCATTAAAAAAAAAGTGCTAATGATAGGATCAGACTAGCCCCCAAGTTACTGACCAAACTTTGCTACTCTCTTTTCACCTATATGAGGCTTTTCATGTTGAGATTGTGGATCACCAGCATAGCTACCCTTAATTTGATGCAAGCAGGGGCTGCATCCTTAAAATTCACTGCTGTCCTGCCTGACTCATTATCAGTGTGTATGTGAACCATAAATTCTTTGCACATAAAAAGATATTTATCTTAGCTTTAAATGTTTGATTTGAAAATGCTGGCCCAAATTCATGCTATAATACTGCATCATACTATCTGAAAGCCTACTGTGGCCCTGAAAATTCAGCAATGGATTTTTTATAGGAAAACTAGCTTATTGTCAGTGTTTAAATATTTTGTAGGGTTCTTAAGTAATGAATATATTATGTTACCATTCTCTTGCATAAATGCAGTTGCAGAGTTGTTCTTCTGCCTGTGTGTCAGGTCAAATTCTGCTGTATTTGACCAGAAACAATTTGGAATAACTATTATTTCCAGTGGATTTACATCTGTGTAACTTTTTGTGACATCTACAGTATGGATAAGAAAAATCAGTATCAGGTTTTGTTTGCTGTGGCAGTAAAGATGTTTGTTCACCCACTTGTCTAACTACACTGACTTCGCTATAGACTGAGCAATTCCAGTATCCCTAACTTAAAAACAACAACAGAAACCCACAATTGTTAAATCCTTCACTCCAGTGGCATGCACTTGGCTTTGAAGGCATGAATTTAAACCATAAATAGTTAGGGAAAATGCTTTATTTATGTATTATTTTTCTCATATATGTATGAGAAAAATGTATTTTTTTTTTTCTCATGTATTATGTATTTTTTTTCTCATATAATTTTGTCTAGGCTCTTTTCCGCTAATACAGGATTGCAAATTTTGTTAGTAGCCATCCGTTAAAATTGACAATTAGAACTTTAAACAAGTAGGCCATCTTTTGCCTGATATATTTGAACAGGGCATATCAGCAATGGAAATGTCATGTAAACCAAACAGATTGTGTGGCACTGTAGCCTGCCTTGTCCTTGGGGGTCACATGGCAAGGACTGGCTGGCCTTGGCTCCTTGCTGAGAGATTTGCCTTCATGACACCTGCTAAGGACTGTGTCCCTTCCCCGCTGGCATCGTAACTAGGTGACCAACACCCTGGTCCTGGAAGCAGTCCTGTCTCCACATTAACAGTGGAGTGGGCATGGAGAGCCTAGTAGAGACATTCAATGATTGCCTTTCTGGCCAAGTTTCTTTAGCTAGACAAGGGCAAGGGTGATGATGACTGTGATGACTGGCTAATAAATAAAATTGAGACCAAGCTAATAAGAGAAGATAGGGTAGGTTCCTCCCAGAAGGGAGTTTGTTGGTGGTGTGATAAGCTTAGGCATCTGGGTTGTCTCCACACCAAATTTTACACTTAGGGGAAGCATAGCAATTTTTACTAACCAGGATTGCACTTTTTCTTCTCACTAGTAAGAAACCAGTAAAAGCTTCATTGTGCTAATGAAATGTAAGTGACCAGCAAGCTCACCTCCAGTTTCACGTGCCTGTGCCAGCACTAAGAGACATTGTGTGGTTGCAGTTAAATTCCAAATTGGATGACCAGAATTCCTGTGTGATAAATTGTGCTCTTGGTGTGTTCAAGGGATATTTTCCTCCTTTTTGACCCTTTAAGAATGTCTTCAAAAGAGGCATTGCATCATTCCTGAATTAGCCAAACCCATTTGGGAGATATATGCAGGAGAGAAAAATATAAAAAAAACCTCTTTTCACTCTTTCATCAGATATATCTCCATATCTCAACTCAAGAGGAGGATGATGTCACTGAAAGCACTAACTTACTGTATTTATGCTTAAATATTAGGCAGTACAAAACCCATAAAAATTCTGTGTTTTTTAATAAGAGAATGTTATATAAGATATGTGAGTACCCGAGATGGGCGAACAAGTGAGCCAGCTGGAAGCTTACAAAGTTTTTGGATGGCTCCTGAAGGTAGTTGATCAGATTTCATGTGTTGATCTAGTGAGCATATAAAAATGTTGCATGAGTATTGCTAGCCAAGTGGAGGCAGCTCTTCCCCATACCACACAGCTCTAGAGACAGCAAAGAGCACTCATGGAAGAACTCCAGCCCCTCTGCTAGCAATGATGCTTGAAAAGAGTGGCTGTTGCAGTTCTTGTCTTCAGGAACTTCTCATGGGTTTGAAGTCTCTCACCTACTCACATGGGCCCTTTCTCCATTAGAGTGTGGTGAACTGTCCTGAAAGTCAGCAAAAGCCACAGGAAGCTTTTAGACTTGCTTAGTTCCTGCCCATATTGGTGGATAGAGTGAACTGCAGGGGTTCAAAGGCTATCAGAAAAAACAAGCATGGGTCAGAGCATGGGCTGAGGTCATGTCCTGTGAGTTGTCCATGCTGACAGGTAGCACGCAGGCTTCCTGTCCCCAGCAATGCCAGGCGTGGAGCAGGCGCAGCTGAGTGAAGAGCTCTCTCTGTAGTTATCCCTAAGCCAGTGCTGTAATGGAGTTGGGAGATGCTTTGAATGCAAGCTGAGCCTCAGGGCTGGACCTGAGCTCTGGTGCCTTGTCCTTATGAATGTAGGTACAGTCAAAAGGAATTGCCATGCCTGTGCATAGACTCTCTGGAATTCCTATGGGAGAGTTAGTGCTAAAATGTGGGTTTAATAGAGATTTTCAAAATGTTCAGAGGGTCATTTGTGATGTAGGGTGGTGACTGCATCTCAGCCAAGGCCAAGGGTGATAGACAAGGTATGTATGCTTTGCTTTTCAGACATAAATATCCATGAATCTTCTTCTGGCTGTCACAGCGTGCAATACTGAGCAGAAGAGGAAATAATTATTTTTGTGTATTTAACTTGCTGTTGCCATATGGTCACTAATAGCGGAGAGCTGGGTCTGGTGTCTTCACGTAAGTTTTGAACATGCTCTCGTTTGTGACTACAGATCTGGAGGTAGGGGGTAGGAAGGAAGGACTTGCCACCTTTAATAATACTCATTTTCCTATGTATTTAGACATACTTATGTCTATTGTTAGATTCAAGTCCCACATCTATTAGCTTTTTATTACAGTTTTTCTGGAAAATTATATCTTCCCACACTAAGGGCCTTTTCTCATGAAGATACTCTTCTGGTTCCACTGGCAGGACCTTAGCAGCATTCAGAAAGCCTCCCAACAGGAAAGTCTTGAGCCCTGAAGCGTAGCCTTATGACTTATGTAGTGATTCCCTGCTCCCTCTCCATCATTTGAAGGCCTGTAAGATCTTCCTCTCTATTGTTTTTAGGATTATGTTTGTAAAAGCTAGTAAACTGAGGGATAAATCAAAGGGATTTTGTGATCATAAAGATTTACAATCATCACTATATTACATACTTGAGTAGGGTTAAAATAACAACTCAATTTTAATTTAAAAGGGGGATGGGAGTAGTATATAAAGAAAACTATTTTTTATGTAGTCGTGTAGTAAACAACAATGTATAAGATTGCACAGCTTGGTAAACAGTTAGTAAGGAATAAAAAGGACGCAGAGTGTTTTCACAGTAGCTTCTCCAGTACCTTTCTTGCCTCTTTTGCAGGTCCTGAATTCACTTTAGCATATCTGAATTACTCAGTGTCATCAGCCTCAAATATAAAAATAAGTCTTAATGCTGACATACAAATTAAAAGGCTTAGTGTTAATAATTTAGAGTACTTGTTCCTTATCCCTCCCTTTCCTAGCCTTTTAACATGCCAGTCTGGTCATGTTTGCAGGCCATTCTTCTGAGTCCTTAAAGCTGAAAACTTCTCAGATGAAAACTGAGTGGCTTGCTTGACTGGTGAAACTTAGATGAAGAGAATAAAAGAATTCTTTAAATTTCACTATGAATTTTATACATTTGGCAAATTTTTTTAAGATTCTTCCCATAGTTTAGCACCTTTCTTTAAGAGTAAACTGTAAGATGTGGAGTTTTACTAAAACCCCTTTTGTTTAAAATCTTTAGAACGCCCACTGTGATTCGTCTTTGCAATAGCCATCACAGATCCTCCTCTTTGCCATACGGTTGCCCAGTGTAGCACACATCACAAAAAACTTCCCTTCATAGAGCCAACAGCTCTAATATGGAGAAGGTATTCAGCCACCAGAAATACCTTCTGTAATGAGGAAAGAGCATGGGAGCTTGTACTTGACATTGGGGTGCACCCTCCCTTCTCACTGTGCTGTAAGTGGTCCATGCAGCCAAGAGTAATTATGAGAAATGCGTTGTTTTGTGAGGCACAGTGAAGGCTCTGTACGAGTCTGCAAGCAGCTGAAGAGAAACCCAAGCAGGGGGCGTGCATAAGGTCATGTTAGGATGAGGTAGGTGTGCATTCAGGGCTAACTAAAAAAACCCAAAAAAACCTAAAAAACCCCCCAAAAACAAACAAACAAACAAACAAAACCCCCGTTGGCCTCCTTTGGATTCTCAAGTGTGATTTTAATAGATAAGTGTTAATATTAAACCAGTCCCCAGCGAGAGGCTTTGTGAGGGTTCTTTTGGTTTTGTGCAAAGGAAGTGATATGTGAAAAAAGGGAAATCAAAGAATACTGTAATTCCATAAAGGATTGTCTAAATTGTAAAGGTGCTACCGGTATTCCCAGCCTGGCTCTATCATTCCTCAATGAGTGATGCACACAGGTTCCAGTAGTTCATAAAGGTAGAGCATGGGACATTTGCACCCAGGTTTTGACAGACAAGCAGAAGTCTTACTTACAGGTGCAAACCACAGTTCTACACTTGTATTTCAATTTTGTTGGGTCTACATCTGAGCTTTGGAGAAAGTGATGCACACTTTGAGTATCTTAACATAGGCTAAAATCACTGGCTCTGCATTTCTGTGTAGGACATCACAAAGTATTTTTGTTCTGGACCTCCTACTAAAGCTGCTAGCTTCTAGTGTCTAATATCCTAAAAAGGCCTATTAATTATTTTAAAAGCTCTGCTTTATCAGTTGACTTTTTGTGGTTCTTGTTGTCATTCTATTATCTGTTTTACTACTTGTCATCTTTTCTTCCTCCTTTAGTTAGGTGTTTAAAATTAGTTTTAAAGGAATAAAATTACACCCATTTATTTACATTGCAGCTGTCAAAGCATGATACTCTCTGTTCTCCAGAAGTAAGCACACAAAAAAAGGTTAATTCCCCCTGGTTTGCTATCTTGAAGTTGCAGGGACTTGGGTTTTCTAAACCCTCTTCCTTTATATGAGTAATGATTAAAAGAAAAAAAAAATCTGCCAGGAGCATGAAACCTCTAAGTTATTGTCACACTGGTGTCACTCGCTAAAGCCAAGTAATAGGTTTGTCAGAGAGACCTGCAGAAGAAAAAACCATCTCAATCTTTTAGTGGGAAGTCGAAATAGAAAAGCTGTGACTTAAATTCCTTATGGTGTTTTCTTGGCATCAGCTCTATCTCCCCAGCTCTTATTCAGACCTAAAGAAAGGACTGTTTTGTTTTGTTGTGTTTTTGCAAGAGAGTAAAATAAAATATTAACTGTGTTTTTCTTTTTAATATTGGGAGCATAATAAGGTCTCTTAAGAAAAAGAACGCCGACCAGTAAGCCTGGAATGTCTCTCATTTCTTTAACAGCTACATAGTGTGTGCAGCTGAGATCTGCCAGTTGGATCCTAGCAGGGGAGAAACCACTTTAGTTTGTTTGGTTTGTATATGGAATAACATTTTTCTTGCCTTGGAATACTTGTTTGTCATCACTCCCCTTTTGTGTTTATGTTCTGCTTGGAAATAGTCTCCATGCTGTATATGCATTTGCCAGGATGTGCACATAAACAATGTTCCATTATGGGCTGCTCTGCATACTCCTTATTTACACCATATACATTCACCAGTAAACACGGTGGGGAATGACAGAGAGCAAACTCTTCTAGGCCCCTTTTTTTCAGTTAGTCCAGACTTTCTGCCATATGCTTGCTGAGGTCCCACTTCTATTCATGTTTTTATTAGGTAGAAAAAAAGTGTCCAGACTTCACACAAAGCAGCTTTTGTGTTCTCTGTCAAAAAAAATCTTCTCCTATGAAATGTTGATAGAAGTACCCAGAGCCCTTGTGGGGGTGCCGAGTTTGAATAGGCCCGTGGTGAAAGCACGGGAGGGGAGAGCAGGGGAGCTGGGGTACAATTTTTGCTTCTTGTGTGCTGTGAACGAATATCACTTAACTTTCTTTTTCTCTAGTTTTCTATTTGGCAGCCAGGGTCGTACCCCTCATTTTGATGCTTGTGTCACAAAGGTGATGTTTTCAAAGTTTAAAATCCTTTCAGAGTTTTAGCTGGAAGGGATGAGAAAGGCAAAATATTGTTTAGTGTAGCATAAAATGGAAGTTTGACTTGGAATATATGCTGTTTAGTAAAACTGTAGAACCATGGAAAAAAAGTGTTACAGTGGCATAAATCATTTTTAGTGACTCTGCGCTTGAAAATGGTCCGATTAGATCTTTTTCTCATTGATTTTGTATTTGGTTAATGATTCCAGTTCTGAGATCATAAAGCTATATAAGATGTAAAAGATACGGGAAAATATCTTTAACCTCTACATTTAAACTATGTGTTTCTTTTGACATTGAAATACTGCAATGACCTGGTAATGTTTTCCAATGTTTTAATTTTTGCTGATGTACAAAAATATCACAGAAGAGCTGATTCGTAATTATTACACATGGTATTGCATAAATTTCTTCCTAATTAAAAAGCTTCTAAATTCTGAATAATCAATTTATGAAGACATGTGGTTTTGACAAATTATACATTTAATTTCTAAAGATTTATTAGAAATTTGACCTGCAGCTAGTTAATTATGGTTATAGTACTGATGCAGTAATACTGGAGATTGATATAATGATATGGTTGCAAATTTATTTTGATATCACTTACCTTAGTAGGAGGACACAGGAATACACCTATATTTTGCATCATCTTGTTTATGGTGCAGGGAAGCATTAGTTTATTGAAGAACACAAATATTTGATAGGTTTGTGTTGGCATTTATATGAAAAGGTACTTTCAACAGAATATAAGCATATTGAACTTGGTCCTTCAGGTTTTACCATTTTAAAAGCACATTTCCTTTAAATGTGGTGTCAGTGATAGTTTTAGGTGAATAATGATAGCAAAATATGAACTTTTAAAAAAACTCCATAATAACAAATGAAATTGATTCTTTCTAATTAATTTTCAGATCACAAAATATTTCTGAGTAGCTCTGTTGGTACTAATCTCCCACTCACTGTACTGGTGCTCCTAGTTTTATGAAGGTCAGCAGCTAAGTAATTCAAGATGAGCTTTCAAGATATAATACAAGAAGTCACTAAATTAAATATATTATATTTAATTAATAAATTAATGAATTTAATAAATAATTTTTAAATAAATTGTTAATAATTAATAAATAAAATAATAAATATAATTTTAATTTATACCTTTCTATCCCATCTTGATTTGCAAGTGATGTAGGAGAACCTTAGAAAGAAAATGCAGATGAACTTTTAGAATGTGAGATGTTTAGAAAAGAAAGGCATATCTTAACCATGTAGATAGTCCTTTCAGTAACAAAGATTACCTGTTGTTTTAAAGCAATCAAGGAAAAAAAAAAAAAGTTCTTTTAAGCCCCTTAGCGGGACTGTGGTTTCTTCTGACTGGTCTGAATGAAAACTGAGGAGCTGCTGCTGAGCAGTGATTTTACTTCATGAAGAGATGTTGGTGGGAGGTGTCTGTTACAGAACCTGCTGTCNACTGTTTTGTTTTGATGAGTTTTTGCAAGAGAGTAAAATAAAATATTAACTGTGTTTTTCTTTTTAATATTGGGAGCATAATAAGGTCTCTTAAGAAAAAGAACGCCGACCAGTAAGCCTGGAATGTCTCTCATTTCTTTAACAGCTACATAGTGTGTGCAGCTGAGATCTGCCAGTTGGATCCTAGCAGGGGAGAAACCACTTTAGTTTGTTTGGTTTGTATATGGAATAACATTTTTCTTGCCTTGGAATACTTGTTTGTCATCACTCCCCTTTTGTGTTTATGTTCTGCTTGGAAATAGTCTCCATGCTGTATATGCATTTGCCAGGATGTGCACATAAACAATGTTCCATTATGGGCTGCTCTGCATACTCCTTATTTACACCATATACATTCACCAGTAAACACGGTGGGGAATGACAGAGAGCAAACTCTTCTAGGCCCCTTTTTTTCAGTTAGTCCAGACTTTCTGCCATATGCTTGCTGAGGTCCCACTTCTATTCATGTTTTTATTAGGTAGAAAAAAAGTGTCCAGACTTCACACAAAGCAGCTTTTGTGTTCTCTGTCAAAAAAAATCTTCTCCTATGAAATGTTGATAGAAGTACCCAGAGCCCTTGTGGGGGTGCCGAGTTTGAATAGGCCCGTGGTGAAAGCACGGGAGGGGAGAGCAGGGGAGCTGGGGTACAATTTTTGCTTCTTGTGTGCTGTGAACGAATATCACTTAACTTTCTTTTTCTCTAGTTTTCTATTTGGCAGCCAGGGTCGTACCCCTCATTTTGATGCTTGTGTCACAAAGGTGATGTTTTCAAAGTTTAAAATCCTTTCAGAGTTTTAGCTGGAAGGGATGAGAAAGGCAAAATATTGTTTAGTGTAGCATAAAATGGAAGTTTGACTTGGAATATATGCTGTTTAGTAAAACTGTAGAACCATGGAAAAAAAGTGTTACAGTGGCATAAATCATTTTTAGTGACTCTGCGCTTGAAAATGGTCCGATTAGATCTTTTTCTCATTGATTTTGTATTTGGTTAATGATTCCAGTTCTGAGATCATAAAGCTATATAAGATGTAAAAGATACGGGAAAATATCTTTAACCTCTACATTTAAACTATGTGTTTCTTTTGACATTGAAATACTGCAATGACCTGGTAATGTTTTCCAATGTTTTAATTTTTGCTGATGTACAAAAATATCACAGAAGAGCTGATTCGTAATTATTACACATGGTATTGCATAAATTTCTTCCTAATTAAAAAGCTTCTAAATTCTGAATAATCAATTTATGAAGACATGTGGTTTTGACAAATTATACATTTAATTTCTAAAGATTTATTAGAAATTTGACCTGCAGCTAGTTAATTATGGTTATAGTACTGATGCAGTAATACTGGAGATTGATATAATGATATGGTTGCAAATTTATTTTGATATCACTTACCTTAGTAGGAGGACACAGGAATACACCTATATTTTGCATCATCTTGTTTATAGTGCAGGGAAGCATTAGTTTAATGAAGAACACAAATATTTGATAGGTTTGTGTTGGCATTTATATGAAAAGGTACTTTCAACAGAATATAAGCATATTGAACTTGGTCCTTCAGGTTTTACCATTTTAAAAGCACATTTCCTTTAAATGTGGTGTCAGTGATAGTTTTAGGTGAATAATGATAGCAAAATATGAACTTTTAAAAAAACTCCATAATAACAAATGAAATTGATTCTTTCTAATTAATTTTCAGATCACAAAATATTTCTGAGTAGCTCTGTTGGTACTAATCTCCCACTCACTGTACTGGTGCTCCTAGTTTTATGAAGGTCAGCAGCTAAGTAATTCAAGATGAGCTTTCAAGATATAATACAAGAAGTCACTAAATTAAATATATTAAATTTAATTAATAAATTAATGAATTTAATAAATAATTTTTAAATAAATTGTTAATAATTAATAAATAAAATAATAAATATAATTTTAATTTATACCTTTCTATCCCATCTTGATTTGCAAGTGATGTAGGAGAACCTTAGAAAGAAAATGCAGATGAACTTTTAGAATGTGAGATGTTTAGAAAAGAAAGGCATATCTTAACCATGTAGATAGTCCTTTCAGTAACAAAGATTACCTGTTGTTTTAAAGCAATCAAGGAAAAAAAAAAAAAGTTCTTTTAAGCCCCTTAGCGGGACTGTGGTTTCTTCTGACTGGTCTGAATGAAAACTGAGGAGCTGCTGCTGAGCAGTGATTTTACTTCATGAAGAGATGTTGGTGGGAGGTGTCTGTTACAGAACCTGCTGTCTCCATGTGCGAGAATGGTGGGTGGAGGAAGAAGAGCAGAAGATGACCTGGTTCAAAGCTTTTCTCCTCTAACCTTCAGCTAAGAATGTCCTTGGACATTCCAGAATAAAGGAAAGATATAGTCTTACCCTGCCTGTCTGAATCAGGGCAGTGTCACTGGTGCCTGCCTTTTCAAGCATTGCTTAATGTCTGTTTTACCATGAATCCAATTCTGCCTGTAAAAAACAAAGAAAAGAGGAAATAGATAGAGCTCACTTACTGTGACCAGAAGACAGTCAAAAGTAAGTGTAATATCACATCAGCCTGATCTCTTATTTTCTCCTCTGGAAAATTAGTAGCTCCTTTTTCCAACCAGTGTGCAGCTGTGGCTCAAAGCAGTGAAGTGTGACCACACCAGGGATGCCCTGGTCTGCCCTTCCTGGTCCCCAGGGACAGTCAACCTCTCTCACAAGGGAGAAAGCTAATGTAGCTGAATTCTAACATTTTAAAAATAGAGAGCTTTAGGAGTCTTTGTCTTAGATGTTGACATTTTTAGATTGGAACTTTGTTATTTCTGATAACCATTAAGAGGATGAATAGTGCTATCCTAATAGTATACTGTATTTGTGCTTACATATATGTGTACACCAAAGTGTAATGCAGTTCTAGAAACAAAATAGGGAAATTGCTGTGATGAAATAAATAGAGATTCCCAAGTTTATCAAATTACTTGATGTCAGTAATTAGAAAGGACTACTAGAAGAAAACAAACTAGTATTATAAGATTTGCAGGAGTTATTTCTGAGTTTACAATAATCAACCTGTACAATTCTGAATGAAAACAACACATTCTCTGATGGTGAAAAATTCTCTTTTAGATTAATTAAGTACTATCTATGCCAGCTGAGGACTCTTTAATTCTTCAGTAATTATCTAGACAGAAGTCAATGAGTGGGCAGAATTTGGGTAAGAAAGACCATTGGTACTTGATAATTACATTTGGGATAGGGTCCCTACAGACTAAGCATTAATTATTTGATGAGAAATACATTTTGTGTTTTACATATGTCACAAAACCTGATGACATAAAATATAATTTAGACTGACGTGAACTCCCTGCATTCTCTGCTCACTGTACCATCAGTATCCTGTGGTGAGTCAGATAGCTTTGCTTTTACCCTCGTAGCATTAAACTCTTTTTTTTTTCCAAACAATTTTTGCAAACATACAGAACTATTCTGTAGCAGGAGAAGGAAAAACATCTCTTAAATCATTCCAGATATGTTAACTGGGAAAGGGTTAATCTGCCCTCAGGAGTTGCTATGTAACTGAGTCCTGCTGGGAGAGTCAGGGTTCCCAGCCAATGGGACTCACCCCTACAATACAATGCATCTATCTTGTGTTTCTTACTTGTTGTCAGTTATTGGAGTTTTTCCTGAACTGGAATTACACTCCTGTTCCTTTCATACTCTCCCACTGAGTCTTAAATAATTGTATTCCACACCAAAGTCAGAAAATAACAGTACAATGGTGTGCTTTTATCCCTGAAAATGTTATTTTGGACAACTTTGAGTGTTGTATAGAAAGATCTCTCATGCAGCAAAACTAGGAAACTTTCTTTTAAAAGATAAGATTTCCCAAAGAACATTAGGATAGAACATGCTTTGGATTGCTTTTAGTCTTCCTCCAAGCCTTCTTCTGCCTTTGTGTTCTCTCACCTGTGCATTCAGTCTTCAGCACATTTTCTTGCACAGAAAGAGCAGAAAAATGTCTCAACCTTAAACTGTTCCTTTCTGCCTGTGGCATTTCAAGAAGCGAGTATTGATTTTCCCTGTATCCTGATTAGACTCTCTCCTTAGCTATTCCTCTTCTCTAAGGCCACTCAAGGCTTGAGGGCTGAAGCACGAATTCCTTAATTTCTCCTTTAGAAGAGCCAGGTGTGTTTTCTCAGCTCAAGCAAAGCCTCTGTGGTTGCACCAATATATTTGTATGGAATAGGTGGCACTTCTGAGGGTTTTTTGTTGGTTTGTTTTTTTTTTTCCCTTGAGGAGATCCACCCACAGTCCCTTTGAAGACTACTGATAAGATGAGAGAGAGACTAAGCCTAGCCTGTAAAAACACTGCTTAGGAATCTCTGCTTTGGCTGTTGGGTTCTGATAGGAAGCAAGAGAGTGGAGTGGTTATCTGTCAACATGTCGTTCAAGTCTCAGTAAGTTTTACACTTCACTTAGATCTTTGTGCCTCATTTTTTCCAGAGAGGTTCTGTCTGATAATTTGTGTTGGCAAAGCTCTTAGCCTTTCTTGCATGCTTGTAAAGTTCTACCTCTGAGTAACATAATGTTCCTGCATTTTTCAGCTAGCAGAATAGGCTTTAGTATTAGTGGTGTGCCCTTTTGCTCTTAGTAAGTCTGTTTAAAAAAAAAAAAAAAAACAAACAAGACAAATTAGACAAATTTAAGAATCTAACAGGTGGAGTTTTAACTTTTTAAAGGTTTTAATTAGCATATTTGCACTAACTTGCCATTTAACATCTGACTGGGGATAAGAACCTGCTGTACTTTTTAAGGAGAGTTGCAACACATTTCTCAGGATTGGGAAAGTGCATATGCCTTTCTTGTAAATAAGGATTCTGTATTTTCAGGCTTACTTTACCCATCCAACAATCTTGATAATTCCTTGAAAGAGGTTGGCCACGACCCTGTCTTTTGGTGTCCTGTTGGCATATTTCCTGCCAAAGATAGAATGGATGGAAGCAGTAAGGGTGAGATCTCAAAGCCATTTGGCAAAGGACAGAACATACACTCTTCTTCCTATGTCTCCATATGAAATTGAGTCTGTTTTTCTAACAGTCTGATAACAATACATAGAATGTCAGCGTCCCATGAATGAGAAGCCTGTTCTTGAGGATGCTTGTTCAAAACTGTGATTGGATTGAAAGAAATTGGGTTTTTTTCAGTGTGATGACAAGGTCTGTGTCGAACTGTTCCATCAGAAGAAGGGTAAAGATACCCAGATTAAGATTCTTTTGGTCTAGTTTATGCAAAACCAGTTTGATAGTTTTATAGATCTGTCAAGCCTGATATGCTGAGGGACCACCACATACTTAAGAGATCACCTTGCATGTCCACCATTATATTTGGACTAAAGATCTTGAAAGGGCAAAAAAATCCCTGATATTACACAAAGCCTGGGGCAGTGTGCTGTTCATCACCACAATATCTAATTGCACCCCAGCTCTGTAAGTTATTTTTGATTAAAGCATGTGTGTCAGCTGTGATTCCCTGAGCATGGACATAATATGTGTGGACATTCTATCCTTTCTGTGGTCCAATATGTGAATCTTGCAATCTAAGGATATGGGAATTTGCAGATCTATTTAATCATGTGGGACTAGCTTAGTGAAGCAGCTTGGGACTATGTAAATTTGTCTTTGTTGGCTTAAATTGCACAAGTCAAGTAGAATTTGAGGAATGCACCCAAGAACAATTTGATAAGTATACTCTAGTAGAGTTTGAAAACCAGGAAACATCTTGTGAACATTTCAGACTGGACGTCATTGATGGTGCCATTGCTTGTTCCGAATGCAAGTGAGGTCCAGCCCAGCCTGACTTTTCCTGAGATCTCATCTATGTTTAAATGTTATACTGGTATAACAGTGTAGGGTGAGAAAGCAGTTGTTCCTTTTTGAAAGAGTGTTACCTGTCACAGCCCAGTTACTGAAGTATAAAATGAACATACAGAATCCCTTACCTGCTCAACAGTAGTTACACTATGATAACCTGTATGCTTGTAAAACTGACCCCGTTAGTAAAGTTTACTTTTCAGGCTACATCAATAGCGTTACAGTGATAAGAGTGTCCCTCAGAGGACATGTGCCCTCAGTTAATCCACACATTATTGATGGCACATGTTCTACAAAAGGAACCAGACACTGATTTGCTAAATATATACCTCAGTTTCTGGGTAATTCTACTTCATTTATAGCAAAAATTCATGCAGGCTGTTACCAAACAGAAAGCACATCTGCATGACAGAAACGAAGGTGTGAAAGTACAGTGGATTAGGGCAAGCAACAGGCAGAGTGGAGGTGCTGGCATGACCATCATTACCAGCAGATTTCAGGCAATGTCACCACGTTGTCATTGCTGTCATTACCCCTGCTAGCCAGGTAGCTATGCCAACACATTTTCCAGACACCCCTTCATTCTTCTTTCTAAGATACCCAGAGATAGGATACTGGGCTGTCCTTTCAGTGTTCAGTGTAGGTTTGGGGACTAGCTAAGTGGGAACTGGATTGTCATGAATATGCCCAGCATGGATCTATTGCAGTTTACAGTCATGGCATAATCCAATCCAACCTGCATTGGGCTTTATGTAACCAGAGTTCTGCTCAAGTGTATTTCAGCCATCTCAGGCCTCTGCCATCCCTCTGTACGGGTTATCCTCATCAGCAGTGCAGGAGCACAAGCCCTAAATGCTGCTTAATTCTGACTTAAATTAAATAGGTCTTGGGTAAGGTTTAGTCTTTGGTAGAATATATTATGTAGTGAGTTGGAGTTCCAGTCACTGCTTGGTAACTTTGGTCTTTTTGTGGAAGAAAGCCATCAGGGCTAACTTATTATCAAGAGTTTAGGCTGCAATTAGTGAGCCTGTAGAAGAAGTACAGTTGTCCCAATTTATATTCTGATTCTGGTACAGCTAGGATGGTAAGATGCCTATGTTTGGAACTCCCATTTATTCTGCATGTTCTTGGATTATTTATTTATACATTCTGAGATACTTTTCAGGATACCGAACATCAGGAAATACTATCCTTCTGTTAGGTAACTTTCTTTTTTCTGCCTCCTTAAAAAAGGAAGAAACAAAATAGCTACTTTGAAAAGCCTTTTTGAATCTCTGTTTTAGTTTTAACGGAGCTCTGTGCTCTTTTGCCTTCAGCCAACCATAAGCATTTTCAGCATGTAGGAAACTTTATTGTTAGTAGTAGTATTCTCCGCAGTTTAGTATTCAGCATTTCTACTTGCTCTTCTGCTCTTTCATACGTCTTGATTCTGCTTAAGTTTTATAGATCTCCCAACCTTCATTCTCCCTGGATTATATAATGCAATGTGTCAGTGCCATGCATGGCACTCCAGTTACCTCAGCATTTCCATTATAATTCTATGTTTTGAGGGATTTATAGGCTAGCAGTAAAAATCTCTTTCTTGGCTAAACCTTGAAACAGCAGCTTCTAGTCATTTAAAAAGAAAACAAAATGAAACAAACCCTTTTTTCTCACTTCTGTTTTTTTCTGGCAACCATTTAGCAGTGGTGTTTGCACTGCAGGATCCTCATAAACAGCAAGTGTAGATTCAGTATGTAGCCAGTGTTTAATGTAATAATGTTATTTTCTTTTTATACCTTCAGAAATGCATGTCATCCCCTCTTCATGCATATGATGTCATTGCCTCTTTGCCAACCTTTCAATAGCCTGCAGCAATCAGCCTTTGGGGCCTCAAAAAGGTGGAGTTTGGTCTCTCTCCTTTATTTGCAATGTGGATGAGTTTTACAGTGTTTTTTTTGTTTGTTTGTCTGTTTTTTAAAAGTTATCCTTTTTTATCTCAAAGCCTAAGAACTTACTATCCACTTCCATGTTGCAAAGCTTACAAATTTATCACAATCCAAAAAGACATTAGCTATATATGAATATGTAGAATATTAGGGCTATTAAAAAAATAAATATATATTAAATGCTTAACTGATTTGCTGTTGGAGAATAGGCTATTAGAGGACCTATGGGTGAGTTATACTTTGCCAGTCACTAGGGGTTCCTGTATTTTCCTTAGAAAGATCTAGTAGCAGTCACTCTTAGAAATGGATTTCTAAGCCAGATACACTTTCCAGTTTTATCATGTAGGGCACTTCTCTTCCCCTGGCTCCAGGCCAAAGGATTGTATAGATTCTAAGAAACATGGTTGTATGCTCAAGTTTGTGGAGATGAATTATTTTTATAGCCTTTAAGTTAAGCAATCAGCTTTAAAGGCATCTTTTCAAATACATATCCACTGATCAAAACAGACAAAAAGCCTTTATCAGTAAGTGATTCGCAGACTGGTTGCATGCCTGGGTTCTGGGTCTGGAGATAGCTAACTCTGCTTTTCCATCTAAAATAAAATACTGCTCTGCGCCGAATTGTCTTTTGCCAGTTGCTGTTATATCTCAGGCCTGAAATAACTCTTCCTGTTAGTGCAAATTCCTGTTTCAGTCATTGCAAGCTGTGCTTAGTAGTGTATACCAGACTGCAGAACCCCCTTTTTTACTTAATTTCACTGTATTTCATGGTTTTTTTTCATGTAATTTGTGCATTTCATGCCAGCAATTTTACTCTTTTTCTTTCTTTGGGGCAATTCTTGCTCACAAATAATACCCATTTCCTAGGACTACCTTAGAGTTTTAAATATTCAGCTATTCTCTTGTGACCTAGTGATTTTCTTCCCCGTAATCTTTTGACATAGTTCATGTGCTTGAGACACGAAGAAAACATCCTTCAACACTAAAAACTACATGTAGTAAAGAGGGAATTCAGGTTTTCAGATTTTTCAGATTTGTATCGCCAGTTGGGGGGAGGGGAAAAAAAGAAACTGCCAAGGCAGGCAAGTACTGTTTCATATTAACATCTATCGTCAATGAAGAGGTAAAAATCAAAGTCCCTGTGTGTGAGGCAGGGTTAGTGAACTGCCAGTGATTCTCCCAGCAACTGACACAAAGGAATCTGTGAGTATCAAAGCTGAGGCAGCAAGCTTAGTGTCAGCTCTTGCCTAGGGAGTAGAAGAAAACATCACTTTGTCTCTGCTTTCACTGCTTAAACACACACATCATTCACTAGTAACCATTTACTCTGCTGTCAAAACTGTTTCAAGAGAGTGCTACATTTGATTAATAGTAAAATGCATGCAAAAGAAAAAAAAAGTCTGCCTCCCCTGAGGTACTTAGTTGGGGAGAATTTCTGCATGCACTTCTTAATTTTTCCATCCTATAAATACGCCTGTAATATTGCAGAAGTGCTCTGTTGCTTCTAGTAAAGTCATTTTTATTAGAGAGCCTGGTGCACTCATCCTAATTCTAGTTAATGCTCTCTCTCTCTCAGCGAAGCACATTATGGCATCCTCAGCCTCTTGTACTAACAAAAAAGTGACCAGCACAACCATGTGTGCAGTACATGATTCATAGTGCTGCTTTCTGAATTGTCCAGTGGGTAATTGCAGTACAAAAACCAGAGAAACAGATGTAGACCCTAAACCTTGGCTGTAAATTTTTGTTTTATGATTATGGGTTTCAAATGTGCTATGTCACACTGACAAATATACAGTAACACCAGAGGAAATAGATTTCTGACTTGAACTTGTGCTTTTTATTTCATTTATAGCTAAGAATATGTTTATTGTAAAGTTTCTGCTATCACAGTCTGAGAGAAAACAGATCAAAGCACTGATGTGAAACCACAATTTCTTTGCATGGACAAAGTCAAAGATATCGGAGAGTTGTTGCCTCCTTGCACCTCTGTGCGTGTTGGGTAGGCATTTAAAATATGTGACAATACTTAAGGTTTCATTACGTTTGAACTAGAGGACTATTAGTTAGCATAATAATTATGATTAATTCTGTTCAAAATTAGAAAATACTCCCCATTTTATGAATGTAGCTTTTCCTGATGCTCTGTTGAAGAAAAACAAGTATTGGGCTATTTCAAAGTGAAATAAGAGATGCATAGGTTACTGTATTGTAGGAATAGTGTGTGAGCAAACCATTGGGCTATTTGAGGAATTTCTAAATTACATGTGCATTTAGTAATAAATATAAGCACTAGGGCAACTATTATTATGCAACAAAGCATGATTAGCTGGCTTATTTTGATACAGTGAGGAAAAGCAGTCTTTTTCCAATTCGTATACACTTCAGTGTCACTTCCCGACATTTACTTTCAGAAGTTGCCACTCTACATTTCTGAGGTACAACCGACAGGTATTATTTTTGAATATGGCATTATAAGACTGCTAATGGGATAAACATAACTGTATTTCTGTTTGTCTGATTCTGTTTACTTTTAACTCACATAGGCAACATGTTTTTCTTGGCATAAGCTTAAACTGTTCCAAGAACCCTGGTCCCCACAAAAAGCTGTTTTCTCCCTAAATTGGAGACTGAAAAAAAAAAAATACTGTGTTTTGTGTCATCCTTTCCAGTTATTTTTGTGGTGATACATTACGTATTCCAAATTTCTGGTGCATCCTGTGTCGTCTAGTTAGAAAATAACTGTCTGCTAATTTAGCTTTGCTATTCCAAACAAAACTGTAGCAATGTAGCCAGCCAAGATTAAAAAAAAGAAAAAAAAAAAAAAAAAAAAAAATTTAGCCACTTTTCCACTTGGCTATTTTAACGCAACAAACACTGTTTTGCTGTGCCGAAATAGTTTAAACAAGCCTTCCCTGAAGGATGGCTTTTTCAGTAAGCGTGTGCTGTGCATAAATTTTAGATTAGAGAGTGTCAGGGGCTTCTTCAACTGCAGGAGTTCAGGCTGGGGGAGGACACCCCAAAGGGCTGAGAAAGTCCTTTAAAAAGTCCTTTAAAAAGACGCTGTTAAACTCCAGCATTTTTAACTCTTCTGCCTGAAGGGAAGAGGGAAAAAGAGGTTGCCTGCTGCAGGGACAACTACAGCTCTCCCGTTGAGGGGGGAAGGAGGCTAAGAAAAGCTTTTGTTTTAATCTCTTCAAAAGGATTCGCTTTCAGATTGCAGCAGGTCTTTTTGCTGGCCGCTGGTTTTCAATGTGGGTATATCAGTTTCAGGGAACAAGTGCGTGTGCTGTGTGGGGGATTTGTTTTGTGGTTTGGGTTTGGTTTTTTTTGTTTTTTTTTTAATTCCTGAATCTGTGTGAAAAGTTTTGTTAATACAATCTGCAGGCATTGTCAGAGAGCTTTCGGTTCATCAAAGGACTTTTTGTGGAGAGGGGACACCACATCCATTAAAGTGGCTGCGCAGGTCCCAGGGTGAGTCTCTCTCCAGCATTTCTTTACGGTCGCCAGTGGTGTGCCATGCCTGCTCAGTGTGCCCCCTCGCTGCCCGACTCCTATCCTGGGCTTTGCAAGAAATGGGCAATAATCAAGTGTTCCATTTTCTTGTTTCTGCACCTGAGCTTGCTTTGGAGTTGGGGGTATCAAGGCTCCTGTGTGCCTTGCTCCTGGATGATGCTCACTGCTGGGGCTGAGGTGGCTTGGCTTATTCATTTAAAATTAAAGCATGCATGTGGTTATTGAGCTTCATGTCCTTCCCACTGGGGTGGAGGGAGTGTTTCCAGGCTGTTGTTTTTTTAATTTTTAAATTGTCCATAGGAATAAGAACTGGTGGAAGCTTCCATGGAGTCTTTCTTGCTGAGCAAGATTTTGGAGAAGGTAGTTACCTACCTAAAAAGCACGGAGCTCTCTGCTGGCTTCGTGCAAGTGGTGGGCCCACACAGAGCTGGCCACAGACTTGGAAGCCTTTGACACCTAGACCGGCCGTGATGGAGGGCTGTCGGCAGTGTGGTTTAGGACAGACCTTAGCGGGTGGGAGCAGCCCCTTGCCTTCAGGGGCTGTGAGGGCTTGGCCGGGGCCGCCTGCCCCAGGGAGGTCTCCCGGCTCAGCACCATGGGCTGGGTCCTGTTCCCCATGGATTACCTAGTGGCCTTTCTCCCCTCCCGGGGAGCTGGGGCTCATTAGCCCTCTGAAAACTGATACAGCCCCTCCGGGGCCACACCAGCGGCCCCAGCCCCTCTCTGCTAATCAGAGACAGGCAGGACCCGGCGGCGGCGGGGCTGGGGAGGGAGAAGAGGGAATGCAGGGCTCCTTCCTGCCCTGTGCTCAGCGGTGGGGACAGACTCTCCCGAGCAGTGCCAAATCTGACCTATCGGGGAAGCCAGGGAGTGCTAGGTGACTTAGGAGCCAGGGTCGAGGGATGGATGGTGCGGAGAGATGGGGCCTGACGGCCCCCCCTTCCCCGCCCCAGCCCAGGAGGGACTGGCCCCTGCGGTTCCCCGCTGGGAGTGGGGCTGGCACCGGCCACGGTCCCTGCGAG
>VWZN01006792.1:1018450-1035189 GCA_013396955.1 Regulus satrapa
GGGGCGAAGCCCGTGTCCCTGGCTGTGGAACAGCGGCAGCGCCTGCGCCTCCTCGCTCGTGGCCTCTCCGGGGAGGAAAGGAATGTGTGTGTGTGTGAGAGAGGGAGGGAGGGGGGCACAGAACTTTCAGCAAATTGAGCTGGAATTTTCAAATTCTCCGTTCCCTGCAACCGCTGAAAACACCGCTGCCTTACTTCCCACCCCCTTCCCCTCCTCCCCGTTGTTGTGTTCGGCTTTTTTTTTTTTTTTTTTTTTTTTTTTTTTTTTTTTTTTTTTTTTTTTTTTNTTTTAATTACTTTATTATTTTGGATCTTTCTGTAAGTTGCGCTCCCCCGTCCGCACCCGCCCGCTCGGCGGCCGCGGGGCGACTCCGGCAGGGCTGGGGCTCGCCTTTGCCTGCCCGCCCGCCTGCCTGGCTTTTTTGCAGGGCTGCTGGGAGTTGTGAAGGCGTGTGAGAATCCTGGGAGCTGGTGATGTCAGACCGCTTGGGTCATTTGAAGGTTAGCAGCCTGGGAAGGGTTCACGGAAAGTTCACTCGCATATATTAGGCAATTCAATCTTTCATTCCCTGTGACACAAGTAGTAGGAAGTGAGCTGTTCAGAGGCAGAAGCATCTATTCACGGCCGAGGGGGATCCCGAGCCTCCACCGGAGCTGTTTTATCCCGGGGAGGTGGGCGATTGGCACGGCGCGGGACGCGGCACACACCCGGCGAGCGCCCCAGGAGCTGGACTGACTCTCAAGAAATTTTGGGGGGAAATTTCTGGTAGCTAAAACTTGGAATGCGGCTCGAATCCCCCCATCTTGCTGGATTGGCTGGGCAGCCTGGAAAATGGTAAATGATCATTTGGATCAATTACAGGCTTTTAGCTGTGTTGTCTGTCATAATTCATGATTCTGGTCTGGGAAAAAGACCAACAGCCTACGTGCCAAAAAAGGGGCAGAGTTTGATGGAGTTGGGTGTACTTTTATGTGCCATTTTCCTCCACACCTAGAGGAAAGCACTTTTGCAGGCATTCTGTGCAGGGGGAATCATGTTTGACTGTATGGACGTTCTAGCAGTGAGCCCTGCTCAGATGCTGGATTTCTACACTGCGAGTCCGTCTTCCTGCATGCTCCAGGAGAAGGCTCTCAAAGCATGCTTCAGTGGATTGGCACAAACAGAGTGGCAACACCGGCACAGTGCTCAATGTAGGTCCCAACTGTTATTTTTCCACTTTAAAGCAATTACTATTATTATAATTGTTGTTGTTGTTTATTTTATTTATTTACTTGCATGTATTTGAAAAAGAAAGACTGGTAATTAAGCGCAGAGGTAATGAGGGGTGGGGTGAGTTTTTGTGCAAAATGTGGTTTGCAAGCTTTTTTTTTTTTTTTCTCCTTTTGGCAAGAAAGGAAAAAAGGAAAGAAGCACCGGACTTCTTTCTGTTTATCCCTTCTCATGTGGCATATTGATCCTAACAACAGTTGTGGAGCCAAACAGGAACACATAAAATTGTAATGTAATACAGCAAATACTTGCAAAACTCCAACCAGTGAAAAACGAATTTACATAACATCTCTGTCGTAGCTTCCCCCCCCNGCTAATCAGGATACATGTTTTCTTGAAGTGCATTTTAGCAGAGCAGTCAAGCAATTAAAATATTGATCTCTACAGGTCTTGAAAGACGTGGAATTGCAGTGGGTAGGTGCCATTCCAAAAATCAGACAGTAGTTATAAGTTTCCGAAGAAAAGGCAATATTTCTTTGTACTGACCTTGCTGCCACCTTTCTTCTTCACTTTGTTGCTCTAAGAAGTTGCTGTTTTGCTAGAAAACTACTTACTGTGAACACCCTTTGAGTTTAACCATCAATTATTTCTATACCTTGAGATTCAGACAGCAATGCACTGTTAACAGAGGAGTGAGTTAGTGGTAGGACACTTCTGAAAATGTGTTACTATGTTATAGGGTCTTGATTTGTTGCTGAAATATATAGATGATAAACAATAGCAGTATTTTAACACCCCGGTTTCAAGTTTGAGAAATGACAAAAAGTGCCAGAAACCATCACCTTATACTGTGCTTAAAAGCTTGCAGGATGCTTCACTGCTCTGACGGTGATTTAGATAAATGACTTGGCTATCTATCAAAATGTTTTTAGCACGCTCTCGGACACTTCAGTACACCATTAACTGTATAATGCTGTTGGAAATTGCTGTTTTGCGGTATGTTTAAAAAGTTAACTAGGAATTAGAAGAGTTCTCCCTTCGACATTTCAAAGGGGTGGAGTAGGTAATTGGAAAATAAATTTAAGAGTGTTTGCTGAAATAGTGTGTTTCACTCAGCTCAAAAGTTTTCAGACACCATATGACATTTGTGTGGGTTGAATAATGAAAACAGAATTGTAAAAATCAGTGACTAGCAGCCTAC
The DNA here is from genome assembly GCA_013396955.1 of Regulus satrapa. Lineage (NCBI taxonomy): Eukaryota > Metazoa > Chordata > Aves > Passeriformes > Regulidae > Regulus > Regulus satrapa. Next base: position 1,020,861 of record VWZN01006792.1, read on the forward strand.
AACTCTGCAAATGTTTTGATGTCTTTACAATTAAAAGGAGACTGAAGTTCAGCATGGGATATTTATTTTCTTTGCACTGTTTTAAAAAATGCTTCAAACAAAATAGGAAACAAAGCTTTTACTTCAAAATAGTGTTACTAGCTATGAGAGAGCTTCAGTTAGCAAAAACAAAAATCCAAACCAGATGTTTTACTAAAAACGTGTTTTCCTCCTTTCATGGTTTAAACTTTAGTATAACTTCAGTGGTGATATTGCGGAAACGTGGAATTAAATAAACTTCCCTGGAGTAGGAGGCATTTATACTGTTGTTAAAAGCTTACACTTGCAAAATATTATTTAAATAACTCCTGGCTTTAAAATGTCCTGCTCTTTCTCTTGTATATTGTTAATACCTAGAAGCAGGATTCTTAAAAACAAAATATATGGTGTTTGTTCTTTGGCAAGTTAAACACAGGATTACCCTTATCAGAATGGAATGAGTGGTAAATATGTCATTTGCCTAGGGCCTGTGATAAGAGACAAGTGTTGATAACAGGAAAGTTTAGCTAATCAAAGAAACTCACATTAACAAGAGTAAATAAAAATACAGGAAAATTCGTTCAGGAATCCAGTCTTGTAACTTTGTAAGCAGTAGGATTAATCTTCACTGCATGGGAATTTAAAATCGGGCCGAAACCTGAATCATAATATGGTGGCTGTAATTTGAACTGTGAAAGTTAATGGTATAGAAATGTGGAAAAACAATTTAGTTAGAGTCCAAATTAAGATTTGTGTTTGAAATCTTAGAGGAAATTTTGTTTTCAGTTTTGAAGAAAGTGTAAGCAGTTTATGCATGAGTAAATATATAAACGGGTCATGAAATACTAAAATTCTCAAAGTGTAAGTTTTTTTTCTTGCATCTTGTGAAAATATGACAGAACTAGAGTTGTCTGTGGTTCAGAAAGCTTTTAATAGTTTAAAGGCTGCTCCAGTGCTTATGAATATAAAGATAGCAATGCTTACTTCTAAATCTAGGATTTCCTGATTCTCCATTTTTAAGAAGACTTCTGTAATTTGATGCAATGTAATAATAATAATAATAATAATAATCAAATTTTGTAACTGTTAGAAGTGTAATGGGGTTTTTTTGGTCTAATTTGTTGTTTAATTTTTGGCTCTGAAAAAAACCCCAACCCAGTACACCTGCAGCCATTGCCTTAGGCCTTAGAAATATTGCTTTGGTAGAGACGTGATTGTAGAGTAAAAGGTAAATGGTTGTTGGGGGAATAGTACATGGATAGTGCAAACTCAGAGCAGGCCAGTAACAATCCCAGGCAGCATCAGGATTTCAACTGAAATGCTGGCAAAATTGGCCATTGCAGGCTTTAGGGCAGAATGCTGTAGGTCTCCAACTTCAGCACATCTTCCGTATGTTAATCCTGTTACAATTCACTAAGCCAGTGCACTCCTGCAGCATCATGAATTTTCTAGTCCAGGAGGGTCTGCAAAGTAAGAATAGAGGATAAGACGCAGCCCAAACATGACCTTAACTTGTGTGATATTTTTTTTCCTCTCCCCTGTGGGAGGAAAAACCAGCCCTGGGTTTGCAACGCAACTGTGCGTTGCATATTGTGCGGTATGTTACAAGAATGCAAAACTCCCTCCTGATTTTGCACTCATATGAGTTTATGTTTTATGTGATTCTAGTTATATTGTTGTAAATTAAAAATGAGATTATTTGTATGCAAAGAAAATTGTGGACTCAGAAATGAGAGTAGAACGAACTGCACTTTTAATTGTAATTCGTTCTTGCGCCTTTTGTCGTAAGATAAAAATCAAGTCGGTATAACTAAATTAGACGAGGATAGTTCTTAAGAGGACAAAAGAGTTAAGATTGCAATAATGAGCAATCTATAGCTTCTTAAGTAAGTTAGAATATTCTGCTCTCTAGTAGTGCAGTGGCAACAAATACTGAGAGAAAACCAGTAACTTTTGGTGAAACATGAGCTAACTAAAGCCTGCAGAAGTGGGAGCAGGACAGATCCTGACAGAAGAGCTGCGAAGAATGGAGATCTGACCTTGGAAAAGCCTATTAAAGTCTTCATTAGTCTTCATTAATTAAGCAGGCAAAAAAACAAATGAACAGGCCCAAAACAAGAATAAGTTTGTTTGGCATTGTGTAGTCTTTCAGCTAATTATATCAAGTAGATGACTACTGCCCACTGCATTTCCTTAGGATTAGAAGCATAAAAAAAATTTGATGAAGTCAAAAGTTATGGACATGGCAGCAGAACACACTGGGATGTTGAGGCTCGCGCAGTTCTTATTTCAATTTGGTAGAAAGTGCTTGCCTAGAGAGGAGCTAGCGGGTATTAACTTTCAGAAAGTTCAGGAAGATGGGACTCCCGAAAGCATGCGTTTTCCTTCAAAATTCTGGATTATTGCAATGTTTGGGTCAGGTTCCCGTTCCCTGCAAGCACTGGAAACATCTGTGTTCCACAAAAAAAAGCGCTTACTACTTTATTTTCTTTCATCTTTCTGAATTAAAAAACAAACATTTTGAAGTGAAGGACTTGTAATCTGCATTCCCAAGTATCAAATTGCTGCAGGTGTGTTTGCTAGTGCCCAGAAGGCAAGATCTGTTTGAACCAGGTTATTTTCTTTGAAGTTCATCTATAAACTTTACAGCTAAATGGTTAGGACTGATTTGCTTAGGGATAGAGTCTTTGTTTAAATTTTTATATGTCTAGCTTAATGCTCTGAAATATGCGATGAAAAAAAGTTTGTTTCTGATCCACTTAATTTAAAAAAAAAAAAAAAAATGTGCGGGGATATTTTTCTTCCAAAATACTGGAAAGGGGAAAACTACTCTCTACGTAGACCATGATTCAGTCAGTCTGATTCGGCCGCTGGCACAGGAAAACTCTAATGGACACGCACCACTGTCAAAAACTCCTGCAGACAAAAATGATGAGAGGCTTTCGCTGGTGAAGTCAGGGTGGGATAAGCTTGGAGGAAAAGCAATGTATCTTTGGGTGACTCCCTGCTTGCCTAATGAGTCTGTGCAGCAAAGGTGCAGCTTGTCAGAACAAAGCCAGGCTTCTGAGGCGATGCCTTGAAGAGGGTTACGGTGAAGTTAAGGAGTTGAAAGAGGGAGATAGTGTTTCAGACAGCGAAGTTAGTCATCCTCACATCCAGTTAAATCCCTACTTACTGCTGAGCGGTTTTTGTTAACCATGTGTGCGTCACGCCAGCCCCGCGGGCCGGCCAAGCCGAGGGGCTTTGCTCGGGGGAGCGAGGCGCCCTGCTCGGAGGATTACGGTCCCACCTCCCCGAAACACCACGCCAAGTGACTGGTTTTGCTCAGGTCTAATTTATATACCGCCCTTTTCGCAGCCGATGAAGTGCGGCTGTGTTACACAGCCAGCATTTAGATTTGGGAGCGGGGCTGTGAAAGGGACATTGTGCTCGGAAGGACTGCTGTCTGCCGCGGTCGGCCATGCTATGCCCCCGTCCTATTTGAGACCTCAAAAGCAGAGCACAGCTGTGATGAGTTTCCAGATCTGTTTGGCCGTGGGGACCGGCCCTGGTATGCGTGCGAGCCGGGGGGGAACATCCCTCTCCCCTCACAGTTTCTGCCTGGGGGGCTGGCAGCAGCTTCTGAGCAGCGAATTTACAGGGGCGGGCGGCTGGGGCCAAATTAGTTGTGGTTTCAGAGGGCTTTCCAGAGCTTCGCTAGGCTGTAGCACGCAGCCCCACGAGGAAGGATATCAGTTGATGTATAAAATGGCCAAGGAACTTCGGTAAATAGACTTTACCCTTCAAATCCAGAGGTCCTGGCAGCGGCTGTGCAGGAGGGTGGGGTTGTACTTTTCCCCTTCCTGTACTTGGACACTTTTGATTATCCAGACTTTCTGGGGCTGAGCAGGGCTGCCTAATAACAAAGCCTGCATAATATAATTGCCTAAATAGGCCTATTGTCCTTTTCAAGTCACTGTGCTGTGAAATCTTTCAACTTTTTGCTGAAAATGTTGCATCTAACGTTTAGATAGCTGAGTGGCGGCAGCGAGGAGGGGATCCTATACCCTCATTTCTCATTGCCGAGTGGTTGAGAAGCTGATTATATTCCTGCCCCCTATTGATATTTACTCCTTTTGGGAGGCAAATATTTTAGCCCCTTCTGGCAGGGTAAACTGCCAAAAGTAATAGGCCTGGAAATACAAAGCTATGATTGATTTTGACCTTTGCTCATGTGCATGAAGTCTGTCCCCATGCACTGTGACCCATGCCACTTCTTGCTGAAATCCAAGCCCTTTCAAACCAAATGGAACTACGAAAATACAAGCCGCAAAATGCTCAAAACTATTCTATAATAACAGAATAATCATTTTCTCAGTGCTTCAGGAAAAAGTATAGACAGGAGGGTTACAAAAAACCAGGATTTTCCAGCAGGCAAACCAGGAGTAATTGCTGCCACCTTTTTATGAGAATCACACTCCAGGTATAAAAAACCAAACTGTTATAATGTGGAAATGGTTCTGTGCAGTTTTTTGTTCACAGTAATCTCAGCTGTTCCTCCTAATTGTAATCTGTAAACAATCTTGCATCCAAAACCATGGATTTTATACTGTCTTTTTTAGAATACTCTAAGGTCTGGGATTTTATTAATTTGTCATTGCATGAGCAAATGTGTTTCAAAAGTTAAGAATGTCGGAAACAGTAGCCTAAAGTTAGCATCCTAAATCCACATTTCATGGCTTCATTTCCAAATATGCTGAGCATCTAGAAGCTCCCTCAGCACTTTTTAAAACAGGCCATATATTTGAATGATCAAATACTATTTAAAACCTTCATTTAATATTAAAAATGTTTACAGGACTGTTCCACTTCCACCAAATTACATGAAAAAGTAATTCAATGACAGTGTTCACAACATCAACAGTGAAAATAGAGACACTTATGTGACAAAGTAGGACTTGCTTTTAAAAATACATCACTCTCTTTCCATAAATTTACAAATCACCTGAGTTTTTTTCCCTTGTATTTTGTCTGACTCACAGGTTTTGCCGATTCTCTGTTTGCTTCTCTGCAATAAAGTCTGCTCAGCAGATATTAATTGTGGTATAGATTTTAATAGCTAGATTATCTTCTTCATATTCTCACTTATCATATGCAGCTGCTCAGAATTGCTTTCCCAGTGGCAATGAATTAATATGATTTTGGTCACTGTGCATTTTACTTATTTGGGGGGTGAGGGAGCAGGGGAAATCTAGCTTTCTTCAGCTCATTTTAGTAATCTGAATAGGAGCGTAGAACTTGCATCATGTGACAGGTCAGCTCACCAGCATGGGGTCTCTGTGTGAGAACCTCCCTTGTACATGACAATCTGATAAGGATATCATGTGGTTTAGAAACACATTCCCACAATGTTCACTTCTTTGTCCCTTTATTTGGGAGTGGGTAGGAAAAAAACTTTTAACAAACTAGTGCTAGGCTTTATATAACTGACCCCACTTTCTTTTAGGGTTCTGTTTGAGCCTTGCAGCTTCTTCAAATACTTTTGTTAAGAGAGATGGAAATATAATCCAGCAAGTCTGTGTTAAAGAATCCTAGACACAAAGTATATAATATACCTTCTGTTCCTCTTGGACAAGGTGATTTTTCTTTCGCCTGCTTATACCATATATAAACTGAATATTATAAAACTTTGTAAGTTAAATATACACATGCGGGCAACACTTGTATAGGTTTAATAGGTTAAAGCTTGAATGAGTATTTATGAATTCTCAGAGTGCTCTGGATCTTCACTGCTGAGGACATGATGTTAGAGTCCGTCCATAGTTTGGAAGGATTTCCGTTTTATGCACTTTCAGTGACTTACATTTTACCCTCTAAGTGCATCCCCTAAGAAAAAAAGTAGAGAAATATCTTGCAACAAAGAGATTTTTTTTTTTAGCACTGCTTAGTTTCTTATAATGGTTTGGAGGATCTCTTTCCATTCAACCATAATATTTTTCTCTAGGCTCACATTGTATTTTTAGCAAGGATCTTTGAACAATAAAACGACAAATTAAGGATGTCTTTCTCTTTTACAGCCTTATCTAGTGAAGCACTTAAATGCACTCAACCCTCCACCCTCGATTTTAACAAGAGTTTCAGAGACAGAGTGGTTGTATGAGTGAGCCTTTCTGTATTTATGTACTGGTACTTTTAGAAAATACCAGTAAAAGTTCATGTCATTGTGCTGGATGTTCAGCACAATGAAATCCAGCATCTCTTCTTAAAAAGAAAGAAGGATCATTCTTCTAAAGATGCATAGCAGAGGTGTAGAACAATTAAACAAATTGACCAGTGTTGCACAACTGGAGAGAAAAACACAGTTTGATTTAACACATATTTCCTTTAGTGGGTGCTTTGATTATAGAAAGCCATTTGTGCCTGTTAGGTAGAAGCAGTGGAAGAAATGGTTCAATTACCGCTTCCCCAAAACCACCCACAAAAAACCCAACCCAAATCATATCAAAAGAAAACCAACCCGAAAAACCCCACCCCACCAAAACAGTTCAAGAACACAAAAAGTCTCTTGAATCCTGCAATTTTGGGTTTTTTTTATTTTTAAAATCTGAATGCAGCCTGAGGTAATTCCTGAGGCAGCCATTAAACCACTCTGCTGGTCCTCTCTGCCAGGCTGGCTGATGACACAGCAGCACATCATATGGAGGGAGGTGTGTATCTCATCTCCCACGAGAGTTCCTTCATCTTCCAGTCCTGTACCAAATCACTCCTCTGCCAGCTGGTGGCTGGTACCAAGAGGATTTCTAGGTTCTTGCGTGATAAGTGAATGTAACAGCATCTGAGTTGATTTAAGTATTTCACTTGTTCACAAATACCAATTTGGGACAGAGGTGTTCAGGCACGGCACAGCTGTGCCCCGGCTTTTGGGGGTCTCAGAGCATCCAGCGCTTTTGCTCAAGGACTGGCTGTGGGCAGAGCCCGGGGCAGGAAACAGGCTTCTCTGCCACTTTAATTCCTCATCTTCTACTCAAAAACTCACAAGAAGACCAGGGTTGCCTGTCTTTCCAAGACTAAACAGTCACTCGCACATGGAGAAAAAGGAGTTGGAAAACTGTGTCACAGTGCCATCTGGCGATACCTGACACCCAGACCTCCCCTTGGGCAAGGGCTGTGGATCTGCAGGCAGATGCTTCCCCTAGGAACTTGGTTTAGGTGCTGGGAAACGCCTGTGCCCCCAAAGCTTGACTCTCTCTCGGGATTTTGCACTCCTCTCTGGGTTGCTCCAATCGAAGGTCCTAACTTCTCCACAAACTTTCCATCCTTCACAGAGATCCACCCTCACTGATCAGCCAGCCTGCGGGTTTTGGCTTAGGGCACAAGTGAAAGGACTGGCTAAAACGCCACGCATGGGTGAACTTTTTTATTCTTAAGATCAGGTCCTGAGCTTGGGGGTTCTTTCTTTGGTTTTAAGCTGTTGTTCATACTACTACCTTTAAACTTCTTGTCTGAGGAGGTTTTTCCTTTTCCCCATCATCTTGCAGAGTAATCCTTTCCATTGCTTTGTTGTTTGAATTTCCTCTTTTTATTCAGCTGAGGAAGAAATTTTATTGGTTACTGGATGAGGGTATATGTCAAATCCTCCTTAGAGGTTAGCTGGAAGGTCCTGGACTTTCTAAAAGATCTTTCTGATTTCACGCCACATTTTGAACACTAAAATGGAGAGCAAATGGCAAATCACCTGTGTCTTTCAGTGTCTTTGATCGAGTTTTTTTTCAGGGCAAGTTACTTTTCCCAAGTCTTCATCCCCTAGTGAATCTGTGCCTTCCTCTGTCCATTTGGAGAGCACATTCAGCTGTGTTTTTCTAGTTGCACATATATAGTCACATGCTATGCAGGTTAGGTATGTGAACTGCTCATCTTTCTTTCTGTGCTTTGCGTGTATTGCCACATTCACTTTTCTGACACCACACCAAGAAGGATGCATTATCTCCCTGAAGTTTTGAAAAGAAGCCTTTAGCTGCCTGCAAGAAGTCAGAGCTGACTCATATCCTTCTGTGTTTTGGTTTGGGGTTTTTTTTTTTTTTTTCTTCCTTATCTGAATCCTTTCCTTTCTCTGTGTTTTGGTGAGGTCCCGTAAGATTTTTGTGGTTAAAGCATGAGCTGTGTGTTAGGATGCACTGCATGTCTGGAGGCAGTTTGGGCTGTTCACTTCTCCCTGAAATGGAGTCCATTATGAACACTGCAATTGTTCACAGGGGCTGTTTTCACCTTCACCAAAATGTGAAAGCAGAGCTCAGTTACAGCATGGTACACTGGCACTGCCCAGCAGTACTATGTTTGTTATGCTTTTGCTAACTTAAATTTCTGTGCAGAACAAGAAAATACTCTGACAAAAAGAGGTTAGGAAGGAATGACGCAATTAAATGAGATTAAATCAGAGTATTGGTTTCCTTGGAACACATATTTGGCTTTTTATCAACAATCTTTTCCCCATTTTTCAAATAAACACATATTTTCACATGATAATTCTATTTGAAATATTAATCCTTCCAGGGCTGTGTTACCTTTGTTTCTTCTTCAAAGTCCATTACTGTGAAAAGGTTGCTGTTCCTTAGGCTGTTTCAGCTTCAAAAGAATTTTAGGGCCTGGTCTATTGGAAAGCTTGGGGGTATAATTAGTGAAAATGGAAATAGATGCAAGAGAAATTTAGTTCCTGATGTTTTAATTTAGTGTGGTACTACCATGTGTTGTTGAAGAGGATTCTTAAAGGCAAACATAATTATTTCATTATGGTCTTCAGAGTGCTTTCATTGGTCTTAATGACAAGAAGCTGCATAAGGAGTCATACATTTTAATTAGACCTTCCTATATTTACATCAGATAAATAACAAATAATTGATGAAAAGTCTTCTGAATGGATGATTTCACACAGAGCTCTGGTTGTAGTTTAATGATAAAATATTTCTCTTATTGTTTTGCATTTTAATTATGTAGCATTACTACTTTAGCAGAGATCTCAAAATACTGTTATTTCTATCAATTTCATTAGATTCACAACTTATTTATAGGAATCTGAAGAGAGAAGGTGTTTTAAAACATGTACACCTGAAAATTAGTTTCCAGCTTTCATCAATTTAATTTTGAATTAATTTCTTAGATACTCCTTTTTTTTTTTTTTTTTTCTTTTTAAGACATAAGGCTAGGGGGGGGGAAATAAAAGTGACCTCNATTAACAACCCAAAACTCCTTTAGAGGTCAAGGAGTATGAAAAAACCTAGGTGCATCTTTCTCACCTGTTTCATTGAAAGTTTTGTTCCTTTGAAAATCCTACGGATACCTTTTTCTAATTGTGTTTATACTACTGTGTGCATTTTAAATACCTGATTTTAATTTATTTTACCCCTTTTACTGGCCACTCTAATACCAAAAGAAATTATTTTAGAGTTTTGCTATTTACAGAAGTCTTTTCCTGTTTGCAAGCTCTCCAGCATTTCATTTTAGTAACAAAACATATTTCACATAATTCATTCCTCAGAGTATAACAAACGCTAATTGTTGTTATTGATTTTAAATTTCACAACCATTACAAGTAACCCAGATGAGTGGCAGATAAAGAGTAATAATCCATGGAGTTCTGGAAGTGTTTCATGTTTGTCTGTAGTACTTTAAGTGATCAATAGTAACTGCCCCATTGAAACTAACTGCTGTATCAAATAACAGTAAATCAAATGAATGTGCTTACAGATTATTTATTGAAAGCTCTAATTGTTCACTGGGGCCCTGCTTATCTCAGGAAACAATAGAAGGCAGTGATCAGGCAAACTGGTTTGCAAATGCCAGGGGTGCCATGAAACAGCAGGGTCTCCTTGTTCCTGGGTGGTATGAGAGCTTTCCAAAATGTGCCCCCATCCCACTGGGATTGTCTGGTCCCAGGGTAAGGTGGTCACAGGCGAGTTTTCTCAGAGAGCATCCCTTGAGCTCACAGGTTACACTTTTTAAAAATTACTCTTTTTATAGGTTTTCATCTTTGGATGACAAACTTCTGTCCGGTGGGTAAAGTAACTAAGAGAATTTTCCAAAATTTCTGACAAGTCAATGTAATGAAGAGCAAAACAGGATCAGACCTTAGAATGGGAAGTAATGGAAAGCATATTGAGCTTACTCTGTGGAAAGCTTGCCTAGTTTATATTACTTAATAGTTTGGGGTAACTCTGTGCAGCTATGCAGTTGTCAGACTTGTGCAAATACTAAGAAATTAAAAGGAATGATTTCTAACCAACAGCCCTCCACCACTGATTTTACTAACTCCTTAAAATGGCTGCTCTTCCTTGTCACAGTGACTCAGTGAAATAGTAGTGCCACAGGTTGGAGGTTTTCTGGACCTTCAAGTGAGATGGGTAGATTTACAGACAGTTTCACAGCTGTCTGCATGTTTTAATAGCCTTGGTGTGTTGGCAGTAACACTTTGCTGTATCTTCAGAATCCTTTCGGTATTGGCAGAGGTACTAAAGCAGTCCTTCGGAAAGTTTGGGAAGATTGCATTGAACGAACTGTGACAACTGGAAAAGCATTTGTAAATATTAACCTAATTTCTCAGAAAAGAGTGGCCCAAATCTCTCAAATATGCAGGAAAAGGGGCTTTTTCACTCTTAAAAAAAAAAAGAAGGTATGTTTTATGAAACATAATTATGAGAGTACTGTCATAGTGGATATTCATAATATAGACGTTTTTAAATCATTAGAGCACAGTAACCAGAGCTCTTCTGGATTTTAATCTCATAGGGGAAAAGTAGCTTCACTTTTTCAGAGTAAGTTTCAGCTTAAGTTTCTTGGGACATCAGCTACTAGGACTGAATGTTGCTTTTCCAGTTCTTTGGAAACAGAGTTCTTTCTTATTGTCATATTCTATATAAAGTATAGCTGACGTTTTTCCTGTTTGCAAGGCAGGGATATTGCAGTCAGTTGTGAGTAGCTTATCTGGGAAAAAAAAAGAATCACTGCTGAAGGTAGGTATTGAATAAGAAAGACCAGGTGATGAGGAAATACTGTTAGCACATATGTGTTTTCCTGAAGTACAGCGTGTGCATATTTTTTCACTTCTGAGAGAGAATAGTAATGACAGACAACATACAGGTAAAATTATGAGCATTTCTCACTCCAGCGGTTTAATAGCAAAATCTACTGCACATAGAGAATAGGAAAACAGAATATTGGGAAATGTGCCCTCCAGTCATGGCACTTATCTTGTCTCCAGACTCTTGTGAATGTCTTATTTTCTTGATCTTAGATCTTCTAGGCAGAGTGTGGAAGTGTGCTCTGAGCCACAGTCAAGAGAACTGCTACCAGTTGGCTCTGGGACACCACGTTCCTTCCCAGATTTCAGCTTTTGCTGGACCTATTGTGAGAGGGGCAGAGGGATGTTTGCCATGTTAACTGCATTAATGGAAATTTATAAAGAAAAAACAAAACAAAACAAAAGAAATGAACCCAGAACAAATTGTTTTATAATCTCAATGTCAAGGTGCTGTGAATTACAAGGAAAGGGAAATTGTTAGTATCTGGGTTTTCATGTTACCTTCCCCACTGTGCTACCATTTTTAGTCTGGCAGGTATTCAATTCAAAAATAGTGAAATTCTGCTCAGGTGAGCATTACAGCTTGGTAAACTCTCTATTTTGTTTGCCCTCTCAAAAGATAGGGACAACGTTCTTAAATATACCGTAGACTGGAATTAGTTACATTGGCGTCAGAAACATTGGGGTGAGCTGCTGTTAGTACTGCACTGTCCTAGTCTGGCAGGCTGAGGGGATGAAGGAGAACAGAGTATGTCCCTGTTTTGGTCTCAGATGTTGCAAATGTACATGTACTGTAGGATGTTAGAAAGGTCAAGTTTTGGTCTGACTGTCCTCTTATTTGCAGATAAGCTCAAGTGATGAAAGCAGTATTTTTCCTGTTATTGTGTCATGTCTAAATGGAAATAATGGATTGTTTTAATTATACCCCCACAGAGCAGCGACATGGATGCAATTAGGCTAGTCTAAGGAATATTCTTAACACTTACTTGGAGCTGTGTGTTAGAAAGTGAGCTATATGGAAGTAAAACGTACATACACAAGGTAGCATGGCCCAGGGACTCACTGCAGTGATGCTGGGGCATGGGAGACGTGTACTGGGAAATCTGCTTGGTTTGAGAAGCTGTCTTTGTTCCTCCCAGTCTACACGCTGCCCTATCCTCTTGCAGCAGGCTGCTGCTGAGTAACAGCAGGAAACTCATGGCTCCATTTCATGGCCCGAGCCTTGCCAGCTTCAGCAAACGGGTTGCGTGGCATGGCTGGGAAGCTGGAAATGTGCTCCTCCCCTCCCCACTCTGCCAGAGCGTTGGTAACCTCTGAGAAAGGGCCGAAGGGTGGCTGCCAGGGGTGTGCTGGTTCAGCAGGTTTCATCCCAGCTTCGTTGTGGCATGAAACCTTACTTGATAAGGAATCGTACCTCTGGGTGGCATAATGCCAAACAAAGGTCTGCAGCAAGGGCCTGAGAGTGAGATCCCGAGCGAGGAGATACAAAGCTTCACAGTTGTCCACTGCCTTGTAAAAAAGGGGAGTGCTGTGTGACCGGGCTGACAACGACAAATAAGGAATCAGACATCCTTTTCAAAGGAAATCAAAACTTAGAATTAGCAAAGCAATAAAAGCCTTCTAAAGTGAAAGCTGGAAACAATACATTTTTAATAAAATGGGCAGTTACTCTAATTGCTGAACCCCTACTGTTCAATTTCTTTTAGTGCCCTTATTCATTAAATTCAGCATACTTACACTTATTATTTACAGATGTATGCGTTTTAACTTGTTTATAGAAACCATGCCTTGCAGAAAGCTGTGGATGGCATAATACTAATTTGTGTTTATTGCTGCCTATAATATGCAATTTTAAAAACAATTAAAGATAGCGGTGGAGCTCATCATTGGAGCCAACCTCCAACTGCCCATGAAAAGTAAAATATTAGCACTGTGTTCTGCCTTAAAAGGTTATAGGCCATTTGTAGTGAGTTGATAACGTACCCATTAATGAAGAATTTACCTGTTCTTAAGGATTTTAAACTCAGCAGTCTAGTTTCTAGATAATGTTCTAATGTAACCCATTTAAACGTATGTGGTGGAGCTCATAATTGCCCTTGTAAATGGGTATGGAAAGGAGGGTATATAAATCAATTAGGGATATCCAGCAGTGTGGCTGTAATACAAATTAATTGTAATGATAAGCATTTTAACTGCTACTCTACTAACTTGAGGTAGTTTTGATCACTGAATTGGCTCTTGTTGAGTCACTCTATTAATTTTTGAGGTTTGAAAACACTTTAAGATCCAAATGTTCTGAAGTAATGGTCCTAAAAGTTGAGAAATGAAATTATATATGAAGTATTACACAGCAAGTCAGTTTTACAGCATTTCCAAAGAGAGCACAATGGTTTTATTTTTGTCCATGTGGTACTGAGCAACTGTGTAATAGTATTACATGATTAAAGATATTAAAACAGTCCTTTTCTTGCTGGATTCAAGCCACAGCAAAAAGTTCTGATGAATAGTGTCATAAGATATATTGAATATATAGAAAATAAAAAAAATATTTGGCAGATGTAGTAATACCAAAAACTAATACCAACTTGGATACGAGGTGAGTTTTAAAGAATAAAATCATTCCTGTAGGATAATACTCTGAATTATTCTATTTCAATGCTTGAAAAGATTTAAAAATAAAAATCCTCAAAACACTATAAAACATTTAATAACTATAAATTGAGACTTTATGACTTAGTAAAATATCTGGATGTGTGTAACGATTATAGCAACTATTTCATTGCCCTTGCAATTTTCATTTCTTACTGATGATACTGGATCTGGGTTTTCTGCCATTTATGTTTATAAGAGTATTTTTTTGGAAACAGTGGAGTAGCAACACCATAAAACATAGCTGAAAAGAAGAATCAGACCATTTATTTTTAAGTGCTTCTTTTCTTACAGTGGGCCTTTTCTTAAATTTTTTTATCCTGTAGGGAAAGCACTGAATTTGTTACGGCACATCTGTATCAATAGGCCACAGAAATGGGATTCTTTTTCATAAATAAAGAATAAAGAGGTCAGAGCTCTCATCCTCTCTATATTTGTGTCTCTCCTTTGCCTATGCCACTTTATTCCACGTAAGGATCTGACCATAGGAATTCACAGGTAAAGCAGCCAGGGCCTGAATTGTAAGAAAATTTCACTTTTAAAGGAAAGTCTAACTTCATGCAGATAATGGCACAATGATGAGGGGCTCTTTTTTTTTGGGTTTTTTTTTTT
>VWZN01006792.1:1041602-1072266 GCA_013396955.1 Regulus satrapa
ACCACGAAAAAACCAAAACACCAAAACCAAATAAAAACCCCCAACCTACCGACCAAAAAAATCAACCAAAAAAACAAAATCTCTAGACAGTTTTTCAGCTAATGAAAATATTATTTTTGGCAGAATCAGTCCTTTTAGAGGCACAAGTATATGGGTGTTTTAGAGAGGATCTTCTGATTTCCATTAGCTCCTTCCTCATTTTATAGCTTTTCAAATCGTCCTGGAAAATATTCTCTAGCAGTACCTTCAACACTTCACTTGCTGACTCTGTTGTGTATTTATGAACTAAATTGGTTGCATAATCTCTTCTGGGTATCACAAGCTCCTGTTGTTTCTACAGTGCTTGACAGACCTCTCTGGTGTACAATACGGTTTGTGGTTGGAACACTACTATTGGATTGCCGGAGCTTGTTTAGGATGAATTGATGAATAAACAGAAGTGTATCAGTATTATTCCTGAAAGGCTGCTTTCCCCAAACTGAAATCACAGAAGGATTGCAGGAGCGCAGTTGTTTTATTGAATGACACAACCTTGTAGTCCCACGGGGAGCCTAAAAACTGCCTTTTACGTGGACCGGGAGAGTTGAATGAGCTAATACAAAACACATTGTCTGCTGGTATTGGAGTTTTAAAGCTAAAATTTTATCATTCCATAGGCTCATTGGAAGCCACCATAATTCATGTATGAGCATGAATAAGGCAAGGAATGTTTGGGGCTTCTCAAGGGCATTTGATGAATCTAACTTTAATTTAGAAGTACTAATAGATTATTGATTCAAGCAGGGTGGCTGTGCAAAGATCAATAGCAGAGCACTCTCTGTCTCTCTTAAATACCAAAAATTACTGTTGAAAATAAATTATCATTCTCACATGAGTTTTCATTAAGAAAAAGCTCCATTATAGTTTTCTTGGTGTGGTAAGAACATGTACATGTTTGCCAAGTTCAGTTTATTTAATACCAAAAAAGATGAGTATGGTTTTGGACATTGTCTTAATGTCACAATTTATGGAGCCATGTTATTTTGCTTGTTTTAGTTTTCTGGTTTTTTCACAGCCTCCTTGTTGTTAGATATATAAATAAATTGCAAAGTTGTTTGTTTTTTTACTTTTCTTAGATCAGAGCCTTTAATACTTTAGCATTTATTTTCTTCTCAAGGAGTGTCTGTCCTTGAAGTTGATGCTGGCTTAACCCAAGGAAAAATGGCAGAAAGGGGCCCTTCTCTCACAAGTAATCAGAGGTTGCCTCATGTGCTGTGATGCCCTCTGTGAATTCGACAACACATGGGTTGACAGTGAATCATGAATTTAATAGAAATGTATCATCATTGTAATCTGAAAAATATCATGCACAGTAAATCTTGTCTAAGATTTTTCCACTGAGTAATATTCTTTAGGGTCTGCTGTTAGTACTCTGGAGATTTACCTCTGCTGATAGTGCCTAATATTTCTGGATAGATCTGAGTTCACAGATCCTGTCATTCCTGCGTATCTGTTGAAAAGTTAGAGGGATTTATCTGAGAAGCAGCAGACGGCTAGGCGAAACATGAAAATGTATTGCACATTCACAATAAATGTGAGGAATGATGACAGCATATCACAGAAAACTAATGCAGATGTTTTGGAAAGATGTAGTTCACATGTCTTATCTTGCATCATAGAGCTTTCATGTCCTTTCTCTGAAAGGGGTTACTGGCTTTTCAACAGGCTCAAAACAAATGACCATCTAGAAATATTAAGGCAATAAAGGGATGTGGGGTCATAATATAGAAGTAGCTTTTTCTCAGCGAGCTTTCCTGATGTTACGGGTCCTAAGGTAGGTAAGGAAGTGTTGCTGGGTTGTGCTAGCTTTGCAGATTTTAGAAAAAAAGAAAAAAGAAGGACAGTTTGTTTAGGTAATTTTCAGGTAAAAAGTGTGAACTCCTTACATATATCCTGATATGAGCTGCTATCCTGCTAGGTCAGAATTTTGCATACTTGAGTGTTACTTTTGTAGAAAAAGGCAATGGATTAAAAATCTCTCTCCAGATTAGGTACCACTCACAGTTTCCCTTTAACGGCTGATATCCAACCTGCTCATGTGGATGCTATACAATTCAATAGACTAAAACCAGAACATGAGCCCAAGAGGGACAAGAATAACCCTTTTTGGGAGCCTGGTAAAATTAATGCCCTGCATCTAAATTATTGGGTACTTTAAAATATAGCTTTGAGGCTCTAGGGTGTAGTTTTGTCATTACTTGCCTTGCTTAGCTCTCCTTAAATTTTACTAGGAGAGACAAATTAATGTTTATTATGGGAAGAAAGGTATGGGCCAATTTGGT
Source organism: Regulus satrapa (assembly GCA_013396955.1). Lineage (NCBI taxonomy): Eukaryota > Metazoa > Chordata > Aves > Passeriformes > Regulidae > Regulus > Regulus satrapa. Next base: position 1,043,924 of record VWZN01006792.1, read on the forward strand.
GCTTACACTATAGTTATATATGGTAATTTATTCAAAATTACTATGAATAATTCTTTCTTTTTTTTTTTCTTTTGTAGCAGTTGAAACTCAGAGCACCAGTTCTGAGGAACTTGTTCCGAGCCCTCCGTCACCACTTCCACCCCCTCGTGTTTACAAGCCCTGTTTTGTTTGTCAAGACAAGTCATCTGGATATCACTATGGAGTCAGTGCTTGTGAGGGATGTAAGGTGAGTGCCATCACCTCCCTTTTATAGGGCTGCATTTTGTCTTAGGAGAGGGATAACACAATGTAGTTTGGTATGACTAGATCGTCTTCAAAGACAGCTGTACCTTTCTTGCATGAATTAATTCTGATTCATGACTAAAGACAAGCAAATTACCATCATTGTTGGAATTAATTCCCTTTGTAACTTCTGCCAAATATGTCTTTCAGGGACTTCCTTAAGTACTGATTTGCATGAGAATGTGGTCATAGATCTAGACATAATCAAAGAATAACCAGAAAACTTTTTGAGACTCTTCACTGCACATCTGTAGGTCAGATATTCCCTGAGATCTCACATGGCCCTTGGCTGCTCTTGGCTTTTTTCTGTGTATTTCTACCTCTCGGTACCCAGGGGTTGAAATCTGGGAACGGGATCTGTCTGATCATCTGGAAATTTTTGGTGTAGTCTCTAGCTATGTAAATAATCTCAAAACAGTTTGGGAATTTGAGGATTAGCAGGTTTGTATTTGCAAAATTTAATCTGTCAGACTTCATTGCTGGCACATCTGCCAGCTGCCTTCCAGTGTTGTGAATGTCAGAGCATGAATTGATGCATTGAGAGCATGACTGTCCACAGGATGTGGTAAAAAACCACACCACTCAAAAGTAGAGAATGTCTGAAGAGAAGACACCCAGCAGAGAAGCAATGTCAGCTGCACTATATTTGTGTGGCAATAATTGAAGGTGTGTGCACAGTTTGCATTTCCATGCATGCAAAGAAGGAGATAGAGTGAAAAATGGTAAAGAATGATATCATAGGCCAGATGCTCTCTTAGATAAATTTGTTAGCATACCCTAGTGCAATGATCTTAACAGTTAAAGAAAAGACCTATGATTTTCATCCTTCAGCTTAAAATAGATGTGTAGTGTTTAGTACAGTACTAATGCATGCTGAAAATGTGACAGGTGCTATAGCCATATAAATAAAGTTCTTAGAATAAATTAACAAAAGGCATTTTGCTGGTTTATTTTTGTGAAATGATTGAAATTGGTTTCCCCCTTATTTTATAACTGTATAAACTGAATTAGTGAAAGTAACTTCATCTCACCTTAGTATTAGAACCTATTTCTAGTATTGAGGTTTTTCTTGGGTGTTCTGTCTGTATTTTTTTCTTTTAGATACCACAAAACTATCAAAATTTAACTTTTTGTGAAGAAGAACTATGGAAAGAATATGCTGTAGCTGATTTCCTTAAGTAGGAAATCTCATCATTCTCAGATGCTGACATGCAAATGCTGGTAGTGTAACTTGCTCACCCACATTACCTCTAAGCACAGACTGTGGCAAAAAGGTCACATGTCCCTAAGAATTATTCTTTTTGAAAAATATGCGTAAATGCACTGTAGGACTTTCACTGGCCTACTGCAAAGCATTTTCATAAATAATTAAAGCAAGATCTCACTTGTCAAAATACATGAGGAAATCTGTCTTGTAATGTGTTAGCCATTACTCAACAAGAGCAAAAATATTATCTTCACTTATTTGCTAATTTGCAAGATGGGGTAATTCAGCATTTAGCGATAGTTGTGTTAAAAGAAGAAGAAAAAAATATTAGTTACACACAAAACCTGTCAGTCTATTTCTATGAGAAATAACAATTCCAAAGTAGTAACTTGGCTGCTTGAGACTGGTGATATTTGGGTTTATTGATGTTAGCTCTGCAACAGGTGTGACCAAGGTTTTATGGATTCTCTTCCATGGATTCAATCAAATTCCTTGGTGAATGCTAGAAAATGGCAAGAACACAATGTGGCTGCTGAATTAACCACTGCTCCCTTTGGTGGACAGTCAGGTGCTACAGGTTTGCTGTTGAAAGTTGTCTGAGCTTTCAGGTCAACAGAAGTGGTGGGCTGGATGTCAGCAGACTGCAACACCAGAGGCTGCTTCAGAAACCCATGTTGCCAATTTCCACTCTTTCTCTGAAGAATGTTACCCTTTTCTCTTGAGCCTTTTTTGACTATTTGGTTTATTTTTCTTTTCCTTCATCTTTATACTTGCTTTCACACTGTCATCAGCTGTTGGTCCTGTACCTCAAGAAAACTACCACCTTAAACTTCTGATTTGTATCCATACAGGCTTCTGCCTATTCTCAAGTCTACTTTCACCTCCTGTTCTCAATATCAATTCTCCATGCACCTCTTTTCTTTCCAGCCTTCTTCATACAAAAATTAGCTAGTTGCTTTGCAAGTTTCAATAAGCCCTGAGAATGGAGCTCTTGCTGCTCAAGGAAACCTTCTCTCCTGTGGATCTCTGCCTTTCAGCTGATTAATATAAGTGTAGCAGAGAGCCTGTGTTTCACTGAAGGCTTCTGCTTGGTGTGGAGCTGCAGCTTCGTGCTGATTCTCTGGTAAATCAAGGGATCAATACTAATAAGGTAGAATTTGTGTTACAGCCTTTTGTATAGTTAGGAAACTCAAATTCATTACCCCTTTAATTCAGAGACACATTTCCACACAGTTTGAAAGATTTGTTGCCATTTCCTCAAGAGATGTCACTGAAGCTGACCAGCATATTCAGAAGCTGTTGGGATGGGGAGAGGCAATCTCATTCCATAAGAAGCTAGACTAAAATATCAGCCAATCCCTTTCTTTCTTTTTTCATCTGACCCTCTTGCAATTCTCTCCTTTTTCACTTCTATTTTCACTTCTTTCTTCATCAAATTTGCAATCTCCATTCTGCGATGTTAAATCTTAAATTCACTCATTTTTCTCCTCCTACATTTGCACCTTCCTCTTTTCTGAGGTCCTTTTCTCAAGTCCTTTTTTTCCTTTCTGACTCATTTGCCTTTCACTTTGAACTCCTGGCAGTCTTGTTTCCCAAGAATCTGGCTTCAGCTGCCTTCATTTCAAACCATTCAAACCATTGCTGTGGTCTTCTCACATGGCATTGATGCCTTCTCCGTCCTCCCTTCCTCTTTTCCCACTCACTGTCATCCTTGGTTCTGATTTTTTTCTGGTACCTGGGAACAACCTCCTTACCTCCTTTGCCAAATATTTTGGTGACCTTGCTGTTGTATTCATTACTGGAGTCTTCAGTACTGTGCTGTAGTAGGAGGACTGTTCTGTGGTTTGTGTTGATATACTAATCATTTAAGGTTTTTAGAGGATGGAGTATTTCATAACAGGCACTTATGAACCGCAGTGAGAATTTCAAAGTGGTTAAAAAACCCTCCAGAAACATGCTTCTCTGTTTATTTCTGGGTGTTACACAAAACACAAGAATGTATGTGCCTCAGAGCTGGTCATTGGCTTTCTACATGTATTAGAGTTTCAAAATCAAACTGATCTTCACAGTGTACTTGTATTTTGTGAGAAAAATTCTATAGACAGTCCATCTTTTTATGTGTAAAACAGTACATTGACAATATTCAGCTTATTTACAACTTTTCCATTTTGTAAACTGCATGGCATTTCAGAGGTGGGTTTTGGAATCTGTTGTTTCATGACCTCAGTTACAGACTTTTGAGATCTTTCTCGTTTTTCCCCCCAGTCTCTGGGTGTTGCTAGATAGCATGCAGACAAATTCCATCGAAAATGAGCAATTTGGATTTATCCAGCTGGTGCAAATGGTTATAGGGTTGACTGTCACCGAACGCTCAGCTCTTTGGTCCTGACTTGAGTCGTTGTTGTAGTCGGGTTTGCAGAAAGGGGGACTCTGAGCAGTGGGCTGGATTCCCCACACAATGCCATCATTGTGTGGGTGAGGAGGAGAAGCTGGTGTTCTGGCAGCTTCAGCTGTCTCTGAAAGCCTTGTCTCTTGTTCTGGGCATTTAAAAGATGGCATTCCTCTGCCGACAGTCCTGCCCGGATTACTGGCTTGAATTCGGTGGGCAGCAAAGATGCCTAGAGCACTTTCATGGGAGAAGACAGCGCAGCATAAAAGAGGGTAGGTTTACGGTCCAGCAGTTTTGTCTGAACGATGAAGATGCCTCTCACACTGTTATTGATGCTAACAGACAAAAATGCAGATAAATCTGCTTCAATACTGAGTGATCCCAAGTTGGCTTTTATCATAAAATAAGGATAGCTTTCCTTCCATCAGAGTTTTCATATGAAATCACATCTAATGTGGGATCATTAAATTAAAAGGGTAGCCACATTTAAAACATTTTCAAGAGTCTTCAGCTATGAAAATATGTCTGGTTTTTTTATATATATTCCTGTCTCAAATATATATTTTTATTATGGCAAAGGCTTGAAGCAGTATGAAAAAATAGGCATTGATATAAACCTTGACATTTAGGTCTGAAATTTTGTAGGACTGACTCCCCCCAAAAGATAAAATACACACAGGGGGAAAAAAAAGAGAAAATGAAACAGTTTTTGCTTCATTCAAATTTGTTGTTAAGCTTAAGATGTTAAGCTTAAGAGAAAGGCTGTCATTTTGTTATGCTTTTAACTTAATCGCTTAGAGATGCAGCACAAGGCAGTCCCCACCGCTCAACTTGAGACCCAAAATTACTTACCCAACTTTGAAGGCTGGGTTTTCTGCAGTCTGTTAAGAGAGAGAGAAGTTCCTCTGGTTGCTGATTCAAAGCATCTAAACCAGATCTGCTCTGGGTCATCCTCTAAAACAGCCTGTCCCCATGAGCCTTTGGGTTAGGTGCCCAAGCACAACTGTGTTAATTTTCTCTGATATGAGAAAAATCATGTTCCCTATGATTATGTCCCTCTGGATGCTGAGGGGCTTGGGCTTTCCGTGTTGCAGGCCATGAATCCCTGATCAGCATTGGTACAACAACTGGTTTACAAAATGCTACACAGAGAGAGGGAGAGAGGAACTGGCTTTCATTTTATTTGTTTGTTTGAAATTTGATGGCAAGAATTTATTTCCACCCTAAATGATACCATGATTCTATGATATTATGCTTTGGTCTGCGAGAAATGTTGCTGAGAGACTTAAAATATTTTATGGATTGTTATAAAAAAGTTCCCTTTATGGAACAGTGTCCTTTGGGACAGATGCCTTTTCCTTTTAATAATGTCTCTTATATCATGTGAGAACAGATTTGCATTTTCTTAGGCAGTTCTGGGATTGTGGAGGGATCTTAAGCAGCAGTTCTTTTTGATAACACCACTCTTGCACATGTTAGCTTCTAGCTATAATATAATTATGTTTAAGCCTATATTTATGCCCCTTTACGGGGAATTAAGGATCCAGACATAGAATTTTCTCAGCTATTTAGCAGTAAAAAATAAAAGCACACTTCATAAAGCTAGCTAACTAGCATTCCATGTATTTGTTTGGCTTGGTTTTCTCAGCATGTTTTAATCACCTACAACTGAAACAGAAAGTAAGAAATGTAAATCTGAAAATATGTGCATGGTATGATTTGTTTCAGGGAAAGAAAAAAAACATTGTTTGCAGCAATGCAGTGGGAAAAGCTTCTGTTGGTTCAAAGAAAAATATAGATCAGCTTGAATGATCAAGCTGTGTTTGTCTCCATTTAGGCTGTATTAGTGACAGTGCCAGCAGTAGAGATGCATGCTGTCATCCATGCACAGCTGTGAAAAATTCCTCAAATCACAGAAAATTGCTCCTTGTTTCAGTTAAATCAACAATACTTTTTAGAAGGTGAAAAATGTGTTTTGAAATACACTTCTGCATGCTATTAATATAATCTGATCTTAAACTGTAAGCATTTTGCAGCATAGCAACATTCCAAGCCATTCATTTGCAGAAAGCAGTGCCATATGTAGAAAGACACTAAATGAGTTGCAACTGCTTTAAATGTAGTGCTGAAAACCTGGAAATTTTATTAATTTTGTGCTATCAGAGGAGACCTGATTGTTTTAATCCCATCCTTGAAATTTTAGTTTTTCCAATAACAAACCCAGAAAGGTTAGGTTCCCTGTGAAAAAGGTGGTGTCTATTTCAGTAAGTTCTTAATTATTTTTGTTTCTTTGTAAGATAAAACTTTTGAAAGATCCTGGATTTGTTTAAAAAAAATTAAGATGGGGAAGCATATATGAGTTAGAAGCAGTCCGAGAGCGAGCAAATATGATGAAACAGGTGGGATCAGAAATAATAATTTTTTTTTAACCAGGTTTATTACAGTCTCTCACTGGGTTGTGTGAATGCCATGAATAAAGAAATATAATTACTTGCTCGCCGTGACAGATAGCAAAAATGTAAATTGTGTTGTGTGTCAAATACACTTTCCAGGGCTTTGGACCCAGGTCATGGGTTATAGCTCAGCTGCTGCCCTGCACTGGGCTTCTGGAGCAGAGATGGACAAAGAGCAGCAGTGTCTCCACGAGGGTACAGCACCTACATCCATAGCTAATCTTTCTCTTACCCTGCCTGTTGCCTTGTTGACCAGGTGTTCATCTTAAGCTGTGAGAATAGTTGTTTTTTACTAATTACTGTAATTTTTTCTGGCAACCATGCTGGTGCTATAAAAGCATGGAGATTATCCCAAATTAACTTTCTAACTGTACTAACCCTGCTGCTCCACTTATTTGTGAGCTTAAGGGCTAATGTCCTGTGGAAACAGGAACTGGAAAGTACTCTCTTATTTTCCATGAACTGTAAAATAATGATGTATAATTGTTTGGCTTAAATCTTGCATTCCCTTGTCTCGTAAAATTCCTGATACCATCAGTGAAAGCTTCCTCAAAAAAGAACAGCAATGTCTGACTCTGAAACTCTGGTGTGTTGGTGACCAGCCACGTTTTGGGGCAGCTTTGCCCTGCTGTGTACCTGGAAGGTAAGGTTTCTGGTAGCAAGTGGTGTTCCTCCTTCAGGCAGGCATCTCCTGTGGACAGCATGGGTACAACTGTCCCGTTTCAGAGGCCAGCAGGAGTTATCTAAGGTAGATGTGAACTTTGCCATTGTATGCCAGCAAGCCATAGTGCCTGTGACTGTTTTCATGAGCATTTCCTAATATAAATGTAGCCTTCATGCCTGCTGACCTTGCATATCTTTTCAGGGTCTTTGGCCACTAACTAGTCCATAACAATTACAATTAATTTTTTGTTGTTGTTGCTTTTAATAGTAAACTAAAATTGTTGAGTCTTACTCTTTTGGCAGTGTCTATGCCTTTCCCTGTCTGGGAATATATACTGTAAAAAGAAGAAACTTCAAATTTATATGTGTATGTACATGTTGTTGCTGGAGTTGAATCATGGTTTCTTGCACCACAGTGGATGATAAAGAGTCCTTGTAGATATATTTGTCACATTTTTATCCAGCTTTTACCTGCCCATAGCTGTTGTGGCTTATTAGCAAATGGCTGAGAGGGCTCAGGCTCACACCAGATCAGTAATGTGTGCGTGGTTTACAACACCTTCAGCAGAATTAAGTAAATTATATCCACGTGTAAAAGTGCTGTCTATGCAAATCATGCCTTGAGGTACCAACCAGAGACACCAGAAGCAGGTGGGCTGCAATTCAGGCTGGCACACTTGCCTGCTGAGAAGTCCTATGGTTTACATGCAGGGAATGTGGAGTGTGTTTTTATTTTCCTGTCACTAGGTTCTAATGGGTTTTACTTTTTCAATTTTCTTCACTAGAAAGAGGGAAGACCTTTTATTTTGTTCTCATCTTGTCAATCTATTTCATACCTCTCTGTTACTTTAAGGACCACATGTGGCCTTTAATTATAGTTGTAGAATACAGGCTGTTCTGTGCACACTGCAAATTGTACAAGTGTAGGAAAAAATGCAGGAAATGTAGGAAATAATACCATATTTAACACAAGATTTTATAATATGATCTTTAAAAGTACTGTTTGCAGATGTAATCCAGCAAATAAAGAAATAGGGATACCAGGGCAAACGTATCAGAAATTAAATACTCTGAAATTTTCTGAAACAGTACTAAGCTATTTTTTAATACTATGCCGTACTTATGCAATTACAAATGTATAAAATTACAATGAACTAGCTTTCATTTTCTAACCCTGGAAGTTTAAAAAAAAAAATCTGGTTAATGAAAAGTGATAGAGAAGGATATACAATTGATTTGTTGAATTTAGATTTAGGATAGATTGCTGCACCCCTTAAGAAAGCACACTGTTTTTCCTCTTGGAAAAAAGAATAGAATAGTTTGCCAAGAATAGTTCTGACTGAGTGTAATTTTGGTGCTGGTGAGATGGTTGAGGTCACTGCTGTTCTTGCTTTAGGCGTCTTTTCAAATTGTAGTTTGAGTTTTTCTTAGCAGGTACTTAAGGACTTTCTGACTGATGCATCTTAGAGAAGTAAATCCAAAATTAAGGTGTTTCATAATGGTAGAAAGTGGAATTAATAATTATCTAATTCTCTTCACACTTATGTGTTAAGTAGATATTCAGGTGTTCTTCATTTGCTACAATTCTGGAATTTACTTTGAAAGATACACCTATCTATATTTTCTGGTTATTGTAAACCATCACCCAGTTTGTAAATGGTCAGCTTCCCAATTTGCAGAAATATATTTGGCCTTGGAAAGTAGCCTTCCATTGCCATCTGCATTTACTGACTGACCTGATAATGGAAACAGAGGTTCTTTGTAATCCCGAATGTTTGAGAAAATTTCCTGGAGGCTATTTGCTTTAGATTCTTCTGGAAATGGAGTGCAATTGAATTTGCACCATGGATCCCAGAGCTGTTGAGATTTGTGGAGCTGGTCTTTGTCTGTGCTGTAGCAGAAAAGACAACTGGATGTAATTTTCCAAGATTCAGTATTTCCAATGAAGTCAGCTTTAGAGACTCTTTATCCAGTTTGTTTATTATGTACATTCTTCTTTGTCTTCACCTTGTAAAACAAAACAAATGCCTTACTAAAAAAAAATTCTTTCACTTTTGAGTACCCATTCAAAAGAGCAGAAAGAACAAAATTGAGATTATAGCCCTGTGCGTATCTTTCCCTCTTTCTATGTATCTAGATTTTAATGTAGTCTTGAAATTTGGATACCTTGTCTCCTGAGAAACATGTAAATTACATACATGTTGTGTCCTTCTTCTTGTTTCTTCTTATTATTATTATTTCAGAGGAACTTCCCAGATAGAGGGGACACCTCTAGGTATGCATCTCAGTACTCCAGTTATGAAAACTTTTAGTGTTAAAGAAGTCATGCACCCAATACTGCAATTGGTACTTTTGGTATGTTGGCATGGAAACTGTTTAAGTGGTGCGCTGCTGCAGCTGGTTTGCCAAATATTCAGAGTCCCTGCTCATAAATTGTTCTTCCTTTTGGTAATAAGCAGGAGCCCCCACAGTTTCCACAGCTCAACTCGGGAGACAGCTGAGAAGTAGAAAAACATTTTTGTATATAAAGTCCCTCATGATTTCATGTGGCCATGCTTAAAATTTCTCATTTAATATATTTCAGTGGGAAAAGTTATTATGCAATAAAAACTGGATCATAATGCTTATATTTTAGAAGGAAAAAGTATATTGTTTCTGGATCCCCTGTCTAGAATAATGGATACATAAATTATAAGGTGAGACACAGTTGCAAGTAGTGCCAAAAATGTAGATTTGGTTGGCTGTAAATGCAGTCAGTGATTTCACGCCAGTTATTCAGAACCCAGTGCTGGAGGGGAGAGCCAGCAGTCCCCAGCCTGAGCACATGATCAGGGTCTGCCATTGCCTAGTGTCAGGCAAACTTATCAAATGCTTATGAAGCAAGTTTGTTCTTGTTTTAGAGTCTCTTTAAAAGCGACAATTTAATGGGATCCATTACTGTCAGCTGTGGCTGGTTCCCTCTCCCTCCTCCCAGGCGCTTAACGGGGAAAGCAGAGATTTATAGCTGTGGTGTAACCACTCCAATGGGCTACTGTTCACTCCTCCTGCGAGTGTCCTCGCTGGCTGCTCTCCAGATGAATCTTCCAAACGGGAGAGAGGTCTTCCTTGTCTCTGGAGTGCTTGCCTTGCTTGGAGCCCTGTGCACCTGTGATAAATATATATGCAAATTATTAGGTCCTCGCTTCAGTGTGCGTCGTGATCCTTACATGCTTTCTGCTGGTCCAAAAGAGTGGTAGTGCTCCAGATTTAGCAATATTTAAGCAGAGCATGTAAGAGAGAGAGCTCTGCAACACGTAATTTTTTAAATGAATGAGCACAACTGGTTTTTTAGGGTTTTTTTTTTGATCAGGGGATCAAGGCACTTCTCAGAGGCTGCTGCAAATGGTCTTGCCCAGTCCACATTTGTCGACACTAATGCAGTGGTTATTACATGTAATTACAGAAACAAAAGTGAGAACAATTTTTTTTTTTTTTAAGGGAAAGAAAAGAGAGTTTTAGGTGAACAGAAGAGATGCAAGCACAGCATCCAGGAACCAAATGAATGAACTAAGTAAAAAGACCTTTCATCTTACCCTTAGTCCATGTGATTTTCGTAAACTGAAAGAATGATCGTCTTATGATTATATGAGCTCTGTGCTTGAATCTGCCCATTGATTAAAGTCTGGCAGGGGAGGGAGAAAACAGGAAAACATATTGCTAAGATTTTCCTGTGTTAGATTAATCAGCTCCAGTTCATTCACTCATCTCTGAAAGGTCATGTTTTCTCATTGTCAAAGTTGCCCAGTCCAAGACTTTCCCTTGCTTCCCTACAGCTTGGCTGGATGATCCACTGGGCAAGGTGGATGCAGAACTACGTTCATCCTGAAAACTGTGATGCTTTTTCAACATCTCAGTGGGATTTGTGTTGGGGTTTGCAACAAGATGCATCTCTGTGATTAGTGTTACCCTAAAAGTCTTTATTGCTTGGAGGAGCTAGTCAGTTGATTTCTCTGGCTCTGTTTCTGCAGTTGCTAATCCCTTGCACTGGCACAGACTGCATTTCATCCACCTTTCTCAGCCTGCTTTCCCATTGTTGTCCAGACTGTTTTGACCGTGGGTGCTGTGGCCGTGTATGGAAACTGGGCTGGGGGGATATGGCCACCATCTCACTCTTAAAAATGGTGGGTTTTCCAAGCTGGTCCAGCTCCAGCTCATCCCTCTGCTGTCGCCTTTGGTAATGAGTTTCAGCTGCAGTGTGGAAAGGTAATTTTCCTTGACTACTGCCAGTATTAGAGAGCCAGACTTGCATATTTTTGGGTGTTTACTTGAACTCTGTTTTCTAGTCTCCAGGCATCCAAGTTTCACTAAACTCTAGGCTTTAGAGGATTTTAGTGGATAGTTCTATATTATCAGAGTTTCTTTGTTGCCGAACACAGGGGAATGAGAGTGCATTATAAAGTAGTAAGTACAAGATATTACTTGCCAGATTTCAAGAGATCTGGTACAACATATTTGTTTAGATGTCAACTGTCAAAACTAAGAGCAAAAAAAAATTTATGGGGAGATAGTGAATGTGTGTTGATGAGTCATTCAGATAGATGCCTGAAAACTGTACCAGGAAGCATAATCCTCAAGACATCTGGTTTATTTTGGCATGTTTATGTCCATGTTATTTCTTCTGAGTATTTTTAAGTTGCTTTCTGCATTGTTTTCATATGTCACTTCATCCCTCCTCAGAAACTTCTTTGCTGCAGATCGGGCATGTTTTAAAACTCCTCCCAGGTCAGACAAAGAGAATAGAAATGTGCCGGGTGTTGAAGGTAAGCAGGGGCCATGCTGTGGCATGGCCAAAGGCAGCTCTTTGCCAGCACCCACCCAGCCAGCCAGGCTCAGGCTGGGCTGCTGCATTGGCTCTAGGTCAGCTGGGGCGAGAGCAGGGAACAGCTGGCTGCGCACACAAACTGTGCAGATCTCTCTGCTAGCGTGAGGGGAATTGTGCCTCAGCCAGCTTGCAGGCATATATAAATATTTGTGGCATAGTTTGCATTATTATTTCAGCTGAGCTCTAAACATTCGGTTGCTGATAGCGGGAAAGAAACTAGTGCCGCTATAAATTTCAGATGGTGCAGAAATGCAGGGATTTTTGTACTGGCTGACAATTAAATAAAGTCCCCGTGCCTCTTTTAATAAATAAATTCTGCTGCCAAATATGTGCAGGAACTCTGCAAACCTTTGTGGGGAAGGCTGGGAGGGGAGAAAGAGAAGGACACAAAGCCTGCCTATGCAGGGAATTTCCTTGGAGCACACACACACACACCTTCTCTCTCCCATATAGGTTTGTGTTTGAGCTTGCCCTTTCCTCTTCACATGTTTCCATCTCTGCCAAGCAGCTAAATAGAGAGGTTAATTTGAGAGACTGCTGCAAGTAATTGCAGCATGGTAATTGCATAGCTAACATGAGTCTTTTCCTTATCCTGCCTGCTGCAGGAATCTCTGCATGTCACTGCAAGGGCATAGCTTGGTGGAGATTTTTTTGTTTGGTTTTACTAGGCGGTCCACTACTTTGTTAGACTAGCTGTTGTTTAATGTCTTTCCATTGTAGCTCTGTGAAAAAAAAAAAAAAAAAATATATATATATATATATAAAGCCCTATGTGTGTCCTAGTAAAATTGTGAGATTGTCCATGGAAGATGGTTCCCCTGCTCCAGCCATCCGAAAACGGAGTGGATAAAAACAGACACAAATTATGAGCATAAACCAAAATCAGTCATACAACTGAGGGATAACAGTTTGAAAAGTCTTCTGTGATACTGTGTTTCCGTGCAGGAGGGCAGCTACATAAGTGATTTGGAAAAGTGTCATTCTTTACTAAGAAATACTGCACTTAATTAATTCTTGCTCCTGGGAGGTCAACCTGGGGCACTCATTATTGTCTTAATTGGTGGTATAAATCCTGAGGCACTGGAGGGGAAGAGAGGAAAAAAAACCCATGAGCAGTTAGCAACATACAGCCTTTTGGATATTTTGTACAACTGCTAGCCAGTTGTACAACCATCCTAGTGATATTTTATGGTTTTATTGGGTTATAGGTCTGATCCTTCACAAATTAGGTTAAGGGGAATTGATTTGCATAAACAAAAATATAAAACAACAGCAAAATGCAATAATTCATTCCTGAGTTCTCCATTAAACTGTGTGAAATAACTCAGAAAAGCACTTCTTTGATCTCCTGTTATTTGTATTAAATTATATTCATTACTCTTCCCATCTGGAGTTTCATAGCAGGCCAAAAATCATTCTACAGACATGACTGAAAGGAAGTTAACAGTAACTTTTTAATTATATACATTCCATCTCCTTTTTTTTTCTTAATTTGAAAAAAGCAGATGGAAGCGCATACCAGCACCTTCCTCTCCGTTCAGATCACTGAAGTGGAGAAGCAGAATATCTCAGCCGTTCTTTCCCCTCACATATTGTTTCAAGGTGATGACTGTTCTGTCTGGAGACTTTGACATGTTTGCTAAAAAGGTCAGGAGTTCAGTGAAAATCGAAATTGTGGAAAAATACGTGTGTAGTCCTAAGAATGCCGTGGTCCCCTTACTGGAAGAATCTGCTTCTTGCAGATTTGCAGCTGATGGAACACATCTCCCCTGTTTTGTTGGTAGCTGCCTCTCTGCCAGCTGGTCAAGCAGAAGTTTGAGAGTTTCAAACTCCCCAGAAAAAAAAGAAAGTATTCAATGTTTTGATGATTTATAGAATTTTTTTTTTACATTAAACCAAGGTTTGTGGAATCAGAAGATGTTTTGGCAAGGGGCACAATAAAAATGTTGGGTTTTTCCAGCCTCATGAGGGGTGGATGGCTAATTGGCATTAGCCCCGTGAACAATTTTCTTCAAGCTCTGTCATCAGATTTTTTTTTTTCCCCTGTGAAGCCCATAAGACCTTTTTCACCTTAGAAATGATTAGGATTCATCAAACATGGCCTGCTTGGTCTTTGCTGGTGAGTTTTTTGTAGTTGCAGATTAATATCCCCACTGTATTTGCTTAGAGAGGAGCGGCATGTTCCTCATCTGCTCGTTCATGTCCTTTGGGCCCTGTTCTCTTTTTAAGAAATGAGAAAACCCTGAGATATTTCAAACTTTGTGTAAGAACAATGAAAAGATAATAGACCTTTCTTTCCCCATAGTGGGTTGCTCTTAAATTCAAAGGTCTGTATTTCCATATGTAAGATTTGGGATGACAGCTGCTTATTTTTATTGCATTTTGAGTTCTGTCAATAAATGAAAATCACTGCCACACTGGTTTCAAGCGCTAATTTAGGTTTCTTTGGATGTAGAATTTTTGAGCTGCTCTTCATCTGCAGAATAAATGGCCAGACAAATAGAAGTGTGGATGACAAGCTGGAACTACCAGCAATGACAGACAAAGACAGAGCCCTTCCCAGGGCAGGCTGGTGCTGAGCTCCTCCACCACTGGCTGGCTGGCATTTCTAGGTGCTCTCTATAAGGTATTGAAATTTGTTTTTGCAAAGATCTTCCTGTCCTGCCCTGACATACATCATCTGTACAATGTCCCTGCTTTCTGGCGGTGAGCCTTCCTTTACTTATTGTTGTAGCTGTTTTCATTTTGTGCCAGCGGTGGTTTCCAGCCACAATGTCAGACAATTAATTTGTTTATTCTACAAGCCATGACTTCCAAAGTGTGATAGACAGTGCAGACATCCTGGAAAAGTGCTGTGCAACTGGGAATAAGCTCATTTGAGCTTCCTTTCGGATAGCTGCTTTGGTAGCTTTCATTACTTGTGGGGTCTCCTGTTTTGGCTGCAGCCATTTTGTAGCGTGTTTTGTCTGTATGGCATCACCCAATAGCATATGCTGGCTTGTAGGTCTTTTGTAAACCTTTCTGTGCAACTCCAGTTGCAAGTTTGCATGTTGCCAAGGCCTCCCAGACTAAATATTCCTGGTTAACAACTAAAAATTCAGCCTACCAGGATTTGGCGAGGCAGGGGTTTTTTGTTCCCTTAATGCTGCCACTAGTTATTGAAAATACTGCAAACTACATTTAGTTCATGCAGGTACCTGGGCAATTCCCTGGTCACAGAACAATGCAGTTTTGTGCAGATCCCATCACTGAGAAATACCTTAAATGTCTGTTGATGCTCCAGAGAGAGCAAGAGTGGGAGCCTTCCCTTCTCTAAATACATTTTACAGGGTTAGCAAGGATAGAGGGTAACTTAAATGGTTCAAATAGAGAGATTGAAAAGAGGCCATGCATCACAAACATTTATTTTGTAAAAAGTGCACATATTTGCCCTACCCCTATTTCAAAATAAAGCTAAGGGCAGAGGTTTCAGATGTGTGGTGGGCTGAAATTTCTTTTTAGTTGTTACTGGTATTTGCCTTTCCTCTCAGAGCTCAGTCACAGTTTATAAATGACTTATAAACTGTACCGTGGAAAAGGCCTTCCTAGTTCTTTGTTTCTTTTATGATAAAGTAGCAAGATGCTTCACTCAGAAGCTTATTTTGCAAATTTACCAAAAAATGGGCCTCTAAATCTGCAGGAGTCATAGCTGGCTGCCTGTATTTGGGAGTAATCAAAGCTGAACCAGATGAACCGAGCAGGCTGTTCAAGCAGATTGAGCTTGCAATAGCCCTTCTCTGCTGATTACCCTGTCCCTGGCTTGCAGTGCAAGCTTCTGAGCTCACTATGCCTGCAAATATGACTTGACATGCCCTGTGCTGGCAAAATATTTTTAAGACATTGTTGTGGTCAAATGATCCATCTCTTCATGCACGTGCATAATTTGAGCTGTAAATCTTCTGCCTTGCCAAAATCAACTGGACTCTCCTTCACTTTCATCAAAGTGAAGGCGAGGGAGTTGTATAGATTCCCTATCTAATATGTGAGGGTAGCAGTTCATGCTAACAAATCCATAAGACTTCATAAGTTTAAACACTTGAACGTATCTTGAAGGCTTCTCCTTAATGAGGTCCTTTGTATTCAGATAGCCAGTGGCATAATGGCATTCAAAATATTGCTGAAATAGTTCATATTCTCTGTGGGCACTCTGTTCTGTACTGAGCTCTCAAAGTTTGACTCATTCACAGGCAACTGCTGCAAAAGTAAGTGGTGAATGGGATGAGGTGGTATCTTCAGCTTTTTGCTGAGGCTGGATTGATTAAATAGATTATTTGCTTTTCTGCAATAGACCTAGGAAGCCAGGTTTGTTTGCTGCTTATATGTACAGTTTCACATATCACTCTCTGCTTTCAGTGCAGCAGATAAGATATCAACACAATTAAAAGTGAAAAATAATCTGTCTGCTCTGCCACTGGTGGATGCTCAGGGAACACACGCTGATACAATAGATTTCTGAATAATTTATACTCAGCATTTTTTCCTTGCACTCGGTAAATGAGGATGCCTAATGTGGCATGGTCAGAGTGATACTCTATCTGTCATCCATTAAGATAACAAGATTGGTGGGCCTGGGAGGATCCCACAGAAAAGATGAGATTAAAAATTGAAATGTTTGTCCAAAATGTTCTGTGTAAAGGATGCTGATAAAAGCAGCTCAGAAAAACTGAATTAATTAAAAAGTGTGATTTCCACAAAGCTTTGTCTTCTCTAAAATAAAAACACAAGATCTATGTTCCTTTCAAAAGTTATGGATAAAAGGAATATCAGAGTAAATCACTGTTCCTGATAGGCCTTCAGTAACTTCCTCTACTTTAAATTCAAGTACTTTGTAGGTGCTATCAAAAACAATTATGTATGACAGTAATGCTTTATGTCTCACAGAATGGGATTTTTTTTATATATTCATAAGGCTTTTTAAATTACAAAGAAAGAATCATTTGTGATTGTTTTTGGCACTGGAGTGTCTCATCTCCCAACACAGGGTGTTAGTTTGGATAGGATGCTAAAATAATTGTGTAAAAAATGGTTTATGTAAATATTCAGCCAAATGGACTCATTTTGAGGTGACTGTGTTATAGTAGGTAGTATCATGTTTTCCAAGAGCCAGTAGGCACTAGAAGTTGATTAATTTATAAACAGTGATGGTTTTCAGCATCTGGAGTTTCTGACAACTTCTTAACATCAGGTCATATTTGGATTTTCTTGGTTTTTGAAGAAACCGTTGGGGTTGTGAGATCAGATAATCAGTGAGATCAGAGTCATTTGTCAGAGAGCACTTGGAGGAAAACTTCGGCTTGCTTCTAACTTCAGAATTTATAGTTATAAGGCCACTGTTATTATACCTGTGCTACTTGGAAGCCAGCCTTGTAAAGGTTTAAATGTGCTTTTCTATTTAACTGGGCAGCAAGCACCTGCTCTGCCATCTCCAAGTCCTGCACGGTTTTCTTTCTCTGCAGAGCTGCAGTCAGGGTCCAAACCCTTGCAGAGGGAAAGACAGGATACACTATTTTTTCAGCCCAGATTCAGGAAATGTCTTTGAGCATGGCCCTGTTTGCAGTGCCATCTGTAACTTGTGCCTGCACAGCACCAGGCTTCTGGAGGCGAGTGGGGAAACTGAGCCCCCAGTGCTCAGAAAATGATGCTGCTCATCCACAAGTGCCTGAACTCCCGTCCTTCCTCATAGGATGGCTTGGTTTGGGGTTTGTGCTCAAAGATAATTATAATATTAAAACCTGTCCAGAGGAAAAATGAAGAAATTGAATCTTTTTGATGGTATATTGCTGAGCTTTTAAAATGAGTTTATCACAAATCTTACAAGGAATAGTATCCCAATGCTGACTTAGGGAAGAATCCTTGTGAATGAGCAGTAATACATTGTTGAGAACCATGTCCTTGGCTTTGTCCAGGACCACATTACACCTTTTTTCACCTGAATATTTTGTGAAAACAAGTTCATTTTTATTTATGAGTTTCCATGAGTAAATCCAGGAAGAAAATCAAATACAGGTGTTAAAAAGTAATTTGTCAAACAGCAGTCAAAGCTTCCACAATTGGTATCCTCCTTTATATCTTTCACTCTAAGGAGGACATTGCCTGGGGAGATTAGGCTGATGAGGAAGCTGTCTTCATTTTGACCTGGAGATCTGCTTTTTTCAAATTTGTTCTTCTTAAGCCTTTTATATTAGTAATGAGTTCATGAATGCTTTATACTTGCTGTCTGCAGATGGATCACGTTTTTCAGTTGCGCTGTGTGTGTAAACTTTGTCTGGTAAGGAAAGGACTGAGGCAGCCTCCTTAACTTTCCTTCCTGACGGGCTGTAATTAAACCCCGACTTATAAGGATGCACACCCTGCAGATATATATCAGAACAACTGATCAGTAGGTGCCATGAGTAGGTTATATTTTGGCAAAATATAGATGTATTTGGAGAAGACTGTTTTTTCTTTTCCCAGTATTGGGTGACTTGTTCATTTGGGCAGTTTTGTTTCTTGGCCTATCAGTTTGGTGGTAGGAGAGTAATGCCATTGGTGGCTGTGGGTGTTAAATCACCCGCAGCAGCGCTGGATTAGTCTGGCCCTGGCTGCCATAGGAATTACCAGTTTTGCCTTGTCCTGCATCTTTCTAGTTAGAAAGTGATGACCAAATAAGCTGTAGAGAGAGACCCTTGAAACAGCACAGCTCACATTTTCTGCCTGTTGAATTAAACCAAAATAGATGCCATGGATGCCTCGCTGCTGTTGTTTAGCCACATCAGCAATTACTCCAGAGCCAGGCATCACAGGGGAATATCAAAGCAAGAAAGGAGTGAATATTGCCATAAATTTTCTTTTTGGCAAGTAAACAAATGTACAAACACTTGCCATTGCAACAATTCAAGCAGTGTTAATGATCAGAAGTGTAGAATATAAATAGCAGTGTTTACTGATAACCTGAAGGGTTTTAATTGTCCAAACAAAGAGCTTTAAATTCTTCTTCTGTGCCCAGTAGCATAAGGAAAAGATGCAGAGAGTTGTTATTTACCTCTTTGCTGGTACTAATAAATATCTCCAAATCAGAGGAGCTAACCTCAGGATGAGGCTTGCCTGTGCAAGAGCTGCAGAAAACTTTTGCCAGGGGTTATGTGATTAAGGAGGCATTTTTTAGTTCTCAGTGAATCTGAGGTATTTTCATAACATTAGCATCTATAGCATGTTGGTTGTGCAAGGAATTTATGACCAGCCCTTACTGCTTGCCCTACCACTCCCTGATCATATAGCCAGAAAGTCTCTCAGTCAGCTCTGAACGGTGGGAGTTTTGTCTTTTGAACTGCTCACGTATCTCGGTGAGCACTTCGAGGACAGCCAGTTTTATAGCTTACTATGATTGCATCTTTAGACAAATGCATTGTGGGCACAGAGCTATCCTCTGCGGCATCAAGTTTACAGCTTCCCTGTAGGGTGTAAACATGTGGCTGGTTGAAGATTTTTAACCTCTCAAGCCCTCCAACAAATACTAAATTGCTAACTATTCTTCCATAATGCTGTGATGTTGACTGAAATTTGACCCTGGTGCTTGCTGAAACGATTTTCAAAATCTGAGTGAGAAGGTTAAATAGTGCTGTCAAATTTCCAAATGTCTGTTGCAGAAATAACTTTCACTGAATATCTGTGGGTTGAGCTCTAAAATGCTTAAAGTAATCCTCTTTTTTTTCTTCATTATTACATGATATTATCTAAAGCTTGGGGTTTAGTGCAGATAAAGAAATTAACTTGGGGTTTGCCTTTTTTCTGTGCCACCTAACCTTACCATTTATGGCTATTCTTCGCTTTTTTACTTGTAAAAGGAGGAGTTCAGTCAAATTGTGTTGCTTAAGTACAACGAGACTTCTAGGTTTCTTTAATTTCTGTTCAAGATCATTGTAATTACTTGATTATTTTCACAGCTGCATCTGAGTAAGAAAAAAAGTGCTGTAACTGGCAACTTTTACAAATTCACAACTCAATAACCTGATACTGGAACTCTTCCACCTGCAGAAGCCTCATTAATTGCTGTAGGAGTTTCAGCAGTTAAGAGACATAGGTTTCAAGTTATTTCTTTTTTGAGGTCCAGCCTTCAAACTAGAGAATCTCTGCAGTAAAAATAGATGGGACTGTCAGGCTGAGAGAGTCTGTTTGTTATTGGATGAGTGTCTGACTTCCAAGTGGATCTGTTAGGAAGGCTGTTGTTTACCCAACTCATTACTTACATTCATAAGCTCAAACCACTTTTAGTTGAGCTTTTTTGTAAAATCTAGGACTTCATTTCCTGAATGCTCTTACTACTTCTAGCTTTGTTTATTTTGGCCTTAGGTTGCATTAGATAATTAGTTTTTATTTAAGAGATCAGTCTTATGTTGCAACAAACAGTACTAAATTATAGTAAGACTGAGTCTTTAAAGATGCCATATTCCAGCCATAACTTTGAATTTCTTTTGTTCTTTTAAAGCAACATTTGTGCTTGTCTCTAAGGTTTATGGAAAGCTCAGAAGCTTACTTGATTTCTTTTTTTCTTGATTCCAGGGCTTTTTCCGCAGGAGTATCCAGAAGAACATGGTTTACACATGTCACAGAGATAAAAACTGTGTTATCAATAAAGTTACCAGAAATCGCTGCCAGTACTGCAGACTACAGAAGTGCTTTGAAGTGGGAATGTCCAAAGAATGTAAGTTCTCTCAGAAACAATTTATTGTGTGTCGTATCCTACATATATGTGGCAGTCCTACGAGACAAAAATATTATGCAGTTATGTGATTGAAGCCACTTCACATGGAGAGAAGGGAATAGGCATTTGGTGCACAACTTCAGACCTGTATTTACAGATTTCGGAGTCCTTTATCCTGCAGCCTAAAAGGTGTGTGTTTGTGTGCTTGGACCCTCTCTGGAAGGTGAAATGAGCTGGCAAATGCTCTTCTCTAAACCTGCAAAGCCAGTAAACCTGACTACGCAAAGCACACCAAAACCCCCAAAGGATTTTCTTCTCCCTTTCTTTCTAGAAATCTCTGGTTTGCCCTTTAAATTAACATTTTAAAATATTTATGCAGAAATATGTTATATTCTCTTTTTCCAGCTTATTGATATCCTCATCAAGACTGAAAATATAGCTTAAAAAGCCTTTCTTAGATCCCATGGGGTAATGCTTCTGAAACTTCCTCATTTTTGATTGGATTGATTGCAGTAGCAAAAAAGTCTCTGGTGTAGTGATCTGTTCGATTGTTGAGGGTTTTTACCTCTATCAGCGATCTTCCTGGTGTCAGTAGGTCAATTCCAGTAATAACCAATATAAAAATTTGCAGTGTGTGCATAAGAGAGGAGGGAATATTGCCCAACACAAGTTCTTAACTTTAATTCACCCACAAAAGTTTCTTGGAGAGAGTTTAAGTCACAGGAAAAGAAAAACTGACGGTGTCTGAACTGTGATTTAAACTGGCTCTTATCTTCAGCATTTTACATCCCTGAACTTCGTGGGACATTCCAGTAGTTCTCTTCTCTCTTCTTGCTCAGGAGCTAGAGATCCTAAAGTTACATTTGTCCCTCCTCTCTGCATCCCATTTCTCTCTCCCACCCTCTCTTTCCTCGCACAGAAAGAGTGTTGAGAAGTGGAGAAAGAACCAGACACATCCTTAGGACAATTGTACTGTGTTTCCAGCTCCTTTTCATGAAAATGTGACGTTGTGGTTATTGGAAAGTTTCAAGCTACTGAGGAAAGAGGTCTTAGGATTTCTATTATTTCACTGTCCATGTTTGGTTTTCTAGTTTTCTTGTGTGCCTGAAGTGCACTTATCTATACTTAGGTATAGGTCTGTTGGAGTGGAGACCTTGATGGGAGTAAAGAAGAAGGGAGGCTAAATGCAAAGATCGAAGATTGAATGAGGAGGACTTTATTGATAGCTATTTCTCTGCATATGTACCTGTACACATGAAACTTTGTTTTCTGTACTAAAAACAGTATGATGCAGTTTGAAAGAGAATAAAAAGCACTTTTCTTTCCTGAGGGCTTGTTGATCTTGAGTTCCTAAGGACTTTATTGCTGACGTGAAATAGTAATCTTATTAAACGCTGTAACGTCACATCGGAGTAGGTTTTGGAAGTATCAGCAATATTTTTAACATGTTAACCAAAGTTACTTTGGATAAACTATAAAGACTTACGGCCTCTTAGGTGATAGATTGTTTTCTCCCATAGGGTAGCTGGAGCTTTGCCAGCAGGAATTAAGGTTTTGCTCTGCCTGTTTCCTGGGGGTGAACGAAGTGAAATTGCCCTTCGGCAGTTGCCTTCATCTCAAAATTCTGCAGGCACTGAAAGGGGGATAACAGGTTGGAGGGGGACCAGACGATCCTGGAGAGAAGTGAGGGATGTCCTCTGGCTGCATTTCTGTAAAAGGCATTTGCAAGGGAACAGACAAATTATTTTAAATGTCATCAGTTTGAATGCAGTGTGTCTTGTCTTCTGGGTTTAAGAACTAAGTCTGAAGTGATTCTGTGTTATCCCTTCATAAACAGGAGCTTTTCATCTCTTAAGAGATTTGAGAAACTATTTTCTTATCTGACCTTCTTTCATACATATCTCTAGGTTTCAACTCCATTTCTTTAGAAGTTTATGTAAACAAAGGCCCATCTGTCATTCGGCTTTTTCTTACCAGATAGAGGTTTTTCTTTTCCACCCAGTGCATTATTCACATTTTATTTTTTTTTTTGTCTTCTTACAGTTCTGTTATCTTGTAACGTGAAAGCCATGAACAAAGAACAGAAAAAAGTATCAGAGAAATCTCACAGGGAAACAAGCCAACAGTGCTCAAACCAGTCCCAAATGGGGAAAGTAATCATGATGGCACCTGCAAGTAGGAATCCCAAGGTCTGTTCCCAGGAGCTAAGAGGAGGAGTGGATGCTGGTTTTCAGTATACAGAGTAATCTGTGCTTGAAAGCTACAGTCCTGTGTTTGTTTGTTCTGTCTTTAAAAGGGCATGCAAAGTACCTGCATATGCAGCTCCCTTTGAGCTTAATGAGTGCCCCTCACAAACATCAGAGGAGAGATGGCAACTGGGTGCCTAGCTAGTGTGATAAGTAGGGGTTTAAGAATGGAGGTACACTGTTTGAAAGAGAAGAGATACTGAGTATTTCTTGTATGTTTTTATCTTGTTTCAGAGAATGAAGTGAGACGATGAAAGAATGCACCAAATTTGCATTTCTTTATAGGTTGTTTTGTTCTTATAGGGGAAAATAAAGCTATCTTCAACCCCATTTTACTCCCTAGATCTGATCAAGAGAGGTCAATAACTCCACTACCTCCAGGGCAGGAATGGAGCTATTTGCCTTGTGATAATATCAGCAAGACCTGCTGAAACTGGATCCCACAGTGTAGGGACTGTCTTTCATTGTGTTGTCCCTGTTGCAAAAAGTTTGTGCTCCAGATAGACAGGACAAAGAGTGTGAGGGGAAAGGACTTAGTGATGACTGCCTTATCATCCTACAAGAGGACAAAACACAGCTTGAAATAAGACTCTGCTGTCTTTAATCAGATACCTCTCCTTCAGAAACGCCAGAGCTGTGTCCCCGAAACCTGAGCTGCAGCTCCCGGTTCAGGGCCTGGAGCTAGTCCCTCCAGCACTGCATCAGGTTTGGGGATTGTTATATGGCTGTCCCACCTCAGCTCATGTAGGAGTGCTTAGGGGAGTGTCGGTGCAGCTGAGGCTCTGTACCCCACTCCGAACCACTTCTGTCCTTCTTAGTCTCCCAGTCTTTTTTTTTTTTTAAATTTTTTTTTTTTAAATTACCACGTATGCACAAACAGTGATCACACAGGATTCTTTTTTTTTGCTGCTGCCGAAGTGAGAAGGCTACTAAGGCTGACAGTGGCTCATTATGTGATGGAGAGCCTTAGGAAACTAACCTTTGCCCTTCTGTTCTATGATCTCCACGCTGCTGTTGAAGCCCCATGCTCGGCGTGACCCCAGGTGCCAGCTCGCTGTTGCCTGGCTGCGGCCCTGGGTGCTCAGGAGCTGCCGAGGGGTCACACGTACGGCACTGCCTCCTGCAATTAAGGGAGCACGCAGGTCGGACAAGAATGGTCTCTTTCAAGCAGGATGCTGTGGCAGCCACTTTGAAAGGTGAAGCCTGTTCAGAAGGAGAACCTAGGCTGGATTTTTGGTAGGATGTAAGGGGGAAGAAAACGGAGCTCCCTTTTTTGCCACAACTGCCCAGCTTAGCCCAGCTGCTCTTCAACTTCCATCCTTTTTCATAACCTGTGCAGGCTGTAGGGACTGTCACTGTACTTGATCTTTGGGGTCCCCTCAGACAGAACCCAGCCCGTGTACCAGGGTGTCATCCAGAGAAGCCCTCTTTATACTGGCATAAACCTTGTCTGCAGTGGGTTCTAATAAAGTGAAATTATGTTTATAAAAGCACAGAATTGTTCCAGATTACTTCAGTGCACTGAAGCAATGTTCAGATTTGCAAATCTGTTTACAATTAACCTCTCTGGAGGGAGAGAGGGAGGGAATGCAGGGAAATTATCATGAAGAAGAGAGACTCTGGTTTCTATGTTCTGTATTTGTTGAGGTTTTTTTTAACTTGCCCAGAAATGTCTGTTACTCTTTGTTACAGACGTGAGTCTTATAATATTTAAATGTTCATGCTTCTTGGAACATATGATTACATTCTGCTACTGAACAATGGAATGAATGGATTTACTTATTTTCATTCTGGTTGAAATTGGCAAGCAGGAAGCATCAACTTGAGGAACTGTCATGTTTGTAATTTTTTATTTCTCTTTTAATTTTTCGGTCTCCTTAATGAAGCATGATTCCATCTGCAGTGAGTGGCTAAGTGGAGGGTTTGTCTGCATAGTTGCATTTGAGAAGTTCATGCAGATTTCACTGATGTAATTTTAAAGTGAATCAATTAGAATGCATGCAGTCTTTATTTAGATGTTAGTCAGAACTGAACTGGGGTTATTTTATTCCTTTTAGCCAGCAGGAAGCACTGGATTTAGGAATTGTTTTTGCTTTGCTACAGGCTAGATTTTTAACTGGATGCCTAAATACCACACAGTGGCTGGGGGCTTTTTCAAAAATTCCAGAGTAGTTGCATTGCCTGTTAACTCACTTCCTTGAGAGGCAGAAGCTAAATATCAGAGTGGAAATCACAAATCCCAGAATTCTGTTCTGGGACTAATTCTTCTCTCTAAACCCTATGAGCTGATTATTCTGTCTATCCTATCTTGCAAGGTGAAAATTATGTTTTTTCACAGGGGCTGGGAGACCTTGTGTTATAAGTGCTTTGAAAGTAGAAAGATGTAAACTGTGAAGATACCAATTAAATTAAGGATTGAAAAATATAGATAATGGGGAAGCTATGCCCAAGCCATAGAGATCACCTATTTTTAATTTTGTTTTTTAAGGATGAGTTGTTTTGGAGATTTTTTTTTCAGTTGCTGATCAGATGGGAAAGCTTGTAATTTTTTTTTTTTTTCAGGCTGACAAATTTGGAACTTTTAAAAGTTAATGCCAAACTCTTAATATGGGGAAATTTTTTAAAGATGAGAGCAAAGCTAATGGAGAAGGGTCTTCCTGCAACAAAAACCACAGTACTCTAGTGTCAGCCTGTGCTCTGCCAGGGATAATGCACACTTTGTTATGCCGGGTGGCTGAAAATTATCTACATACAATTAAAATTCTCTTGTAGAGGACTGGGTTCTACTTGTTGTGCATTGTTTCCCATGGTTAAACAAACATCTCTTGCTTTTCACATTGTTTTTTTTGTCTTCAGAGAAACAGATCTGCTTTTCCTTTCTCCTTTTGGGATCTGCCTCTTCTGTGTTTTAGCCTTTACCCCTGATTTTGCATAGCTTTCATTTGCCAGCTTTAATGTTTAAAGGAGCAACTTAGATTGAATGTTATTATCCATAATTTACTCTATGTTCTGTGAAGATGGTTATGTAATAGCAGTAATTGCATCAACTCACCTAATGAGCTTTCCCTCCAGTGCCATGTACAGCAGATTAATAGCCCATGAATTCATTTGCAGCTCGTTGTGTTTCAGAAAAGTATTTCAGGCAGCAATTAATAAACTGCTAAAGAAAATAACATAAAAAATGATTTTTTTTATTATGTTAACTCTCCAGCTGAACAATTTATTGGCACCTTTCATGATGCGGCTAAGTAAATTCTCTCCTAATTCCTCAAGCAGAGTGTGATTAGTGAACCCTGCTCAACTCAAGACTGTCTGGTAATTAGTCTGATCTTTATATCCTAAAATGCTGGGGAAAAGTAAGAATAGCATTGTAGTGTTCTCTTTTTCTTCTATTCCTTGCCTTTCAGGCATTATGCAAATAGCTGTAAGTTTAAACTGCAGCACGCTAATGCTGCAAATTTTTTCCCCCCCTTCCTTGCATAGAAACCCCATAATTGTGTAAGCTAAGAATTGAAGACCTCAGCCAATAAACAACCCCTGGCACTGTTTCTGTGCTGCTTGTTGTGGGCTGCAGTGTCCCATACCTCCCAAGTGGTGGGACAGAGCCCGAAGCAAGGACCCGAGAAAGGTCATGGGGTGCTGCTGCCCTGAGGAAGGTAAACCAGGGGTCAAATGCCACTGGAGTGGGAGATGCCAGGAGAAAGACATAGAGAGGGAAGAGAGAACAGGGGAAGTCCTGTGTTTTGCAGTGCAAAAGGGGATGAGGTGATTGAACCCAACAAGAGAAGAGCAGCAGTGAGATGCCAGGGCTGCAACCTTTGCCTACCTTTGAAGGGAAAGTGTCTGGGGAAAGGGAGAAAAACTGCTGCTGCATGTGGCCAAACTTGCCAGGCTGCTCTAGAATTACTATTTCCATGTCTTTTCTTTTGGTTGGTGCTATAGTTTTGGGGATTTTTTAGTTGAATATCTTTATCAAGTTTTTAATGCTTTACATAATTCCTTTTTCGAAAGAAACTGTTATCTTCCTGCCACTACCATGCCTACTCTCCCAATCCAAAAGAAGTGCTTGGCTTGTCTTCAAAAGTAGTAAAATATATATTTTAAAATATTTTCCCTCACTTTGGGCTCTTGAGGACTGAGTAAGCATAAAGGGAATTCCTTCAATAAGCTCATACAAAGATTGATTACATGTCCTCAGCTGGAAGTTACATTAAGACTTATTCACTAAGGTATAGCTACCGTGGTGAACTTTTCAACGCTCTCTGCTGTCTCTATGACAACACAGATCCTGGCAGAAGTTACCAGGGCTCCTGTTCTCTCTGCAGCCTTTGTCTGCATCCATCAGTCCTAGTCCTCAACGACTCTGTGTCCCTTTTCTTACGCTTTTGCTTAACAAAGTGTTTTATTAAATTTGTAACACTTCTAAAGTAACTACACTAATCATTCATACTGCAGTACCTAACCATGCTGTAAAAGAGATGTGCTTTAGGAAATGACTTTCTGAATGGCTCTCAGTCTTGTCCTGTGGAGGGTATTCTGCTGATTGACACAGAGTCCTTGTACAAGTAACATTTTATTCCTTACAGGTAAAACTTAAGATAACTAGAGTCAGGGAACAGTGTGATGCACACACAGTCTAATTTCTGCTTAGACCTGCAGCTCACTCCAGAGAAGTGCTTGCTGCTGTGCAGTGCTCTAACAAAGCCCTAGACCTTGCTGAACCCATCCTTATTTTAAAGGAGCCCATGGTGTGTCTGTTGGTGCTTGTAGCTCAGGTTTCTGTGGCAGTTCTGCCATGTGGCACCCTCTGTGGAGATCCTTTTCTGGAGGTTGGGCTCTTCCTTGAGAGCAGTTTTCATTGACACAGGTCTAACTTTTCCTATTTTTCATTTTACACCTTTGGGGCGTTTTAGGAATCATCAGATACTTTCTTATTCATCAGTTTCCCAGTAAAAGGCATTTTGGGCAGATATCTCTTACAAAATCACTTCTCAACATAGATCTTGTTCTTTTCCTGGCCTTTTTCTGTTACTTTTCATCTCCCACTTTGTTTTATAGCATTATTCCAATTTGTTCATGTAAAGACACTGGTGCTCTGCATTAGTGTTGCCACTGCAGGTCGCCTTTCCCTCTTCTTCAGTTTTGAATGCAAGCTGTTTTCATGGCAAGGAGAACCCTGGGTTATCCTTCCTGCCTTATCCTGTGCCAGACAATGCTGCTGTAAGAGTAGATGGGAAATCTGGAGGCAGCCAGGCCCTACCCAGTCCTTGCACTCCTAAGAATGATGCTGAGGCCACATTTGCTTTGTCATGCGGATATAACTGCTGAGACCCCAATCCCATGACCTCAAAAGCTTTGTTTCAGAGCTTCCATTCTTCCTTTATGCACTCAGTTCACTGCTTCGTATTCCTCATTCGGATCATTTTGTTGTTTGGGGATGTGGGGCATCTTTGCTTTCTGTACTGGTTCTTGTGGTTTCTCTGCTATATTTTTTTCTTCCTTTTAATGTGCTTCTCTCCCCCT
>VWZN01006792.1:1072304-1133220 GCA_013396955.1 Regulus satrapa
TTTAATTTTGCCTATTTTATTTAAATTATTTTTTTATTTTGGGATGTTGGATCCAAAGGATGGAGAAATGTCAATGAGATAAATATCAGTCTGGGAACAAGCAAATTGCCAGTGTTCTGGGTCTTGAAGCTAAACATGGCTTATTTGGTTGTCAGGCCAACCTGAAAATGTTATCTACAGTAGCCAAGGTTCATGAGAAATGCAGTAAATTGTTCCCAAGAGTTCTGGGAAGTCTGAACTGCAGCAACCCGAATGTTCCTGAAGGACTCTCTATCAAAGGAGAGGCTTATTTGGTCCTTCCCCTCGGAAGAAACAAATGTGAGAATGTGTGTGTCTTCCTGCTGCTTTAAACCCGCAAACTTTTGTTTTCCTGGTGATCGCTTTACTGGAGATGGTCTTGCACGGGGTAGGTTGCCTCTGCAGAAGGCAGAAAAGCAAAGCTCTCACTGGCCTCTCTGCCGAGGGCAGCTCCTGTGCTGATGGTGTGGGAGATGGAAAGCAGGCGCTCGGAAAGCAGTAAGCACTCAGAGACGCTTTAGGAAGATCTCTCCATAAGTAGATGAGGCCATGGATTTCCCTCTGCTGCTGTCAGGCTCTCACGGCTTGCTTTCATCCGCTGGATGAATTGTTAGAGCAGAGGGAGTTTTCCATTGCTGTGCCTGCGATAAGCCGGCTGACACGTTGCAGCTCCTCCTGCTGGGATGCTGGCCGCCCTAGGACTGTGCTCTAAAAATAGCCTCGATTTGTTTTTAGTTTGACTTTGTATCACATGCTCGTTTTAAAATACATCTGAACAGTTAATTTCCAGTTCTTTGGCGCTCATGTGGAAAGTGTAAAGGATTTTTTTTACGTAGATGGTGTACAAGGAGTAGAAATAACACCCTTTCTATCCAAACTTAAATATCACTCAGCTGCCAATTCTATAAAAGGAAAAAAGAAAGATCATAAGGCGTTAGAATTTTTAATGTCCTCTAGCCCAAAATGAACAGAAATGGTTTTCCCCATCTTATTTTACTCCAGTACTTGTTTGCATGCTTGCCTGAAAGCTCTTAAATGTTTAAATCTAGGTCTTATGAAAAGTCTGTCAATCAGACAGCAGCTCTGAAACCTGACTTCTACAAGTTGTAGCTTAAAGCCCTACAGGCAGTGCCTGTGGCTGGTCGGCATTTAGTGAGCTGTGGGATCGTTTCTCAGTGCTATGCATCCATAACCAGTTGCTTGTTGTTGATATAAACAAATTTGGTAAGTAAATGTGAGGAAATTGTCTGACTTTGGAGACATTTACCTGAATTTCAGAGTTAAAGCTAAGTGGAATCCTTCCTTTCCCCTGACAAAAAGTGCAACAGAAAGCAAACATGCTTTTAGTTGGATTACAGGCATGGTTAGTCATCTGACAGACAGTTTTAATGGAGTCAGAAAGACATGCCGGGGAAACATGCTGACCTACTTTTCTTTCTTTCTTTCTCCCTCTTTGCGAACTTTGAAGCAAGTGAAATGGTAATTTTAAAAGTCTCCATAAAGTTAAACTTTGGTGAAGGAACTAATTTTGTAATTTAATTTATTTACACTTCTGTCTAGGGTATGATAGATTGTTTTGGTAACTGAATTTCATCAGGTTGTTTTTGTTTCTGTTAGGAAATTGGTTTACATCTGAGAAATCCATGTTCTTCCCCTTTTGCAGGACAAAGCAGAGAGCTTCAAGTTAATGAATGATTTAAGTCAAATCCTTTGAGGGAGGACTTTGCAAACCATTGAAAATAAAAGACTAACAAAGCATATTAGATTTTTATAATTTTCAATGCATTATATTTTTAAACATTTGCTGTCTTTAAACTTGGGGGAAGAAAGATTACTGGCTTATAGTGTTTTGAATTTTTCATTTTAGCCTTTTTTTTCCCCTATGTTAAAGAGGTTGATGTTTCACCATCAGTCTTTTCTTGGAAGCTGAACTTGATGAATTTGAATCTGGGAAATTCTTTACAGTAAAACTTGAGAACTTGGGAAAAAAGAGCTTTAAATTGAATAGGAACACTTAGCAGTGAGAACAGGTTAAAACATCACAGAGGTACTAAATGCAATGATACTGGGTGATAAAGGAAAGTGTTTTAGAAATGCTGTAGACCAACTCAGTCCTTCAGGAGTGGGCACACATACAGTTTGTCAGATGGCTGAGGGGTGCCAGGTCCCTGGCAGAGAGCTGAGCTCTATTTGCTTCGCAAGTGGTTTTGGTGAAGACATCACTGCGCGGTTGAAGGAGCGGGAGAGGACGACGTTCCTCGACACACTGGTCGATCCAGGGACACTGTTTTCACCTGCTCTGTCTCCTCCTGTTTCCATCATTAACAGGTTTTCTGCTGTCACTCAGCCCTGGTGCAGTGGGTGCTGCTGCAAATCCTTTGCTTCTTCTCATCTCTCCTTGTTTTTAACTGTCAACTAGCTGATTACAGTTTGCATCATGGAAATAGTGATACAATGTAAGAGAGGCAGAAAAAAAATGGAAATTGCCAGGAAGTCCTGAAGTTTATGGGGGATTTTACATTTCAAAGAATCCACAAGTTATGTATGCTCTTATGAATACAGTAATTTTATATCCTCTGTACTTCTAGAGAATGTTCCAGTGGCAAAGATTGAGATCTACTTTTTATAGTTCTAAAAATGAAGTAGAAGATGTTGGCTAATGCATGAGAGTTTATTCTACATCTCAAGAAAGCTGATAGTGGCATTGCACAGGTTTTAGCCATTTTGTAAGCTGGAGACACCAGTAGAGGAGGCATCAGCCCAGGAGGGGAAATGACCAGTAAGTGAATATCATTATGTGCTGAACTGCTGCACCTCACATGTTCAATATCCCTCACTGCATCATAGCTGTGCTTCATGTAAGAACTATCTTTCCTGTGTTTTTCTTGCCATAGAATTTCTTCTAGGTGATCTGTTAAATGGTAGGTTTTGATTCTAGTGGATACAAAACTGGGAAAAGACACTCAACAAAGTATCACATCTGAAATTTCACAAAGGAGCTTTTTTTTTTTCTGATATAGGAAAGTTGTTGATGCTGGAAGATGAAGTATTAGGTTTAGGGGAGCTTGAGTTGCTCTCTGACAGTACCAGTCTGCCTCTTTTGGGCAAGAAGCTCTCATGTTTCTAATTAGGAGTCTTGTGAAGATTGTTGATGAAGTCCAGAGCTCGCTGTGTGTTTGGTCTTGTCGTCCACATTGTACTGTGCTGCACCATCTGGTAGCTCCAGGATCAAACCCATGTGATCCAGCTCCCTGGAACAAGTGACTGTTAGTTCATAAGAGCCTTTTGACACCACTTTTTTACAAGAAAGATGTTTAATTTGCCTTTTCAGTAATTTGGAAGAGAAGCTCAATGCATACTTTCCCTCTTGCCCCTTCTCTGGATGCCTCTTCAGGTGACCACTGCTATTAAATCAGAACATCCAGAAAACAATTTTAAATTGAAAAGGAATAAAAATAAATTTTTTTTAGAGACAATAATAAAAGCAAGAGGATAGTTGTTACTAAGAAAAAGAAGCTCTATTATGTTCCAAACATCTCTCATAACACAGGGGAAAGTAAATAGGGCCAGAGCAGAATAAGCATAAATATTTTATTCCTTTAATTCCAAAGAAGGCTTAAATCCTGTTTGTCCTCAAAAGAGAGTCAAAGCCTTTTCTTGGCAACTTTTCTGTTGTTTTCTAAGTCAACTATAGCTATTTCACATGTTTATTAGGAACATTCTTCCTACTAGAATTTAGGCATTGTAAGGTGTGAATATACATAAATTGCACAGACATATTAGCTGCCACTCATAGGGTATGCAGTATAAACCCATGAGGTTTGAGGTCTTCTTTCTTGGCAGGGGGAATGAGACAGGGAGGTAACCCTCTGGTAAAGGGGCCTTGCTGTAATGGAGGAGGAATATTTTTATATATTCCCTAGAAACCAGGGTGTGGGAAAATTGAGGCAATTAAGAGGAATCACTAGATACCCTGTCTTAACAGTTTATTATATATATTTTTAATGAGTATTTAATCCCTAATGCTGTGTGATGGATTAGAAAATAGGGGGACTCAGGCCTCTTTCTGTGCATACTTTTATGTTTCCCCTTCATTGAACATTTTCTCTGGGCAAATTGTTTAACTTGAGCTGGTTGGAGGTGTTCCAGCACAACAAAGCTTTGCTGAAAATAACATTGGGTTGAATCCCAAAATGAAGAGTTGTCTGTTCTGTTCAGATTTGCAGAATCTCTGGGTGAGTTACAAGGGGGGCCGGGAAGGAGCCTTGTCTGTTCCTGTCCTCCATGTTGTACATCCCAGGCCCTGGGGGACTTGGCTGCGCTGCGTCTACCATGCAGCCTGGTGCTCTGGGCAGTTCTGCAGTTGGCTGGGCAGGTGGATGTTCATCAGCTCTTTCAGAAACCGAATAAAACTCTGCTTATTGAAATTTTGAGGTTTTAGCCCATGCTTCCCATGGGGGCTGTAGCCCTAGAGCAATATCCTGAGGACCTCATAGAAACTCTTCTGTTAGTGCCTCTTCCATCTTACACTTGCCACAGTCTTAGAGAAGACCATCCTAGCTGGAAGCAGGTACCCAACCTGTGTACCATGAGTTCAGGACCCAATCCCACACTGGTGACAGACATGAACGGTTCGTCATCAGTGAGATAAGATGGGGTTAGCAGGCACCTGTAATGCCAGATAATCCTTGCTGGGTAGTCACTTCTAGGGCTAACTGGGGACTAGCACCCTCGTTTAGTTAAGCTGTGTTGAATTCAGTCACCTTGCCCAGCCCTTGGCTTCCCTTTCAGACGTCATCTCATGTCCACGTTGCATCCTTTGTTTTCATGGAGAAGTCTGGGAAAACTAGGTCAGTTTATCCAAGTAGAAATTATTATTTTATTGAGTTAACTCTGTGTTGACCTGCTGCCTGTTTGCCTTCTCAAAATGAATTCCCTTGTGTGCACTAAATCTTGCCCTGGAAGTTGCAAGAGCTCTCAGTAATCACTTTGATTTCAAATAAAAAATAAAAAGGCTGCTTTTCTTAGTATCTTTCTATTTCCTGGAACTAAGTGTCTGTCTGCTTTGCTTCTTGTGTGATCACTACATCAGGCACGTCTGGTGTGCTGTGAAAGCACTTAATGTAAAGAGGTTATGTGCTGGCTTTACTGGGGGTATTTAAAAGATCTTACGGAAAAATCAAGATTTGATTCTGCTTGACCCTGGCTGACAGAATTAAGCTCTTTAAGCCAGTCCTGTAGTTACTAGCATGCCTTCTTTTTAAAATAATCTAGTCCACTTACTCTTGCTGTTTCAGAACTTCAGTCCCACACAAGAAAGCTTTTTTTTTTCTTTTTTTTTTTTTTTTTAAATGAAAGAATATTTGGAATGTATTTTTAAAGAACTTCTTCAGCATTGTACATAAAAGATAAAATATATCAAAATAGACAGCCTGATAATTAGGTGCAGGCCTGTGGAGTGATTCATGTCATAACGTGAGTGCTGAAACAGCTGAGGTTGCTGCAGGTATGTTAAGGGAATTCGACCCCGTAGTGCTGTGGTGCTTTTGCCTCTACATAAAGCAGGAGTACAGATGTCTGGAGAGCCAACATTAATAGATGAGAAGTACTATTTCTGCATGTGAATTATGGATGGAGCAGTATTTATTAAAGGCAAAACCAGAAGCCTTTGTCTCCCAGGCACCTTTGGCTTTGAAGAGTCACATTAAAGCCGGCTGCTGTCCCAGGCACAGGGATTGTAGAAGTGAGCTGGGGCTTCAGCTGCTGCCTGTTAAGCCTGGCTGGAGCTCAGAGCCCAGTTATGCCATGCATGGGCAGAAAGAGATGCGAAGAAAAGCCTGGGAGGCAAAGGCCTTTTAAATGCCTCAGCTGGCGGGTGTAGCACTTCAGGGTGGGCAGTGAAACGCTAAAGCTGAAAGTGAATAAACTTGTTTACCTGTGTCAGCAGCCAGCTTCAGCAGGGCTTTCCCGGAGCCTGCTGGCTAGCTCGGCATGGCTTTCCTGAAATCCTGAGACGGAAAGAAAAAGAAGTCCTCTGACCTCACCCCTTGCTTTCTCCTTGGTTTACAGTTGGTGAAAACAAGACTGTGTAATCTTCAAAAAAAAGTGCCCCACCCCAACAACAAATCTGCTGATTGTTTGTTCCAACTGTTCAGCTTTTGGGAAGGGAAAGGATGTAAACAACACAGTAAAATGCAGTGAGATGCAACAGTATTGTTTGGGCATGTTATTCTCACGTTTGATGAAGGCTTTTTTTGTAGTATTATGGCAAAACAGCTTTAACAACACACACTGTTCTTTAAAAAAATCAAACCCACCTGCCATCCAAGCCCCCTGGCCAGTGCAGATGTGTGCCCACCAGCTGTGTTGGACTGTGCATCAGTGTGAGGCTTAAATGGGCAATTTTTTCTGGCTGATCTAGCAGTGCTTCTAGTCTACCTGGCTAAATTATACTGTTCTTCCCTTCTCCCGCTGCTTCAGCTAGCCAGGAGGGTAAGCCTGAGCAGGGTGGCTGAGCGTGGTTGTGGGGTGCACACTCTGCCCCCCCTGCCCTCCACTTCGGGTGCCAATCCTGGCACCTTGAGAGATGGAAATAACCTCCCAATTGCAATTCTGTTTTATTTTGTTTTAGTAGTAGGAGTATGAACAAGCTTTTGCGTTTAGGAAGGAATGTGTGCAAGTTCATAATGGCGTGTTTTCCACATTTGCTTCAGAGGAATAGGTAAATAGATTCTGAGCTATTTCTTTGCTTTTATTGTCCCTGGCCTAGTGGGAGGCCAGGACTGCAAGCTGCCGAGGCTGTAACGCAGACAAGCACTTCGATTCAAGACTGCAGCTCCCTTTCTTAAAACATGCCGGGAACAACTGTTCCTGTGCCTTCATGAGCTCAATTTATGGTTGCGGGAGGCGATATGTTCCCTGCGCCTGATGAAGCACCCGCACACGCAGAGCCTCTTCAGACGTGTTGTCAGTTGGCAGCTCTCTCGCTAGATGCACCTTTACACAATTGCACAAGCCACCAGGAGGTACAAATGTGAAATTCAGCCTTGGGGGCAAAACAAAGAAATGAAACTTGGGTATGAATGTGGTGTTATCCATCTGCAGATACAGATATTAGACCTGATCTCCCACTATGCTACTGTAGTTTTACACTAGTAGGACTCTGCTGCGATCGGTGGAGTATCACCACTGCGAGACAAAATCAGCAGTGGGGATAAGTTTGGGCTGTTATTTTTAATTCTGGTAAATAATGTAGGAGTGAACCCTGTTTGGGGAAAGCCAGACTGTGTTCACTGTGTGAAACCCCTCATAATAAAAAGGAGAAATGCAATGACACAGTGTCTTGGTATTGCACCTGAATTTCTGCTCCTTTTTTTTGGAAACCCATTGCCCTGAGTCCTTAGTGTCCATGTGCAAGCAAAGGGCGGGGATCTTCCAGCTTACCTCCTTTTTTTGGTAGCCTTTCCATTTGCTGTCCCATAAAGTAAATTTTATCATTCACTATCAGAATTTGTCCTGTAGGTCAGACTCATTCATTACATTGAACAAATCTTTTTATTATGGAAAGTTATTTTGTGGAAGGAGTCTCTTGATGGCATTGTCAGGAAAGAGGTTGCAATTTGTCATAGTAGGTAGCTTGCTAGTTAAGTAAAAAGCAGTCACGTTCTTTTTCCTCAGTGTACGTTAGGATAAGAAATAAAATAGCTGCGGCAGGTTGAAGTGTGAAGTGCTACAGGCAGGCAGTGGGCAGGGATAGTGTGCAGTGTCTGGTCTTAGCTTACAGCCATGCACTTCATGGTCCATCAGTGGTCCTGGATAATCGAAATGAGGACTTTGGATAACCCCAGCATCTCCCAGTTGTGAGGCATTGTGCTACTGTGACTGTCTTCTAAGAGAAATTAATGTAATATTTGTAGATAAGTAGACTGATTTACCTTTTGATGACCCTGGAGAGAAAGGTCATATTCAGGATATTTTTGCTCATAATTGGTTATCCATGAAGGGTTAGTGTACCAGACTTCAAGACTGTAGCACAAAAGGGCAGTTGCTTTGAGAAGGTAGCTTGAAAGGGCA
Source organism: Regulus satrapa (assembly GCA_013396955.1). NCBI lineage: Eukaryota > Metazoa > Chordata > Aves > Passeriformes > Regulidae > Regulus > Regulus satrapa. Next base: position 1,080,396 of record VWZN01006792.1, read on the forward strand.
CCTCAACAGCTGAAATCAGATGAGACAGATTTAATGGCCTCTCAGTGATTTTTGACTGAAAGTTCAGAGTTGGAAATGTAGGGATTTTTTCCTTCACCCAGCCTATGGTAAAAGGAATGCACTATAGCCTAATAGAAATTCATTTTCAGGCTGAGTAATTTAGAAGAGTTTTTCAACTGCTGCGTATACATTTGGTCACTTCAGCTGTAAGGGAGAGAAAGAATAATCACTTGGTGTTTGTGGTCTTGTGTATTTTTAGCTAATGTGTTAAGACACTGCAATTCCGGAAAAGCTGTCCTCCAATTCCCCAGAGTATTTTGGTTTAACCAGCTGCATGCAGAATTTTATCTAGACTGCCACAGAAGTTACTTAGTAAATCCACTGGGATCTTGGCAGCCAAAACAGTAGATAGTGAGCACAACACTTTGCTTCCCTGAAGGTTTTAGTTTCATGAGGATTCTGCCACAGGCTGGCACTTCTCAGTGGGTTACCTGCAGAAGCCCTCCCCAGATGGAGTGATTGATTCCCAAAGCTCCTTCCCATTCCTGCACTGTGCAGGGAAGGGAAGGACTGCAATACCCGCTGGGTGATGCAATTACTTGTAAACCTGTTGCAAGTGGCATGGTAGATCTTAATAAAAATCATATGGTTTATGTTGAGAGTAATGACTGATTTCATGGAGAATACTGAGAGAGATGGGGCATGACGAGAGTGAGGAGGGAATGACACACGTGTAGTTTAATTTAACAGCTACACAAGATGCACAGGGACACCGCAAGACTTGCATGTGGAGATATTCCAGCTCACATATGGGAATTTCTGGCTATATTAAGTAACTTGAGGTGATGCCTGTGTGAAATACAGATGGGAACATACCAGTGAGTAAATTTTGTCTGAGTCAATGAGTAGGCTGTTTCCATTGCAGATATGTTGGTGAGTCTTCATGGGAAATATTAGTGATTTATTCTGCCTGTAATTGTTAACACTAACAACCTGCAATAGCTCTTTAAGAATCAGCTGCTTAAAGCATGTGGATTATCCTATTTCACAATGGCAATTAGTTTATGATATTAAAGCACTTTGAAAATGGAAAACAGGATAAATTTTATCATTTAATGTATTATCCATCTCTCCACCTACTTTGATGCAGTATGTAGGGAGATGGTAAGGGAGACCAAGGAGTCTGCTTTCCATTCAACCCCTGGTATTGATGCTGTGCCCTGTCTGTCCTGCCTCTGACTCAGCTGCTCCTCATCCTCTCATCCTCTACCTGCCCATATCCATGTGCTGCAAAACACCTTTTCTTCTGGATTTTTTTCCCACTTGTTTACTGTCTTTCGGTTTTTACAGAAATTTCTTCGTTTCTCATTTGTTCTTAGGACCTGTTTGGGGGGTGTGAGGGGTATTCCATTTGTATTTGTGGAGTCCTGATTTTTATTCTTTGGGCAGTTGGTACTCTGTTTGGCATGTTCTGCAGAACTTGAACCACTCATAAAATACTATAATAAATATAAAGGTAGGCATTTGTTGGTAACAGCTTATGGAGTTTTGGTGGGTTTGGGTTTTTTTGTCTTTTTTTTGAGAGGGGGTTGAGGGTTTTCTGTTTGTTTTTGGGGTTTGTTGGTTTGGTTAGTTGGGGGTTTTTTTGTGCTGTCCTTCTGCAACATTGAACACAAATGTGCCTGTAGAACTGTTTGTTTTCCTTCAGCAGTAGTTTTGGGTCTTGGATTGGGAGTTCTAGGTATCCCAAGTATGATAGCTGCTGATTTTACTTCTGGATGTCTTAAAACTTTATTAAAAAAAATTTAAAAGACAGTGGAATAATATAAATAATATTTTAAAATTAATAGATAAAAGAACACCAAAGACATACCTTTCAGCTAATTTAAGGGTTTGGTTTTTTTTTTCTTTAGCTTGTTCTTTTGCATTGGCTTTTCAGTTTTGGTCCTACATCTGATTTCAGATGGTACTGGTTTTTTTCAATGGACTAGAAACTCCTTTCTTTTGCTCATTCCACTTACTAATATTTCAGAGATGTGACAAAAGCAGGTGCCAGATTTCATGTCAAAAATAAAATTGCTCAGACTGATGAGAATCCTTGAAACCACAGGTGAAGTTTCAGGCCACTTAAATAAAGCTGTAGAGCATCCATTTGTATCATTCATTCATATAATGAAACCTGTTCTTATAACTCAGCTCTTGATATATTAACCCCGCAGTTATCCTCACACATAAATGGGAGATGTGTTGCTTTCGTCAGGATATAACCATATAAATCCCCTCTGCATGAATGGAAAAATAGAGGCCCTTAGGCTATAGGTATCAAAGGTCTCCCCTATAGTTACAATAGCCTAATAAGGTTATTTTGAAGGCATAGGTAATTACTCACAGACTCCCTATAGCCAGTGATTCATTGTTCACTACTGAAACATTTCTAAATGAATTATGTTTTAAACAAGCAAATCCTTGGCCTTCTTTTTTTTTTATGGATGGAAAAATAAAAGGGGAGCGACGCAAAATTCCACCATTTTCTGTGTTAAATAAAGTATACTGCTTGCTAGTTAAAAGATCCCTGGTATTTGAAGCAGTTTAAATGTACTGCTGCGCTTCTCGCTGTTTTGAATGCTTATTTCTGAATTTCACATTTTGATAAAAATATTATTGTTGTCATTAATTTGATATTTAGAAAAGACTATGGATATAAGAGCTCAGTGTAATGAATAAAACAGTTGGAGGTAACTATCCCTGGGGATAGAATCAATCACTGTTGTAGAAGAGGGTGACATTTAAAAAAGAAACTCAGAAGAAAATGTCATGCTTAAAAAATTAGATTTAAACGCACTAGCTCCTGATTGATTTTTATTGCACTCACATGGATACACTGATTGATTATCAGCCTTACAAATATTTAGTACCTTTCTCACTTCTCTAATAATCAGAATAATCTAATTTTCAATGTCATTTAAGTTGCCATATTCAAGGTTATAATAGATCATATTTCTAATAAAATATAGCAATTATGTAATGAATAAAACAAAGCTGGAAGGCAGAGTTGAAATTTACCTGCCTCAAAAAAAGGAAAAAAGAGGGGGAAATAAAAAAAACCCAAGAAAACCCTTTGAGTGGCTGGAAGGGCCAGTGAAGTACGTGAAGGCAGGTGACAGGACAATGTCTTCTGGACCTGTGGTGCATTCCCCTGTGGTTCAGCTGAGGTTCCTGGCGCATTGGCTGGGACGGGTTTGCCATAGCTGAATGTTATTTCTCAATAGGAAACCCTGGGCGGGCTCACATTCTGTAATGGATGTGCTTGCTCTGTGCCTGGGGAAAAATGATAGCGTGCCAGGTGCTTATGAAATGTCTTCCATGATTGTTTCTCTGTGCTCCCTGTTAATTTTGATGTGTGTCTGTAGAGAGATACTATCTCGCTTAATTTGAGATGTTTTCTTCTGGCGATTGTTATCCAACAGCTGACATGGTTGGTTTCTCAGAATCAGCTACAAAATATGCAGGTTTCAATGTGTTTTGGTTTTGTAAGCCCCTTACACAACTGTGTACTTGTTATTTGCTTTGTCCATTAGAAATGAGAGTTTTTTGTTTGAAATGGGCTTTGTCTCCAATCATTCTCCATATGTCAAAGCCAAGTTTTGGCATGGAAATTTGTTTTAAAATAGTTTCCTGGCTTTTTTTAAGACTGAGCTGTTTTGCCTAAAAGAAAACATTATTTCATCTGGAAATCATGACCTAGGAAACCAATCTATTTATAACAACCTGGCGTTCTGCATATTTTAGTATTTTTGGCTTGCAATTGCACTGCTGTTAATGTGAACAGGAGTCCCACCGTCCTGAATTGATGGCTCGTCAGTTTGTCCAGCGTGATTTTGCTGCTTTTGAGATGATTGGTTTGTTCCTCTACTTGTGTTGGAGATGGGAAACTCAAACTCCTCGAGTTTCCTCATCTTTGTGCTTTCTTCCACCAGTTCTTGGGCCTGTTAGCTGCCTGGGATGCACAGCTGGGTGTTGCTTTTGACCATGGGGTCAGAAAGCCTAGTTCAGCAGCAGCAGCAGGGTTGCTAAAGCCCCCTTGGTTTGAGATTTTCCAAGGTGACTGGTGGGAAAGACGCCCTTATGGACTGCCATTTCGTACCATTTAGCACCTTTGTTGAAGAGTAATGTGTGGTATATGTTGGGCATTTAACCTGCTGGAGCAAACTTGGCATTGGCAGTAGGTAAACATTTTGCTTATTTGACTGGAATTGGCCACAGCTGCTAACTTCTGCCAGATTTAGAATATTTTTAGCAGCTGCCTCTGGAGTTGGAGAAGCAAGAGCGTGGAGGAGCTGTGCAAGGTTTGTGGGTTTCCACCCTAGCAAACAGCTTGGTGCTCCTGGATTTCCCGGCTGCAGTGCCGAGCGTTGGCCCCACGACCGCGTGTGGCACCATCGGCCTGTCCAGGCTCCCTTCAGACAGGGACAGGTGGCTTCCCAAGGAGCAGGAGGACAGGCGGGACAGCGAGCCTCTGCCCAGAAGGGAGAGCTGGCAGATCTGCAGAGTTCCTACCTCAGTTCACCTCTCACTTCTCTTCTCATTGGGTTTTACGAACAAAAGGAGTCTTTTTGCAGACCGACCTTGTGCCCAGCGCTGTGCAATTACTGACTTGCTCTGTGTGCTTTATGGTGCTTTTGAGGTTTGTTAGCTTAACGAGTAACTTCCAAAATATTTGGGGACAAGAGAAGTGTGGTTTTACAGGAATGCAAACTGACTGGAAGCACTAGTAGTTGTTGCTACAGGAACAAAACCAGCTAAGTAGTACACAGAGCTCTTCAAAGGTCACGGGGATCTCCAAGAGGCAAAACTGCAGTGATAGCATTTCAAATCATGGGTTTATAGCTGATTAATCATTATAATACATGAAAGGAGCTGTCTGTGTATCTTCTGGATATCTGGGGAAGCACAGGTCGTGCAAGGAATAGGAAAAAATTGCATTGCAAAGTGGCAAATTCCTCTCCCTTGGACACGTTTGTGCCACCTTTGACAAACAGATGTACAAATGCTCACTATTCCATGATTTTATCTGATTGTTTAGAAACTGTGTAAATCTCATGGGCTCTCTCATGGTCCAACTATTCTTAGGCCAAGCAGTGGCTGGGTTTGGTGGACCTGAGGGGCTCACGTTTAAGATTGAACAATTCCCTGCATTAGGGCATGCTTGAAATGACCCCACTCGGGCAGGAGAATTTCTGCATGGTTACTAAATGAGAGCACTGAAATTCTCCAAGAGAAGCTGTTTGTGTCTTCTCTATGCTTAGTTCTGTCTACAGCAGACCCTGCTTTCCTTGAAGAATACATCTGACCCTCATGCAACTTTTGTGCCCTGTCCATCACTTTGAGCAGAAGGGGGAAAGGGTATCTGAAGCTAAGGAAAAAGCAATGACAAACCTGGGGTGAGGAAAACAGACTGAACAGGACAAGAGGTGATGGATGTTCTGCCTCTCTACTGTCAGGGAGGAGGCTGAACATCTAAAGGTAGGGGCTAGTTCTTAGGGCAACAGAAAAAACCTTTGCCAGCTTGCAAAGCCTGCTGTGGCTGCCTTGGAGGTTTCTGGGTGTGGAAGTGCAAGTCCTGGCGTGTGTGTCAAGGGGACAGGGAAGCTGTCACAGGAAGATGGATTGGAGTAGACATACACAGGTGTGGGCATGTGTCACTCAGACTTCTGAGACGCGCCAAGACCTGGTTTCCTCACGTATCAAGACACACCTTTTTTCATTCTCCTGCTGCACACTACCACCTTATCTATTTTTCTTTTATTTCCAAGAGTTCTCATTGGGCAAGAGAGCTTCCATACTGTCCCCTGTTGGGAGCTCCTAATTAATGCAGCCGTCAGGTCAGAATTTAGTGCACAAGTAATGAAATTCATAACCTGAGTTTTCTATGGCAGCATTAACTGTGACACAGATTCATCACTGGCTTATCGTCATTAAAAGGCAGTGGAATTGCATCGGGGATTGATGTGATCATATGCATGTAAAGATCAAGATACCAAAAGGTGTGATTTATGTAATATAAGCATAAGCTGTAATCCAAAACCCTTCCCACATGCGGTGTGACAGTTCCTGTTCCCAGAGCAGTGATAGTTTTTAAATTTACTGCGTAAAAGTGTGTGCGTGTGTGTTTATATGTTTTTATTTAACTCTTTTAAACATAGTGTTGTCTTAAGGTCTTTCCCTCTCTCTCTCTTTTTTTTTTTTCAATTTTATTTGTGTGTTGAATTATAGCTGTAGTTAAATCTACCCAATAGTTCAGTGTTACTGAAATGCTTTATATTTTTGGAGCTAGGGTGTTATACGTCAGCACTTTAATCCATTATCTTTCAGGGAATATAGAAACACTGTCATGTCTGATGCAGTCTTAATGAATAAAGCAAGAAGATATATATTATTCTGGTTTTATCATTATTTTTAAAGCTATCAGAATCATGTTAGAAAGTTAATGAAGAACAAAAAACATTCTTAGTTTTCAGGCTTTGTTATTTCTCCCCTTTCTACCCTTTGATTTGCATCAAAAAAGAAAGAGGACAGAGCTGGGCCGATTTGGTGATGAGGATTGATCAGCAGCTGTCCCTTTGGTGCCTTTGGAGGGAAAAGGATTTCAGGTACAGCTGCAGAAGGAGTAGTGCTGGGATAGCAAAGGAGCATGTCAGGGTTCCTGCCAGAGTTATCTCCTGTCTCTGGGAGCCCTTGGCACCTGCTTCGAAGCCTGGCCTGAATAATGCGTTCATCTTCCACAAGTTCAAAGCTCCTGAGGGAAGTAGTTGTTGAGACTGCCTGCTTGGCAAATTTGTCAATCATCTTGTAGAGCTATAAGTAAGTGGGGCTTTGTGACAAAGGTTTATTGCTCTTTGTGGTTGTGTAGGAGTTTATAGAATTTTCTAAGGAGCTCTTTTATCTCCCAAGTACAGCAGTGATTAGGATTTGTTTCTGAAGAGTAGCGGCAGTTTGCAGCACCCGAGACGTACCTCTGGGTCCTGGATGTTGTTTCAGTGCAAAGCATGCTGCTTGTGCTCTGCCCTGGGGTCCAGCAAACAAATCAGAGTATTTGCCTGAAGGGAAAACTTGTAAAAGGAAGTGGAGAGGAACCAGTCCATCCCCTTAAACCTGACTACACTGGTAGAACTGTTCCTTTGCAAGGTATAACCTTTTTTGGTCCACTCTTGCTGGTTGCCTTTGGGTCTGTGCTCTCCAAACACCAAAGTTGGTGGTGTTCAAGGTTAGGGTTTAATCCTAATCTTGGGTGAGGTGTTCAGGATCCCTGATCCATTTAAGCACATGACTGATTTCAGTGCGAGCCTGTCACGAAGTTAAGTCAAGTTCATGCTTAAAATGTGAATTTGCGTAAGAATTCTCTCAGTTGCAAAGTCAGATCTTTAATGACAAAACCAGAGCTATACGTGGACTATGTGCCTAATGGCCTTGTGAAGGAGAAACAATGTTCCCCACATTTCTACTCTTTGTTTTCTATTACACACAATATATTATTTCTGTAGATGCCTCTGACTCTGATGCTTTCCCAGCCCACTATTTTTTCTGTTCTTTATGGTATTTGTGGTTCACTGGCATGTAGGAAGCGACCACAGAAGATGTGAAGATGGGCCTGGGGAACCCACAGGGAAAAAAAGCTGGCACAGAGGTGGCTTTGTGCTTCCCTCCCTACAGCACTTTCTGGGGCAGGACAGTACAAATAAGAATCAGCAGATCTTTGGCCCTCCAAAATCCCTGGCCATGCTCACATGTGCCAAACCCACCAGCTGCACCCTCTGAGTTTAGGGCCTTGTTTTAAATATCGTGAGGTTTTGAAGACTAGCAATGTTAAGATTGGTTTTATTTATCCAGTAAGATTTAGTCTTCAGGGTGTTTAATATTGACATGGAGTCTTTGGGGAGAGGGATTGATTTTGCTTGGCTTTGTTGTAAAGCCTCATGCATCTGGTTACACTTAGGACGTTAGCTTTAGCTAACAGCAAGACTCTTGATAAAATTCACTATTACTGGCAATACTGTGGACATGGACTTATCTCCTGGGCACGTTTTGTAAAATTAAGCTATTTTCATTAAAAGAACAAAGAGCAGCATGGTGATGGAGCAGCTGTCATATTTTATTACAAAACACAAATATGTGGGAAATCAATTACAGCACGAGTGCGCACAATGCATATTTCCAGTAATCCCCCACGGCCGGGGGAAGGTAGAAGGCTGATCTGAGTGCAGAAGCAGATGGCAAGCAACTTTAGATAGCTTCAGTGCCATTTTTTCTCTTTCAAGTGTTTCTGCTTCTCCTTTGATCTTCAGAACTTGAGTTTAACATGTTTCATCTTCCTTTGTTTACTGTTTTCACATTTAACTTGCCTTTTAAATAACTTCTGTTTGGTGGAGTTTGTATTAGTATGGGGCTTTGTTATCTTCCATGCTGGGGTACTTAAGAAGAAAGACAGTTGCTGTCTTTTTTTAGTGCTGTTCACATCCAGTAAAATAGCGACTGCGTCACTGCAGAGGACTTCACCAACCACCACGCACAACTGTAATTCCACAGTGAAAATATCCCACCTCACAAAGTTACTAAGACACGGTGCATATTAATTTGCAGTAGATTTTCCTGGAAGGCAGATACTATGGGATTGTGATGGCACAGCCACAACAAACCCTTCTGGAAGTTTGGTTTCTTTGCTGCTTACTACATTTAATTCTTAAATTATTTTAAAATTAGTAAGCCGGAATTAGTATTCTCTATGCATATAACATTTTTATATTCACCTAAAATAATGTGTGTTTAAAATAGCAGCATTTTACAGTGATGTAAAATAGAGCAGCAAAAGCAACATAGGTTGATCTGAGTAATCCATGTGATCTGTATCTCTGCTTTTCTTACAGCTGTCAGAAATGATAGGAACAAAAAGAAGAAAGAACCTTCAAAACAAGAGTCCACAGAAAACTATGAAATGACAGCAGAGTTAGATGATCTCACTGAGAAGATCCGGAAAGCTCACCAGGAAACCTTCCCCTCACTCTGCCAGCTGGGAAAATACACTACGGTGAGTAGTTAGAGGCACAGAGTGCTCTGAATATGGCTGGATGGTGTGAGTTTCGGAGGCTCTGGACCTTTTAAATAGATGGAGCAGTAGATTCACTCTCTGCACCTCCTTTGCCAGGAAAAAACAGAGGTGTGTGTGCAAACGTTGCCTGCTGGGGAGAGAACTAGCACTTAGATGTGAGTGCTACTTAGCAGTATCACAAGAGACTCCTGGAGGATTAATCCAGCCAAATGACCAGCTCCAAGACCATGAGTCAGTTACATTCCATCATTCATTAGAAATTTGTTGGCGTCCAAAGACGTGATCTCTGCTCGTGCATCAGCGGATTACAACTTTGCAGGTGTAGGGAGTTCTTAAATGCTGCTGGATTACTGGTGATAGTCCCAAAGCTACCAAGGTCAAGGAAAATATGAAATGTTTAAGTAAAACAGTTTCCAAAATGCTCATTTTCAGTTTATTCCTAGAATCATAGAATATCCTGAGTTGGAAGGGACCCACAAGTATCATTGAGTTCAACTCCTGGCTCTGCACATGACAACCCCAAAAATTACACATCCTTTCCAGTCTACCAAAATATCCCATAACAGCAAAAACCTCTGCTGCTTTTAGAAATGAAAAATCAGCCCTCCCATCAAGAAGCTCAGTACTATGGGAATTTCTCCAGAGATGAGTCAGGGAAATAATTTTTCATATATATCTGTGTGTGTGTGTGTGTGTGTGTGTGTGTGTTCCTAAATACAGGGAAAGTCAGTGTTATCAATTGATCAAAGAAAAGTCAGTGTCAAGTTTACAAATGTAATAATAAAAGAGATTATAAAAATAACTATTAGTTAATATTGAGAGCCTTATCAATAGAGAAATGAGTGCTGGGTCTGGGCTTGCTGTTGGTTGCAGCAGCGCTGGCCCTTTCAGAGGGATGCACAAAACATCCTGAAGTAGTCAAGCATGTAGTCTCATTGCTGAGAGCAGGAGTTGAGGAGTGACATGGCTGGGGCAAGGAGACAGCTGCCTCCATGGTTCTTGCTCTCTAACCCCAACTGAAGATATGGCATCAATCCCCAGAGGCCAAGTGAAATACTTCTATCACTGGATTGCTCTGTGTTTGGAGGAAATTTTCTGCTGTCAAAACAAACATGAAATTTCTCATTAAATTTCAGAGTGATGTAGGCAAATCCCTGTGTGCCATCAATATTCACTGTTTTAGTGATTAGGGTGCTCTTTTATGGCATATTAATCTACTTACAAAAACAAAGTGCAAGGCTCAAATCTGAGTAAGTGTAAGACTTGGTATTTAAGTGCAAGAAAAGCAAGCACATATGGTGTGATTTTAGAAAAAGGCACGTTTTTGATGTTGCTGCAAGTATTTTCACAAACGCTTTTGACATTTAATTCTCAGCCCCATGTAAACTGGTTAGTGCTGGGGAAGGAGCCTGTCCTCCCCATGTTTCTCTGGTTCCAGCAGGAACACATTACTACTTATTTCCATGTTGCCTCAGAGTTAGCAGAGTGCACTGCAGCTGGTGGTGTGGTACTGTACTGCATCCTGGTAATTGCCAGAGATCCTCGAGGGCTGAAAGATAAACCTTGGCACCTCTACACTTGCATTAGGTATTGGATGCTGAAGTATCATTAATCTTTTAGCTCTTGAAATGATACAAGTGGATGAAATTGAAGAGGGTCTCGTTGCATAGCACACCCAGTGCTGATGCGTGGTCCTTAGGTTCCGTCTGAACCCCATGGTGAGTTTATGTCCCTGTTGGAATTTCAGAGCCCTTATTGAGAGCACCTGGATCTCAGTAATGAGCAGATGGATCTGGTCTAGCTAAGGAACACGAGTAGCCATGATTTGACCACATTCTGTCTGAGGCTGGATATTGGTGGTTCATCTCTCAAGCCTGATGTAACAGCCTGGGGCAGGAGATTTCTTGTTTTTGGCATTGTTCTGTTGGAAGTCTAGAGCAGTGAACTGCTGCATGGGGTTCAGCTCCCTCCTGCTTTGTCATGGTGCAAAAACAAAGGGTTTGCAATAACAAAATTATACTGAAAAGTTACTTTTAGCTTACATTGAATATTTGAGAAGGATGCAGCTTCCTTCACACGCTGCATCAGAAGTAATAGCAGCGGCACTAAATACTGTCTGCTTACTGCATTCTCATAGTCTGTGTGTGAATTGCACAGTGTTTAAATCTCTCATCTAGATAAGGTCTGGCAGCCACTCCAGCCTTTTATGTAGGACTTCAGTGTTAAGAGCTCATGTGGGAAGGACAGAGCACTGCTGGGGCTGGAGTAAGGATCGTCTTCTCCTACAGCCTCCCACCAGCCCAGGGGCAGGGGAGAATACTTTTTGCAGCACTGAGGATACAGGAGGATCTGGGATGTATGAGCTGTATGTGCTGGTCACAGAAGCACAGTTCCAGTGCCTGGACACTAGCACTGGCTGCTGATCCAGCGGCAGGGCTCCAACAACAATCTGGGACACTTGAATTAGAGACCAGAAATCAAAAAACAAAGGAGCACGCAGCCCTTTTCCTAAGTGCAGTGTCCAAGGGGAGCTAGAAGCTTATGCCACTGTGCTTTTCTTGATAGTAACAATCTAGTACAGGTAGAAGATTGCCCCCAGTCCTGCTTCTATGCCTGGTTCTGCATGCTGTCAATCATGAGGCATGGTGTGCCCACTCTACGGAGCACACAGATTACTTTTTTAACCTTAGAGTTTTTGATTTAATTCTGTAAGTGAGAGGTGAGAAGTGAGTGTTTCTAATCAATGCGGAATGAGTGTTTCTAACCAATTCCCTTGAATTTTGTGAGCCTTGCACTTGTGTACTGATAGATGGTGGATGGAAGAAACTGTTCTGCAAGAGCATCCCCCCCTAGTGCCTTCGGTTACATGATCATTCAGACTGTTTTAAAATATTTCATTTGCTGCTAAAAAGAGCAAAATATTATAAGAGTGTAAAGTAGAAAATACTTTACAGAGATACAGTTAAAAAAAAAAAAATCTGTTCAGGCGTTTGCTTGTGTATCTGGTTCCTCTCACACTTGAGCACTGCAGCCTGCATTTCCCAGAGGGAAAGGTTACATGGTGACTTTTTTCCCCCCCATCCGTTGTGTGGTTTTACCTGTTCAAAATGGTTTTGGAGAAGCATTTTCAATTACATTTTTTATATCCATCTGCTCTTTAAAAAGAAAAACTGGCCCCATACTTTGCATAGTTAATAGAAGTCTACTTGAAATAATGGGAGAATAGCACTTGTATTAAATTTCCTGAGTCATTTGACTTAACAGTTAGATTTGGTGGGCAGTGACAAGTACAGTTCTACCAATGATGAGAATCAGCAAGCTGTTAAAATGTAATGGATTCCAAAAGTCCATCATAAACAGATCTGTTTTATTACTGTCATCCAGGTAAGAGAGAGTGCCTGAGTAATTTCTCTAGAGATGTCATACTTTATAGTATAATTGAGTGTAACTATACTGCTTGTCCCTTGAGAGTGGTATTATTTGTAAGTCTACAGCTGTGTTACATCCAACCTTGTGATAAAGGGAGGATAAAACAGAAAACAATTTTGGCTCTGCAGACCCTTGCTGCAGATTCTCCTGGGCTGCTCTTGGCTAGCTGGAGGTGAAGAGGTTCCACATCTTGGCAGCATTTTGTTCTTTTAAGTGCTGGACTTAGAAGTTACACAGCTATTGTTCTGTGCCATTGCAGAGGAATATATATATATATATATATGTGTGTGTGTGTATAATATGTGTGTATCTCCTGATAGTGGGACTGAGCAGGGACATGTGAACTCGCTGGAGCTGGAGTGCCTTGCCGCTTTTACTAAAGAGGCATCACGAGTGTTCCTGATTAGGGCAGAGTGCCCCTGTGAGCCTTGTTTCCTTTGTAAAGTGGATTTTAAAGACAGTAGGGATTCTGCTGCTGTGTATGTTTCTATGAGTACCTCATCTCGTATTGTTAATGTGAAGGAAGACAGAGCAGTCTGCAATGAAAAAACAAAAATTATGGAAAAAATGGGATCAATTTATGTGGCAAAAATGGCTGTTTAATTGGATTTCATAGCAAGGTTGGGCTTTTCCACTGATAAAGATGCCACAAGGGTGTATTACAGTATTGTTCTACCATATGTGCACTGGTGCCTAAGTCTGAAAAACATGTGAGACTGCTCCTGGAAAAGACACCCAAAAACCCGCTTCAGTAAAATATTCAGGAAAAGTCGTAACGTCTGCATCTTTTTCACAGCATGGATAGAGGAGATCTCTAGGCAAATTTAATCAGTTTTTTGTTTCTCTTGTGCATTGTTTTAGCCCCATGTTTTATTGTTCGACTTATACATTGATACTGAGTCAGTTTTGGTTTTTAAGTACTGAGAAATGCTGCTAAAATCTAGCTTTTTTTTTTCCCCTGTGTTCTTTGTGTTGACATTCATTAACAAATAGAATGTTAAAACTCTTGCCATTTGTAGCATTTCAAAGATAATGTGTAAATCACATTTAGCTCCAATGCTGAGGGATCTGGCACCTGGCATAATAAACCACCTGGTTATTTTGTATTTTATTAACTGCCCCTTCTCTTCAGTTTGCATAATAGAGAGTTAGATTTACATTTGTTACGACGGCTGTGCATTACTCCTAATAGAAGACACGTCAAACTTCCCGTTGCTGGCACTGCAGCATGATAAAGTAACCTCATATGATACTGATGAAGATTTCGTTCACACTTGCTGGTTTCATGCAACATCTTTTTTTCCAGATGGATACCCTATTGTAAAATGATTTCCTGCTTTAGGCTCTGCTTTGTGTAGCTCTCTGCTATGCCATCTTTCTATGAACTGGATAAACTGCCTATTAAATTTAATTACAGCCTGAATGACTGCACATCTTGATCTTATTTTTCCTCCAATGTACTGTATTTCACCAAGGTCCTTGAGGATGAAATAAAATAAATCTGAAGGATGCATAATCCAGTAGCCGAAAGAAATGTTTCAAAGGGCATTACAATGACTGTTAACTCATTAGTTTTGGATGATTCTGAAGGCAATTCTTTAGGTTTAGCATTATAAAGACATTTTCTTCTATCTTTCTTCTGTCATTTAAAAAAACCCCAGAAAATAGAGGAAGTTCCCAGAATAAAAATTCAAATAGAAATGATGAAATGAATTAATTATCCCCTAAAAAGAGGGGTAGCAGGAAAGAGCACACATGCTCCTGTGCTGGACTGCTCAGCACAGTTAGCATTTATTTTTTGCGACTAGGGCCTAATGTAAATATTCCTGGCTCAAATCTCCACACTGTTCCAAGTGAGGGTGAATGCCAGGCTGGTGGCGCCCTGGGGATCCATCAGGACTTTTCTCTTCGTGACTGATGGTGGTGGTGGTGTCTTGTGAAGGCAGCACCGGGATGGGGTCCAGAGCATCACAGCCAAGCTGAGCTCACTCCACATTCCCTCACCAACCTTTTCGTGTGTCCTTCCCATGAACCAAAGAAACCTGACAAGATAATGGCTTCACTGGTTTTCTAGGAGGTGGATGTCTTTGCCATGAACAGTGGTGGTGGCAGGCGCACTGGAAATGTTTCCTTCAAAGAAGTGTGATCTGTGTAATTTTAATGCTTTTTGATGGCTATTTAATCTGCCATATCTGTTAGACTTTTAGGTTGAGACTCTGCTCATTTAACTTTAATTTTAAAGTTAATTTAACATTTTAACTTCAACCAGCTGAGACTGAGGCAGCTGATCATATGGCCTACCTCTGCAGCTGGGGAGAAAGCCACTGCCTGAGCATATTTTTATAGCTAAAATTCCTCCTGCAGTGAAGAGGAGATCACCCAGATGCTGAAGGCAGCTGCAATACACACTAAACTTGGTGGCTTATGAAATAGGGGGTTGGGGGACGCCATCACACTGGCTGCGTCCTAAATAGCATTGGATCAAATGCTGGCAGTACACTGCATGTGAGGGCAGAAGCAGAGGAGATTTGGGGATTTCAGAGCTCTGTCATTACTGTTTCTTGTCACTCTGTAGGAATCCTGGGTGGATTGAAATGGACACACCAGGTCTTCTCGTGGCACCCAGTGTTGGTGGGCTGCCATCAAGTGGGTCACAGCAGATTTTGAGTGAGGGTTCTTGGCTGACGTGTTCAGCTTTTTCAAAGGTTAAGTGGTTGATCCAAATGTATGAAAATGTGATTTTTTGATCACAAACTTAACACAAGTTTCCCATGCACTCTAGAAAATGATGGATGCTTCAATTGAGATAGGTGACTATATTGTGAACAGTCTGTGAAAGATGCCACCGGAATGTCCTTGTTACACTTCCAATAGCGGGGGCGTATGTTGGATGCACCATCCAATGAGCACGTTGCATTCATTAAGGCACGTGGGATTTTCCTTAGCATCATGTAGATAAATGCTCTGTAAGTCATGGGAGTCTGTAGCTTCAGAAAACTGAGGCAGAGCCACAGAACAGAGAAATTAAGCAGAACTAATTTTCTAAGACCTTAAGTATGTGAAACTGTGTTCCAAATATTGTGCTGCTTTTTCCAGAGGAGTATCCAATATTCTTGTTCTACTGTTCATTTATATTTTCTGGGGTACAACTGTAAATTGTCTTTCTCAATGCACTTATTATATAATGGCAAGGAAGAATAATGAGGGTGGCATTTGGAAATGTTTAAGTTCATTTGTATTCCTTGTACAGATGGCCTCTGCAATCATAAGTAACAGAGAAGTATCCAAGGAATTTTCAGGCAATTAATCCAAGTTTAAAACCAGCATCATCCCAACAGCAAGCTGCAAAAAATGCCTGGAATGTTAATAGAAAGTACTTCTGGAAGGAAAACGTGGTAGTTGTTTCCTTCCCTTGAAAACCGTTTACTGAAAGGGAAGTTGTTGATTTATGGTGCCTTCTGTCTTTCCAGAACTCCAGCGCAGATCATCGGGTTCGACTGGACCTTGGGCTTTGGGACAAATTCAGTGAACTTGCAACGAAGTGCATTATTAAAATAGTGGAATTTGCAAAGCGATTGCCAGGCTTTACAAGTTTGACCATTGCAGACCAAATAACTCTACTCAAAGCAGCCTGCCTGGATATACTGGTATGTATTTTTAACATCATTGTTCTCCTACTAATGCGTTTTCTATTCTTTTTACTGTAATTGTCAGGAAGAGGGGGGTGAAATATGGCCCTGACCTTATTGTTGTAAAATTGAACTTTCTGGGTAGTCTGGTGCGGTCAGAAGGTGATTCCAGCACACCTACCGAGGTGTGTTTTGGGGAATGAGCATACTTCTCAAGATAAGTCCTTACACTTTGTAAAAAGGGCACATTTTGGTCTTGTGGTGTGTGTAATTTTGGAAAATGTTCTTTACTGTTAACACTGGAGAGAGACCTGTTTCTCCTTCCTTCATCCTTCCTCCTCCCTCTGCATAATCCTATGCGTAAAGGATACCTTGAGAGACAGTCCACTGTGTAATGGTTTAGGAATGTGCTGTACCTGTGGTCATGAGGGAATTTAAGGAACAAGACACAAGTCTTCAGAATTAATGTTTTTCAGGTTTTAGAGGGGAGGCTGGCGTGCCTGGAACCTCTCAGATGCAAGCCTTCGGCACTCATATCCCCCTGCTTTCTGCAGTTCTGCAGGTATCTGTGGAAGTGTCCGATGTAATGGACTCTGTACAGATTTTAACTAAATGTAATTTAATTTTGAATAGGCAAACATACAACCTGCAGGAGAAAACTGTGCAGGTGGGCTGGGAGTTTTTCTCCAGACCTTGCCTTGCCACTATGTCAAGGCAAGCTGTCTTCCCTCCCTTTGTCTCTGGTTGTTTCTGTCATGCTGACCTTCAGAGGAGCCCTCTGGGATCTCAGCATTTCTTTATCGAGACCTTAGAGGTCTTCAGGCTTTTAGTGGCAAATATGCTTCATATTATTGTTGTAGCAATAACTTGCAGTAAAACAGTGTGTTCAATGTAAACGTATTTTAAATGTTTCATTCTGAGCACAAACCTTCAGGTCCTCACTGAGCCAAGCATGGCCAGTCTAGAAGTGCATTGTAGGATGGCTACTCTGGATTTATTTTTTTGTCATGACACAGGAGTTTGAACTAGGGAAGCTGAAGTAATTAATCTTGGAATTTCTAAAAGTGCATTGCTTCAAACGGGATCATGTTGAGGAGGACGTTAACTGCTGTGACCTTTTCCTCTTGTTCTGTCAAAAGCTGTTTGGAAGAATCGCATCAAGAGGACATTGATGAAGGAGGAAGAGGGGTAGGAGAGGGGAAGGGGTATCATTCTTTGGCCTATAGAAAAAGGGAAGGTTGAGGTTGCCCTGCCATGCTTGAGAATCACCTCTTGTTGTTCTCTTAATCCAGGCACTCATTCAGACTCAGCCATCTCATTGTTACTGAGAGTGTCCCTCGGTGGGGCAGGGCCATTCGTTACCGATTGCACGCCTGTCATCACCAGCTCTGTCCTGATCAGATTCTGTTACGTTCCACTCACACGAGAGGCAGATGGTGATCAAAACACTGCAGCCTTGCCTCGAGTGTGTTCTGCCAGCAGTAGGGGATGGGAACTGCTTTGTGCTGTGCTGCTGTAACCAGTAACAAATAGTTAATACAGAAACTACTCAAAAAAGGGGAGGAGACGGGATATGGCAAGAATCTGCACATCCAGACTTTTTACCCCTTAAACTTCAGCCCTTAGCTGCCACCTTGTTTGTTTGTGCCACGCCTTGGCTGCATAGCCGCTGGATAACAAATACCCTAATTCTGTAATCCCACAAACTCCTGGTGCTCTTTGTTGGGGTGGGCAGCAGGAGCTTGCTCTGGGAAGATGCACAGCCCCTGTTGCACTGGGTGCCTGCAGCAGCTCCACTCAGGGCTGCCATTGCCAATACTGACTCAAAAATTGAGGGGACCCGTTTTGGTAGGGGTTTTATCTGAAGTGCCTCGATAAAGGCACTTTGATCAAAGTGATTAAATAAAACTCTAGCTGCCAGATTAGAAAAAGAGAATGAAGCAGGTGGTAAATGGTGACTTTATTTCAACTACTTAATGGATAGAAAAGTTGATTCTTTAATATGATTCACCACTTTTAGTTTGTGGCCATTGGCAAGCTTCAAGCTGTAGTTATAAACTTCATTGAGGCCTGTCATTCTGGTTCACCTGCTCATTCTGTGTTTTTACTTTTCACAAAGCCAGAGAAGGTGACACGTCTGAGCGAGCACCATAGGAGCCCACAGCTGGGAGGAGCTGAGGCTTTTTCAAACCCAGGAACAGATATAGCATGGCAAACAGTCCTAACTTTCCCGTGTGACATTTACACAAACTTTATGTGACTATTTTATGTGCTGCTTAAAAAGAAAATGGGATAATTACCATGACACAGTAATGCGTAGTGTGCGTGCCACCTGTGAAATGCTGCATCTATTTAACCCACATCACCTGCACATAATCGGAATTGCAGTGCTGCTCTCTATCTTTATTTAAGCTAAACATCAGTACTGAAGCAGTTTTAATAGCACATATTCCTTCCCCAACAAGCCAGTTGTCCTAGCTATGAGTGTTTCAAACGTTTCATTTTCTTGCACCTTGAGATGTGGAGCGAGCACTGTTGCCTCTCCTGCTGCACCGAGCACCCAGTGGCTGCTGTGTGAGCTCTGCTGAGCAGAGCCATGAGCCTCAGCAATGTTCCCTCACAGATCCTGCTGCTCTGCCATGCCCTGGACACGTTCCCAGAGCTGCAGCACATGGGAGGAGCAGCGTGGGGCTCCCAGGTAGGGTGGCCAGGCTTCCCTGCCAGCAGGACCCTGGCTTCAGTGTCTGCCTGCCCGCCCTTCAGCATCAGCCGTGGGGAGTCTTAAGCATTTATAGACCATGCCAAGGTCTCTGCTCAATTGATTCTCTGCATGCTTAAGCCCCTCTTAAACAGGCTGACAAAAGAATTGGTGCCAGGAGTTCAGTCAACTCCAGTGGGTATGGGCCAAAGAATTATTTTATGTACAAACAAACACTAACTCCGGAAGGGAAAAAACATCAAGCTTCCTGAGGCAGCTCAAGGCACCAGTTGAGGATCGTGGAATTTATATCTTGTCTGGTGCCAAAAGAGTTTGGGTTAAATATATTACTAAAATTCAGTCAATAATCCTTGTAAAAGTGAGTGCTTCTGTCTGCTGGTACACTGGCCCAGCAGCAGCCAGGCATCTCCAGCTTCCCTGAGCTCTGGCAAGACAAATGTGGAAAGAATCCAGAGTCCAGTCTGTCTTAATTCCAATGGATAAAAACCTGAGAAGTCCTTGAATGCTAATCCTTAGTGATGTAGTTTTTGCTTTCTGTTGTAAGCCCCTGTACGTTAATTCCAGGCAGGAATTTGTGTGTGCAGAACAAGCTGTGCTGACGGGGTTTGGCAGTGCCGCGGGGCATCATTGCTTCAGTCACCTGCCTGGGTTTCTCCTCTCAAAGAACTGCCCAGCCAGCTGAGGCAGCTAGTGTCTAACAGGATTTCTTTAAAAATAGGCCCAGCTTGCCCTACCTAATCTGTTTTAAATGAGTAACAATTCTGTGGTAGCAACAATGTCCTAAATGCAACTTTCTGACTGACTTTGGTTTTGTGCCTCTTGGTACGGTTTTTGCTCTGCACCTTATGATGGGCTCATAAGAATTCCTAATGCTTTAATATATAAATATTCCTTAAAACAAAGGGGCTTTTAATAATGAGGGAAAACTGTATTTATGGCTGCAAGTGACATTTAAGAGCAGGGCGACAACTAAAATACTTGGCTTGGTTGCAAAATCTAAACAACATTGAGGACATTAGGAGTTCAGTTTAAAATGGAGAAAGATACCGTGATTTCTTATTTTGAAGTGCTGATGTTTCCCATATGTTCTTCAGTGAATATGAGCTTGAAATCAGCTTTACTTTGACACTGGAAATTTGCCCAAGAACAGTTTAGCAACAATCAGCAGTATCCATGGCTTTTCACAGATCTTGATGAAGGACAGAAATTAAAAAAATTAAAAAAAAAAAAAACCAAAAAAAAAACCCAGACCAAAAAAAAACCCCACCATTTCAAATGATCTGTCTTTGAGTTTTAATAACAGCGTGTTGTGGGATAATGTCAAAGGAATGCAGAGGAAACCTGAGATCTGATTGCTGCAGTCAAGCTAAGTGCATTGCTGAAAACACATAGTTGATCTTCAGCTGTGCCAGTGCCCAGCGGAGCTGCTGCAGGCTCCTGCAGTTGATGGCTGGTGCAGCACTTGGGGTACGAAGGCCTGAAGGCTGCCTTTAACAAAAACCTGTCCTACTTGCTGCCTAAGCCTGGAAGTAGCTAAATACTACAGGACTTTATGTTTTAATTATAAATTTTGCAAGGCCCCTGCAGGCCCCTTTCCGTGCATGCATGCAGGGGCTGACTTGAGGCTGAGTAACCTCACCCCGAGTTTGTTCCCGATGAGGATCCAGCCTGGAAGTTCTTCCTTTGCGTTAGCCCTGGGGGTCTCTTTGCTGAGCACTCCTAGCATGCAGCCCCAAACACAGTGGGGTTTGTGGCACCGGGGAACAAGCACAGGGAGCTTCGCTTGAGAGGGAGCCTGGTGTACGGTGGCAGGTGTGTGTTCAGCCTGTGGGCTCTTGAGAAGATCACTCCAGGGTACCCCAGGTCCTCTGGGCAGGGATCTCCGTGGCAGCCGGTGTCCAGACCTACCCTCTGAGGGAGGATATGGGGGATCTGTATCTGCCAGCCCTGCTTGGGCAGCTGCCGGGGAAGCTGCAGGCAACCTAAGGAACACAACACGGCAGCGCCCAATTAAGCTCCCAATCCTGCTCTGCTAATTTGTTGGGAAGGGAGTCCTGAGGCTAGGGAGGGAGGAACTCTGCTTGCTAAGAGTTACCAGTTGAAATAGCACTGGAGTCAGAGGGGGCTGCCTTTCTCCCTGGCTGAGCTAAGGGAAAAGCAGTACCAGGTAAGAAATACAGAGTCTTGTTCCTCCCATAGCTGGATACCTGATCTTCTTCAGCCATGTGCCCCTCCTGCCAGGCACCTACTGTCTGTGCAGGCCTCAGGTGGGAAGAGCTGCACTCCAGTTCCTCTTGTGTGCCAGTAGAGAAGTGAACCAAGCAGCTCTTGGGTGTCACAGTAAATATGTAGCTTTTGAACCTTTGTTTTCTTGAACAGCAGATATTATGCATGTTTCTTCTCCTTTCTATACAATCTTTTCATGGTTTAACAGAGCAACCCACGGTGAACTTCAGGGGAGAGCACAGCTCCAAATGTGGTAAAGATGTTGCCTCTTAGTGAGAGGGTGTTGTGCTTTATAATGTTAATTTTTTCTAATGACTCTGAACATTGGCTACTACATAATTCAGCAACCAGCAGCCTTTTAAGATGACATATATTACAGGCGATTTGTAGCCACTAAGGAATTAATGTTTTGTGTGTTTGTATTTGGTTATTGATTTGAGTAATTTCAAGAATTTACTGTAATTCTGGGGTAAGGCAACAATGTCAAACGTGCCTGTCCAACCACACAAAGTTTCAGTGCTTCAGTGTATACCCAGAACGTGAGATAAGATTACTGCTGAGATAGAAAATAGTTAAAGATCCATTTGCAGAAATACAGCCTATTATGTCTCTTACAAGAAACTGAAGAAGAGAAATAAAAGCTTCCCTATAGGTGTCTTACAGACCGTGTTCTCCTCATTCTCCTCCCTGCTTATTTGGAGCAATGTTGCCAAGCAAAGATGAAAGTGGGAGAACCAAGCCCAGACTGGTCAGCTGCCTTGTGCTGGGGCCTCTGACTCAGAGCCTCAGCAGCTATAGGAGTAATTAAATTCTCCCAGTGCTCTCTTATATTCATGTAAATCTTTTTTGTTGTGTCTTTAAGACCTTGTAGGATGGGAAATAAATACAGTCAAGCCCTGTAAAAACACAGCTGTAGTCTTAGCTCAGCTAATCAGCCTGACTTCGGCAGGGTTTTAGTTCCGTTTAGTTTCAGCATAAGCCCTCTCCCCACCTCTGATTATTTTAAACATGAAGCATTGATATATATATGTAACAGAAATGCGTCAACATGATAGACGTCTCTTTTATTTGGTCCTTAAGGCCTTGCTCATTAATTCCAGCTGTACAAATGATCCTGTGCCACGAAGAGTCTGTCATGGGACACATCCCGGTGTGCTCTGGTGTGTGGAAGTGTTCATGCACACACTCCCTCTCTCTGCCACCTGCACTGTGACAGCGCTCTTGACGCTGCCCTTACCCCAGAGGCATTTGCTAACAAAATGTGGAGCATCCTCGGTGTTTTATTCATGTGTTTTGCATTCCTCCGTGTCCAGTTAGAGGTGTGAATCCCCGTCCTCCCCTCGAAGGCTCTTTCATCTGGGGTCAGCACTGGGTGGCTGTCGGCATACAGGCGAACTTGCCAAAGCCAACACTGCCTGGGCGTGCACAGGAATGAACGACACTGTCAGCAGCTTTGCACCAGGCAGGCAGGGTCTGCCACCCCTGGGGCTCCGCAGGGGGAAGCGCCAGAGCCTGCAGGAAGGCTGGGAGCCAGCCGGCTGGTGAGGAGGTTTGGTATTACAGCACACAGAAGTAACAACCACAACAGAAAAGAAGAAAAGCTTGGCCAGCTCCTCAGACCGCTGGCCAGGCTGCCAGTAGTCGTGTGTGCTGCCATTTGGAGGTGCAAAGTTTGATATTCTGCTGGTGTATATTCCTTGGTGCGAACTCCCAGGCTGACAAGGCGAGCAGTGCTCCAAGAAGAGCCTACCTGCAGCTGCTGGGGAGATGGAGGGCTTTGTCCCCATAGTGGTGTTTGCCTGTCTGCTCTCACAGAAGAGGGAAAGGCAGCCCAACATTGTCCTTGTCAAAGACGCAACCCAGGGAAGTGCTGCTGTGCAAAAGTAATCCCCAAATCAGTGAGAGATGCCTTTGTTCGAAGAGGTGAGATGTTTTAAGGATCTTGTTGGATCAGATCTGCAGTTCATCAGATTAATCACATTTTATAGTTAGGTACAGGTGGCGGACTAATGAAAAACCTGGTTTGTCTGGCTGTCACTGTAATGTTGGTGATCTGAGTGGTGAGAGTTGCTCCAAAGATTTGACTATTTCATAACTAGGGGGAAATTTCTGTTCTTAGGTCTGTGTTACAAGGAATACACATAGTTAATAGAGTATATTTATGTTGTACCTGAGAGTTTTTGTGCTGCTAGAACTGCACAAACTGGAGTTTGTTTTCAGGTTGTTCTGACGTGGCCAAATACTGAAGTCCCATGGAGTAATTTGCTGCACCGAGAAAACGCAATAAACCTCTCACGGATTAAATTCTTCAGATTCCATTTTTCCTTTTTTTTTTTTTTTCCACAGATCCTTAGAATTTGCACAAGATACACACCGGAACAAGACACCATGACCTTTTCAGATGGCCTTACCCTAAACCGAACTCAGATGCACAATGCCGGATTTGGTCCGCTGACTGATCTCGTGTTCACGTTTGCCAACCAGCTCCTGCCTTTAGAAATGGATGATACAGAAACAGGTCTCCTTAGTGCCATCTGCCTAATCTGTGGAGGTATTGTACAGCATGAACTCTGATGCATTTCAAAAGGACAGATGTGATAATGTCTTCGTTTATGTTCTACTTGATTTCCTTTACTTAAACATACATAATGCTAAAGGTTTGTTTTTAGCTGGCGATAGTTACTGGTTTTATTTTTGATAATTTGAAAAGAATTACTGGAATCATTCTGTCAAGCAACCAGTCCTATTGTTTGCCTGACAAAGGACACTGAGATACCTCACAGAATGGTTGGAGGGACCTCTGGAGATCGGGTCCTGCTGTGTTTTTGCTAAGCAGTGTATGGGTACCTGCATGAATGAGCTTTCTTATAGCAAGATGCCCGATTACACAGCTTTTACTCATAAATACAATTGTGTGCATCTGCATTGATTTCAGTCACACTGGTAATAGTTTTCTTCAGCAAAAAAATATGTTCTACTTCCAAACGGGCTGAAGGGAACTTGAAAGAGGGCTTGTCAATTAAAATCATAGGCTTAAAATACAAAAAGTGAAGTCCCAGATAATTTTCAAAATCATCTGTAAATTTCTGTTGGTTTATTCACTTGGTCTCACTCCTCCTTGGCAAAATCTGTATTAGCAATGGAAGCACACCTTGTTTAGCTGGGCCATTTTGTTGAAACACCAGCTGAGTGCTACTAGTGATTGTTTGAAACACAAGAGTCAGTCTTCGTTGGCAGTGGCCCTTTAGTACAAAACCATTCCGATTTTATGTGTCTCTAACCCTAACCTTTTAAAGGCATTGATGGGTTCCTAGATTCATTGATATGTGACTGGTGTGTCCTGGTGCAGAGGGGTGGCATTTGTTGTCACTCAAGCCAGCACTGCCATCTGCTGATTCCTGAGGGTAACTCACTTTACTGTAGTAGTAGTAACAAAAAATAGCTGTAACCTCTATCTGTGTACTTGGGTAGCCTATCAGTGGCACATACAAAATTAATTCCAATATATTGTTTGCAGCCAGGTGTTTTCCCCTTGAAGAGGGAGGTACAAGAGCAAACTGGTAATTCTTGACCCCCCACGTGACAAACCTCTCCAGTCACCAAGGAGAAAAGATTAATCCAAGTTTCAGAAAGCCGTGGTTTATCCTCTTCCTATGGAACGCTCACTGCAGAGTGTGCGTTGATTATCAGAGAATGAAATTCATGGAGTTCTAATCAAGAACACGGAGGAGATTCTGGGATTTGGAGTTTGATTTTAACTAATAAGTATTTTAAATCATATGAGTGATATGATATTTTTCTACAGATCGCCAGGACCTTGAAGAACCAATGAAAGTGGATAAGCTTCAGGAACCCTTGCTTGAAGCACTGAAAATTTATATCCGAAAGAGACGACCCAACAAGCCTCACATGTTCCCAAAGATCTTAATGAAAATCACGGATCTTCGTAGCATCAGTGCAAAAGGTACAGTTTCTCCCAGTAACTCCTCAGGAGGGGCAGTGTTGCATTTCAGAGGAACTGGCCTAGACCCCTGAGTTATTTTTTTAACACATCTAATAAAGGTCCTTGTGACCTTATTCTTCCCAGCTTC
This sequence comes from Regulus satrapa, assembly GCA_013396955.1. Taxonomy (NCBI): domain Eukaryota; kingdom Metazoa; phylum Chordata; class Aves; order Passeriformes; family Regulidae; genus Regulus; species Regulus satrapa. The sequence goes on from VWZN01006792.1 coordinate 1,105,593, forward strand.
TTTACCTAATTCCTGCCTTGAAATTGGTTTTGCTTTCAATATGCAAGGTACTCCATTCTCCATGCAAATGACAGTGAAAAAGATGTTTTAGGTGCAAGTGACTTAGCAAATCATTAGCATGAAGTCTTTGTTAGTCATTTTAGGACAAGATAAAACCTTTGTTAATGTTTACAAGGGGGTTCATATTAACATCTGCTTTGTATCACCAATAGCTTTTAAAAAACAGTCTGGTTACGGACTGCAGGAGACACTTCTGCAGCCAAAATTCCCCTAAACTGTGGTCTGAGGTATTGGAGATTTAGAACTGATTTGATCCAGCATTTTGGAGATTCAGCCCCTAAACATGGATCAGTTTTAACATTTTATGCAGTCTTGTATGTGCTGGATTGATCCTGTGCAATTCACAGCCCAAGCACTGTCACACATTTTCTGAAGCACAGGTGCAGCTGAATGCTTTCATTTGGTCAGAACAGGTTCCCTGATGTACCAGTCAGAAAATAAGAGTCTAAAGTGCCACAATTCTTATTCTTATGGTGACTGATGCAGTTTTACCTGTTTACTCTGCTTACAGCAACAGATTTGCTACCCCTGATAGGTAAGCAGGCACATGAGCTTGCATGTGCAGGTACCTGTGCAGGTTGGATCTGTGCTTTTGGGAAGATTAACCATTTCATTTGGCAGTTTGGGGGAAGACTCAGGGGAAAAAACCCCGGTAGTTAATTCACTCATCTAAATACACTTGTTTGAAATTTACACCTTAACTGCTCCACTTCAAACAATATAAATCCAAGTTAAAAGATTAAGTTATAGCTATCTTGATGAAAAGAATTGAGCAATTTAATTGGATTGATTAGAACCAAAAGAAGTAACTTGGGAGGGAAATACCAGAGCTGGAAGCCAAAATATCCTAAAAAGGAACCACTTACCAGGTTATCTAAAGCTTGCACTTTACCCTCAAGTAAAACCAGCTCCATCCAACTGAATCTACAAAATAATCTTAGAGCAGTATTGAGCTATAAAAGCATTTAGGGGAGCCCTTTTGTTTCTCTGCTTGTACTTGTGGGAAATCCATTTCCACTTCCCTCCTTTAGCAGAGCCTTCCTGCTCCTCACTCAAGAACACAACTCCTTATATTCAAGTCACATGAAAGGCTTCTTTTTGTTCTGACATAAGTATTTAATTATTCATTAATGTTTGATAGTAGAACTAAATCATACCAAAGGGTGGTGATGTCCTGGAGGGGTGGGGATGTCTTGGGTTTCATTTGAAAAGGTGTACATTAGACAATAATGACTTTGGATGGTACCTGATCTCTGAAAGCAAACACCAAAGAAACAGAGAGTGTCTCCTTTGGCATCAGAGGTATTATAACTAAAGGGTGAAGTGTTTGTGGGACTGAAGCAAGACAGTTCTGAGCTCTTCTCATCTTCTGAGTTCTCTTATCCCCTGATTAAACTGGAAGTTAGCAAAACCTGAAAAATTTCTCTGGCTCTGCACTGAAGGACCTCACAAACACTTCACTGCACCAGACGTAACTGTGGAAAGCAGGTGTTCAACATGGCAAAATTGAGTTCCTCAGCACAGCTCTGACTGTAGTTTGTTTTCAGAGAAGCTCTCAGCATCAATTCTGCATTAGTATCTTTTCCACTACAGTTATTTAAGAGACTTCTAAATCAGCATTCACTTGGAAAGTCAACCCTACACTGAGACCTTGTGTCGGGCTTTTTTTTTCCTCCCTAAACCAGTTGTTGTGGGCTCCCAGTCTGAGTGGTCAGGATTGATGCAGTAATTTTGTTTAATCCTGCGTGCACTCACCTGCAGAACCCCTTCTGCAGACACAGGCCTGTTAACCATCACAAGCCCAACTCAAACAGCCTCAGCCAAGGGAGAGCTGAGCAGTGCTCAGGGCTCCTGCACACTTTGCTGGTTCATTAGCACAAGACAGGAAGCCTGGAGAATACAGAAGGCAGCTTCCCCCCCTACCCCAAAAAAGTACCTTTCTGCCAGAATGCGTGCTTTTATGAAGTAATTGTTTGTTAAATTCTGTATCTTATTTCAGTTTTCTCTAGGGAAATGAAATATTTTAATTTAGATCACTTCAGTTCTCTTGCAGGATTCACCTCGCCTATTTAACACAGACAGAATTTTTGTCATTCTTTGCAGAACCAGTACGGAATAAAGACTAAATGTTATTCCAGTTTATAAAGACATCTACATGATCACAGCCTAATTTAATTTTTCAGTAATTTTTCAATTTAATGCCATTTTGGGTCCTTCTTTAAAAATAGGTAGCTCATCCAATTTACTGGTATCAGTTGCTGTGTCATAGGTTTGAATTGATTTGTTAAGGAGCACTCACCTTGAACTGCATGAAGCAGTTCACTCACACACCTTTGGCGTGCAAGAAGTATAGAAGGAGACACCAAATCTATTAACAAAATACACCCTGAAATTACTCCTGTAATGCTAACAGAAAGGAAATTGCATGAATCATGCTCACAGGATGGATTCTGTGTTTTCTTTTTAAAGGTGCAGAGCGTGTCATTACATTGAAAATGGAAATTCCTGGATCCATGCCACCTCTTATTCAGGAAATGTTGGAGAACTCTGAAGGACATGAACCACTGACACCAACCTCAAACGGAAATACTGCAGAACACAGTCCCAGTATCTCACCTAGTTCAGTGGATAACAGCAGTGTCAGTCAATCCCCTATGGTGGAATAAGACATTTTCCAGCTACTTCAGACATTCCTAATACCTTATGTACAGGGATGAAAAGCAAGAAAAACATTTTTACTGCTGCTTAGTTTCTGGACTTAATATATATATATCTATATATGTATATATATATAGATAAACTCAACAAGGACCAAGAAATTTTCATATGTATCGATATATACTCCTTGCTGTTTAAACTCTTAAAACTAGAAAATGCAAACTTTTGAAACTCTAAATCAGCCATTTCATGCAAAAAAAAAAAAATAGTTAAGCTTCTGTTTTCTTCTCTGAACACTCAATATTGCATGGTGACAAGACAGATCTCAGTCTTCAAATTCTGGTTGCATTTCTGATGACTTTGTACATACAAATGTATGGCTGTACTCTCCATACTGGATGTTTGGTGCTTTCCTTTTGTCTCTCATACCTAAAACGATCAAGACACCAACCACAGGACATGGACTACTGTACACATCCAGAGAAGGAAGTTGAAAGGACCGTCTGATTTAGTTGAAATATGAAAACTTGTCCTTGCTGCCCTCAGTTTGCATCTCCTTCCTTGTAAAAAGTATACAAAACGTCACTGCCCCAGCAGAAGAGGTATCAGTATCAGCATTAACTGCCAGATCAGTTATTCAGATGTCATTTGTTCCACTGTTAATGTCACTTTAAAGTTTAAAGAAGTGGTTTCTTAAAGGGCTGGTGACCTAGCTCCACAATTACCTGTTCCATTTCGACAGCAATGCTATAGCCTCCAAGGCAGAAACACTTTTCAGTGTTACCATATTTTTGTTTACTTGTTCACAAGCCATTAGGAAAACTTCATGGGATGATAACCAGCAGACTCACTTACAGCTGAGTCCAGGGTATTTCCTTAAGAATCAACTGCCAGGAATCAGCTGGGCTTTCCAGCCTTCCAGGTGCTAAGGAAGTACAGCTAGGACTTCCAGAAACACAAGGAGAGAATCTGCCTTCTTGGCCTTGTTAAATCACCATGAAGCAGAGTGAAAACTGTGGTAGAATGGTTAACAGATTTAAAGTGTCCGTTTCTTAGGTTTCATTTAAAGCACTAGTGGAATTTTTTTTTTTTTTATATATTCTAGCAAGTCTGTGATGTACTTTCACTGGCTCTGTTTGTACATTGAGATTGTTTAACAATGCTTTCTATGTTCATATACTGTTTACCTTTTTCCATGGAGTCTCCTGGCAAAGAATAAAATATATTTATTTTAAAAATTGTGCAGAACTAGTCCCTCTACCCCAAATTTTACACACACAGACATGGCAATTTTCCATTTTTTAATGTTTAAACTTCATTTCAAAAAGCAGGTTTGCTGTTTGCAACCATGACAATTAAAATGTGCTTTAGCACAGCTGTCTAGAACATCTCTACAAGCCAGTCAGACAAATACATGACATTTCAATGAGTAAAAAAGAGCATAAAACTGTAGGTGTAAGAACAAAATGTTAAAATGCCTACACACAATAATAAAAACCATCAATTACATTATCACATAAAATAAGTCAAATGTACAAAAGTTTGCAACAGAGGGGACAAAAGGACAACACAAGATACTTGTTGGAAAACATTTTTGTGCTCTTTGGGCACTTAATTAAACATATCAAAATCATCATCTTCATCAGACTCTGCAAAATATTTCACTTCTTTTCTAGCCCGGCCTGTCCGTGGCTTTGGGGCAGTTTCGGAAGCAAAGCCTGACTGGAAGATTTCCACATCAGAATCCTGGTCAAAAGCAGCCTTCTTGGATTTCTTTAGAAAAGAAAAGACAAATCAGTTGTGACACTTTGTACATTTTCCATTTTAACATTCAGAATTGAAAAAAAGCCTTGCTAGCATCCGATTGCTAATGCCACCTCAGCCCCCCAGTTACAATATTAGCAACTTGAAATAAGAACATAACTTTTATGTAAAATAATCCATGAGGTTCTTTTTACAAAGGAGAGAAGACAGCATAGACAGAACTGACCTTGCTTGGTGTGGACTTGGGTGTTTTCTTCCCCGGGTTGTATTCGCCTTCATTTTCTGAGCCAGATGCTTTTCTTTTCTTTGCCCCTCTGCCTTTTCCTAGGTCAGAGATTACAAGTCAATTTTGGTTTGCTTTTTTTTAAAATAAACTCCAGAATTCATCAAACTGAAAGACCCCCTAGTGAAGTTACTTTAGCATGTAACATGTTAAGTTCAAACCTAGTTTACCACTCAAGCATCTTCACAACAGCAGTACAACACAGTAATTTTTATTTTCTCAGTTTTAAATCTTTTCTACTTCTTCCACAGTCACCATTCACCTTGACAGCTCAAGCTCTCAGTTCAAGATAAACTTCATGAGATCTGATAACTTCTACACTGAATTACAAGTCCCTGGTCACCTCCTGCACTGTTTACACAGCATTAATTCACCATTACTATTGAGTAAATTTACTTTTAACTTCAACACTGGCGCATCCTTTACAAATTCCTCCAATTCCACTGCTTACTGTGCTGTGTTGTGAGAACTGAGATACCAAAAAATGGGCTTTAAACCTCAGAAAGTGCTACTTGCTACAATTAATACCAGAATTTTACTGGCTTGGAAAGAGTTGAGATCCAAGAAAATGAGTAGTATCCAGCAGAATGGAAGAGGGTGTGTGGGGTTGCAGCTATGAAATGCATTCCCAGCAGAAAAAAAGTCCCCACGTAGTTTGCCAAGAAGTCAATACACTGTACTTGGCACAGGAAAGGCTGACTAATCTACCAGTGATCAACGTCCTCACAACTCAGAGAGGTTCTCACAATAATTGTGAGCCCTGTGCTCCAGAGAGCCCACGTGTGACTCCTACCTTTGGGTGCTGCCGTCTTCTTTGGAATGCCAAATTCTGAATCTGAATCGGAGTTCACAGTTTCCACCTTCTTGGCCTTGGGAGCTCTTTTAGGTTTGGGGGGCGCATCTAGTTTTGCTGTTGGAAGTTAAAAGACACTATTATGTAAATAAATTCTCATATTAGTTGGACATATTAAATTGTACTAGACACTCCAAATGTCAGACATTAAAGCAAGATGCACTTGGGGAAAACATACTTCAGCTTTTATGCTAGAACTGTGTGGAATAAACAGGAGGTTTCCTGTGCCATGCTCTAGGATTGATGCACCAAATAAAATCCCAGCATCCTTGGTTGAATACTGTTTCATCTCTTTGACCACAGAACAGGTTTCTAACAGCCAAAGCAGCAACAGAAGTTCCCTTGGTTGGATACTTTGACCGTGTCTGGATACATTACAGTGTATACAAATCCAGCTGCTTGAGACATTTTTGCCTTCAGGGTGGTGTGACTTGGGGACAGCTTTCCCCAGGATTACTGCAGGAGTTTGGGAGGCAGCGCCTCTGTCTCTGACAATACTTTCTGTCAATCTCAGTGAAAAGGAACTTCAGAAAATGCAGAAAAGAGAGGAAGAGAAGAGTCTGCATTTCCTGGAGAATTTCAATCATTGTTATACAACTAATGTGGCTGCCTTTAAAAGATGGTCATCGTAATGTTCCCACAGCGGGTGTCAAGGGATAGAATCATGGAATCATTTAAGTCAGAAAAGACCCTTAAGATCATCAGATCATGTGTTCTGTAGACTTAAGGTGAGTGAGTCTTGCAGATACCTCAGACACACACCTGACCTACCTTCTATCAGCCACAGATGCCTCAAACAGACACTCCAGTGTACAAACACTCCAGATACCGGGAATGTGGATGTTTGTGAGAACTCAAATTTCATTTATGGGATCACAAGGGGAATGTGTTTGGAGACCAAGAAAGTGTCTCCACAAGCATTTTGGTTATGATGCCTTGAACTGCAGAAAGAGAGGTACGACACACTGCCACAGACACAGGATTTGCTCTTCCCTGGAAACAGAGCCTGATATCACTGGGTACCTCCTGTGAAGTGTGTTCAAGGGACAGCAAACCTCTTAGCTGTTATCTGGTGGCTAAAGGAATATTGCCCAGAACACTGAGTTTGTTCTGTGCTAAGTGTAAGGGGGTTCTTATCTGCTACTTTAACTTATACCCCTAATGGCTACACACAAGAGTGAAGGATCTCTTGACAGCAACTTGATGGCAAATCAGCTCAGCCAAGCTCTCCCCTAGGTAGCCTGACAGAAAACAGAGCACAATCAATGTACACAGCTCTCAAGAAGCCCAAGTTCCTGGCAGGAAGTCCAAGTACGGTATCAGTCCCACAGCTGATGCAAAGAGAATCACTGCTAGAATCTCAGCAGCTGGGCTGCTCAAGGCTGTTCAAGCTGAGCAGCTGCTTATCAAGAGTAAGCATGCTTTTCAAATTTCTCTTAGGCTTTACTATAAAGCCCTAAAACCACAGACAGCTCAAACAGTCATGGAAAAGTTCAGCTGTCTCTTAAGCCTCTGTAGTGAACAGCAGAGGTCAAGAGATTTCACCCCAAATTGACCAGAGTCTGAAGTCACAGAAAATCAAACAACTCCGGAACAATCATTTCAGCCACGCACAATAAGCACTCCCAGTGTGAGGGTGAGTGGGTGGAATATTACATTACCAGCAAATGGGTTCTGAGGAGGCTGCTGCCAAGTCCGTGAAGATGGACTTAGAATCAAAGAGACTACGAAAAGGGTAACCAGATGACCAATGAACTAAAGCTGCTGGGTTAGCACTAGACTGTCCAGCTGTGATCATGAAAGTGTGGTCATGTCTGATCTGGGCAGAAAAGAAGAGAAGAGATGAAAACTGGTGAAAGCAACCTGTCATGTTGCCATGCACTGGGAAGAAGAGTGCCCCTAAGGCTACTCTGAAGGCAAAAAAAAATTAACTCTTGCTTGCAAGAGAGCCCGTTTATACCTATTTTGTGTGTGTATGAGTTATTCAGAAACTCAGAAACAGATCACAGCTTTATTTTAGCCTTCAGGTTAGGCTAATGACAACTCACCACATCCAGACCTTCAAAAAGCAGAGAAAGACTGACAAATTGCATCCTTGCCTGGCTACTGCATGAAGAGTTCTCTCTCACATTTGCTGCAGTACAGAAATTCAATATAAAAGACTATTCTTCTGAGATCAGCTATTTCTGTATACAATCTTTATTTACTCTACTACAGAACTCTAGCAACGCCTGGAAGTGTTTGAGAAGTATTGAGGCATTTATGGATTTCAACTGTTAACAAATTAAAGTGGATACAATGCATCAAAAAATAGATTAGCTGTAGGGAGGCAATAGGGGAAAGGGTAAAATGATGTTCACTGGTACCTACTATAGAAAACATTTTTTTTTCTCATTTTAAGAGATTAAGTTAACTATTGTAACTGTCTGCTTTCTTGTCAATCTCCTTCTATAACCTTTTTTTTTTTTTACAGAAGAATTAATATATTAAGTTCAGCTGCAAGTTAAAAAAACAAAGGCCACAGTATCACGGGGAAAAAATGCTGCAAGATGGCAGTTCTAAAAGCTGACTAATAACTGAAAGAATTTATACCTCTGAAGTCTGAGGAGAGTCTCTCATCCTCTGTTTCAAGAGGAAAAAGTGATATCTTTCTTTGCTGGTTTTGGCTGGGACAGAGCTCCTTTTCTTCACTGTAGGTGGTATGGGATTGTGTTTTGTATTTGGGCTGGAGATGATGTTGACAATGTAGGCATATTTGGTTGCTGCTGACACAGAGTCAAGGCCTTTTCTACTTCTCACCACACGAGTGAGGGGCTGGGGGTGCTCCAGGAGTGGTGAGGGGACAGCCTAGACAGCTGCCTCCCCCTGGCCCAAGGGATATTCCACTCCTCCTGGTGTCATGCTCCACTTTACCTATCCCCTGAAGCTAAACACCTCCCCATCAGTTAAACAAACCTAAGGCTGAACGCTACCTCCAGAGGTGGAAGGTATCAAGTTCTCACACTACAAAGTACCCAGTGGAAAGAAACAAATGAATATTATTAAGCAGCTGGAGAAGGTTCACACCCTATTGCTGAATTTCACCGAGTTCAAAATAAATGAAAGCAGTTCCCACTTTGAAGACTGAAGGGACAAAGCAAAGGTGAAGATGATGACTTTCAAATAAGAGGATTGGCTTCCAGGCCAATTCTGTACGTACCCTTTTTAGCAGCTACTGTTTTACTTGGAATTTTCTCTGTTTGTTTTGGGGCAAAAGATGATGAGAAAACAGGAGCAGAATCCTCATCATCACTGTCCAATTTTGTTGTATCTACAATCACAGAGTAAGTTTAGAATAAGATTCATTCACAGCATATATTAATTACAGTAAAAATTAATCTCAAGTAAGTGTCTGTGATGCTACAGCTATGATACAAGCTTTGTTCTTCTAAAGATTAGAATTTCCTTCACTTTTCCCCTTTATAAAGTGTGTGGGGGGGGCATGTGGACATGTTCTGTTTGTATGTACCACTCCCCAAAATATCCCATTAATAGTTGCTATAAAAATTAAACAGAACTGTGAAAACAAGCTCACCATCATCCGTCTTCTGAGAGTAAGATGGAAAAGAGAATATGTTCCCAAAATCTTGATTTTTCTTGGCTTGAGATGTTTTTCTATTTACAAGCAAGAAAAAAAAAAAAAAAATTATATGAGATACATTAAGCACATACTGAAGTGCATGGGCATCATAATATCCATGTAAAATTTAAATCCTGTTTTAACACTTCCAGCATTTTTTGTATCTGCTTTGCAGCAGTCAAATCCCTAAAACTGACATCCAGTCAAGAACTCCAGGCATTTTAAATTAACAGAATTACACTCTTTCAATAGTGCTCTATACCAGACTGGCACAAGACAAAACAGAGAATCTTTGAAAACGTAGTTTAAAAGATGATATTACAGTGTATCCTAACTATTTTTATATATTATGATATTATTCTTTTAAATCATGAATCACCCCTGCATAGGTCAGTTGCAAGGCTGAGATAACATACACTTGAATTCCTCCACATTTTATTTTTCATGGTGCATGTACAGCAATAACAGGCTGATGTTTCTCAGTTTTGTTCAGACACCTCTGCATTGAAAAAATTACTAATACAGAAATCCAGCTGAGTTACAGTACTTACTCTGGAGATGGCTTTGATTTGGCTGGAGAGAAGTCATACTCATCTTTTTCTAAACTGTCTGAGGGAACAAACTCATCCTCTCTGTCATTTGTAACTGGAGAGGCTTTTACTTTGAGCTCATCCAAATCGTTATTATTGTTGGCATCATCATCATCGTCGGCATCATCTTCCTCTTCTGAGAAGTCAAAAGTGTACTTGGGCCTCTCAGCTGAGAAAATCACACATGTGTACAATTCAGGGGAGTTGTTTATGTTATATAATACAGATACACACACAAACCAAAGTGGGGGTCAGTCAACAATCCCTGCCTTGGAGTACACAAGATGAAAGAGTGGTGGATAATAAATTTGTTTCAGCCTGGAAGAATAAAGGTCTGAAAAGAATAAAGAATAATTTAGACATTAGCAAACATCCAACACCCCGTGTGGCTTGCTCAGACACCTTCAGCTGAGGGCATTATGGAGAATTGTGCATCAGCACTTTTAAGGAATGAGAATCCTTCACTAACAATTTAAGTTTTCTTGAATCCACCATTTGAATATTCTTCCTAATTTTCCAGAAACTCTTTGGGAGTTTTTTATACCATCAAGTACTTACACATTTTCCAAACTTTCAGTCTTGGTTTTTATGGAGTGTTCAGAATTTTTTGATAATTTTTTACTTGCCTTTTAGGCCTTATCTGGCAGTATAATTGTATTAGAGCAATTTTTTTGTTTGTAAGAATATTGTCTTGTTTCTTGTATAATTCACTAATTTAAGCGAGTAATTTCTATTCTAGTGTTTAGAATAGGGGACAAGATTTCTGATCCAAGTTACAAAATCTTCCGTAACAAATTCCTTACCTTGACATTAAGAGTATTCTTCACACAGTGAAGAAAATGTAATGTAAACTATCTGTAGGAAATAAAATCCTAAAGGAAGGCTGTGTTCAAAGGAAAATGTGGGTTTGTAGTTGAAACTTTCAGTCACAATTTACAAAATCATGGGTACCTGCAGCTCTCCTAAGCAGAGAGTCTCTTGGAATAATCACAGGCTCATTTTCTTCTAAATCACTTTCAGACTTGGATTCATCATCTGACCACGGGTTTCGTTTCTTCACTTTTTTCCCACTGGATTTTGTGGATGACGGTGTCCTTCTTACTCTGGCACCTGCCAAAAGTAAAAGCATTTACAACAGTCAAGTCAAAAAAATCTTTTCATCTTTTCTTACTGTTTACAAATTGAGCATCAATTTTCATCCTAAAACGTTCCCCTTCAAACATTCTCCTTTAAAATTTTCTTCTCCTCCCTGAAGGAAGATTTAAGATTAAATTATTTCACATAAAACCTGACCAGCTACTGCCAAAGAAATTTGTTCATGAAAAACATAGTCTCTAACTTTAAGTTTTATCTCCTTTGTGCAACCATACTTTTTCCCTTTTTTCTGAAAAAATAAACACCCTCACATTTAAACCTTCTCTTCTATCTCTAGCTTGCTTTTTTTGGTTTTGTTTTTTGTTTGGGTTTTTTAATTTGGTTGGTTTTGGGGTTTTTCGGGTTTTTTTTTGGTGGTGCCTCCCTATTAATGTGTATCTCTCAAACAGCAATCATGAATTCCTACTAGCAGGGGAAATGGGGAAGTGAATGCTGGTTGTCTGCCAAGCCATAGCACCCATAACTTTCTGAAAGTCAGAATGATTAAATATGTCAATAGAAAAATGCATTTATTTAATCAAGTTCTACAATCTATACTATTACTCAAGACTGAGGGGCTGAAGGTGACTGCCCTGTCATTCACTATCAAAGAACACACAAGCTAGACATTTTCAGTTTGCAAAGAATTAGCCTCATTATGGAAAAAGAATCTTTTTTCTATATACAAATCTTAAGACTTAGACCCCCCCTAAAAAATTCGAATGCAGAAAATGTAAGATCCATCACCCCCAGGGAAAGTAGCTTACNAGAATTAGCCTCATTATGGAAAAAGAATCTATTTTTCTATACACAAATTTTAAGACTTAGACTCCCCAAAAAAATTTGAATGCAGAAAATGTAAGATCCATCACCCCCAGGGAAAGTAGCTTACACAAAGAAATTTAGGCGGAGTACTTTCAAATTTAGGCAGAGTATTTCATTTTAGGGAAGAAAACCAGATGAAATAAGTGATTATTGTGCTGTATTTCCTGTCTCACACTGTATTAAAAATGTATTTCAAGCCCAGTAAATACAGAACTAAGGTTAACCATGGCTGTGAAAGGGTCTTACCAGGCTCCTTCTTCTCTCTCTTGGGTTTAGGGGTTTTAGCTGCTGCAGCTGATGCGTTCAGTGAGTCATCCCCACCTCCCTCAGCTGGAACACCACCAAACTCTTCATCAAATTCCATTTTTATTGCTAGAGAATCAGTTTCACCCTAAAATTACACAATAAAATAATTTGCACCTTTGCATTTCAAGATCGAACTGGAATAGTTTTGCAGATCATAATAAATGGATGTAGATTAGTACATTGACATTTATTGAAGAGTCTTGAAAAGAAGTTATCTCAATATAAAAACACCTGAACAATATGCAGTCTCAAGGGGTTTGCAAATGTAGAAGAAATCCAGTACAAATTTCTTATGCATTAGGTCAGCAAAATAGGTCAAATACAGCACCAGTAAGGATCTGGAGATTTGGATTTATGCTATGAGATTAGAAAAATACACGGCTTATATAATAAATAACTCAACTGTAGCAGTCATTTTGGGTTACCTTTTTCTTTTTCAGCAATTTCCTGCTGGCATCAGCTTTCATGGCAGATGTAATCTGTGGAACTATTCTTCTGCCAAACGGTGATGGCATGGTCTCTTCCAGCTGGAGTTTCTTCATCTTGGGTTTACCAACTTTCCCTTTTATTGGTTTGCCAACCATGCCAGCCAGAACGTCTTCTCTTTCCTGTGCTTCTACTTTCTAAGAAACAAGGGGAGGCAGGAGGGAGAAACACATTATTTTTTAATGAGGACAAAGCAGAACGTGATGATTATTTAAGATTCAGCTCCTTTTTATATGGAGCATTAGGCTTCCCTTAATTCTCACTTGAACTGGAATACAGTTTTCAGTTCTGGAACAGTGACCACTTAATCTTGGTACATTCATTATCCTGCAGAGTTAAAAACTACTTTTATTCAAAGGTAAGTACAAACTTTTGGACACTGATAGACTGAAAAATCTTTTTTCTATCAAGTTTCTATTTCTCAAGTATGTGTCTGGTACTGTTGCAAACTTCCATTATGTCAGCATTTAACTTAAACATTTAGTTTTGAAGTATGCCACTTCAAAAGACTGCACCAGCCGTTTTCAGAGAAAACGGAAAACTGAGGTTCAACAGGTTATTCACCAAAGGGACTTCCTTTTTTCCAGAATTACTGATGAGGCAAACTAAGGGCCCCTCATATAGTATTTATAGTCTACACCCTTCATTCCTGAAGGTACAGTTTTGAATTTCGTAATACTTACTACCTCACAAAAAATTAGATCATGTAGAACTACTGTAATTACTGCCATTGCCAGTTACTACTCCCAGGGTTTTGTGTCAGCTGAAAACTAACTTTCTCCTGGTTATTTTTCTTTTAACATCACTGACTCGGAAAAAACATTAAACTGGACAGATGCAAGAAATAATCCCTGAGAAACACTACCAGGAACATAGATATTCAATACTGATTTTTCAGTTACTATTACATTGTGAAATTATTATTACTGATTTTCAGTTACTAATATATTGTGTAAAGGTATCTACCATTGATTCAAAATGCAGTATTTTGAATTTTTTTTTAATATTTTAGTAATTTTTATTAGTTAGTGTTTTTAATTAAATTAATGTGAATTTCGTGTTTTAGAAATACATATAAAGTAAAACATACTTCAAGCTCTTCAACAAAGGCTGCTAGATCTTCTTTCCAGAGGTCTGAAGGAGATTTCCTTTTAAGATCATTTAGTTCTCTCTCCTAAAACATGAAAGTAGCATAGGGAATGTAAGCACAACTGAAGGAAATACCACCAAAGACTGAGCATTCCCAACAGGCACATCAGCCATTACTGTGTCATTTCAGAACAAGCCTTCCTGGTGTACCAACCTTGGAATCTCTCTGCTTAATCAATTCTTCCACCTTCTCTTTTGTGAGTGACCAGAGGGACATGTTCAAAATGTAGTTGAAGTCAGGGCCAGAGGTTAGACCAGAAGCAGAGGAAGCATCATCATTTGCATTCTGAGAGTCCTCCTCTTCTGCTGCCTGAGGTGAGACATTCACAATCACAAGTATTAGTGATCTTAGCTCTGTGCATGAACTGTGACACTGCTCCAAAGCACCATCACAGAGCAGCAGGACGTGCCCTCACAGATTCAATAACCTGAACATTTTCTGGACCTTTCCAAAAGGCCGTGTTCCTGTGACCTTCTAGAGCTGATTATTTAATCATTTGATTTAAGAAAGCAAATTGATCCTGTGCTACAGTCTGCAGGCTGCAGATATTGGTGCTGTCCCACCCATCTCTCGGGGCTGAGACTTTTGTCCTTTGAGTATTCATGGATGTCTGTTCCTTTAGAAAACGAGCACCTTTGGAAGCACTGGCATCAAAGCCCCAAATGTGGAAACTGAGGTTTGAAAGTCGATCAAAATTTTTCTCTAAATAACAGTTCTGTTATCAAATAGAAACCATTTCACAGAGTTAAAATACAATGTTAAAAAGAAAAAACAAATGTGAAATGAAAACAAAGAGCTAAAACAGTGGCAATGACACAGAAAAGGGGAGGCTGACAGAAATTCAAAGCTGCTTTTCAAAGCAGTTCTATCTGTCCATAGTAATGGGGATGTAACTTCGAAATTAAACTCATCACATCTCTCTTTTAGAAAAATAAAAACCGCTTGGTTTTTGAAAAAGCAGGAACAAATACAGGTCAAGGTCATGGTCAAATTTACTAGAATAAATTTAAAAGTCATAGCTTTGTAATATCCATGTTTCGTTAAGAAAAACAAGAAGTTATATAGAAATAATTATATTGAGTAATTAGTTCTATGTGTGGGGTATATGATGCAGCACTTTCTGCATCAGCCAGTTAGAAATGAAGTTGCCAGTTTTAATTTGGGTACACGAAGAAATTCAGTCCAGTCTCATTCTTCAGACTTGTACTGTCTAGTTTTCTTATAAGCATTATCCACATACAATACCAATATTGCATGACCTTATTTTTGTGTAAGCTAAATGGTTTGGGGGTTTTTTAAATGGAAGCAAATAAGGAGTAATTTTTACTTTTTAAAGTGCTATGTACGTGTTATAAAATCAAGTCAGATTACTAGGAAACAAGCAAATATCATTTATCACAGTAACAACATCAATATATCTAGATGATTACCTTTTCCTGTGCTTCTTTCCAGGCTTTTACTGGATCAGATTCATAACCTCTCTGGACCAACATCACAATCAAATCTCTTTTGGATCTGTTCTCTATGAGACACACACAAACACAGAGGAGGGGAGGAAAACGAAAAAAAAAAAAAAGGAGAGTCACTGTCATGAAAATCCTGCGCTCAAGTATTTTCTACTATACTTAAATAATTTCCAGATCTTCCCCCACTATTAACAAATCTAACTTCTGTTTTACTCACCAATGGTAATTTTTCCTTGTATCTTCTCCAGGATAAAACGAGCTTGGTTGTTCAGCTTGGTGGACTCTGCACCCAGCATTCCCACCAGCCACTCCTTGCGCAGGCTGTAATAATGTAACCGCAGATCGAAGAACTCCTTCAAGATGTCCTGCACCGTTTCGTACTTCTTTAAGCAGCCCATATGATCAAACAACACCTGGAAAAAAATACATGATGGGCTTGAGAGAGGCTGCGTAACTCACTGTTAGCCCCTGTGTAAGTGTTCAGTTCTACTGCACATACAAAAGCACTGTGCAAAAAGTGGTATTTCAAGGAGTTGTGAACTCAAACCTCACTGTGGAGCTACACAGCACGGAGCTGGATGGACTTTATTTTTATTCACAAGTAGATTTAGGATGAGATTTATGGTAGCACAATCAAACAAAAAAGACAGCTATATACAGAAATACGCCTGAATTCACTTGAATGACTAATTTTATCTACATATTAAATTGCAAGTTCAGTAGCAACTGATGATTCACAACTATTTAATATAACAGTTGAAAAGCTTAATAATCCTTAATAATCCTTCAATTCAGCTGTGAAATCTGTCACTTTTCAGCTGTGAAAACTACCATCCTTTAAGTTCAAGCACAAAGTAAGAAATCATTTTTACTTGATAGGAGAAATCAATCCTGCCTGGCTTCTGACATCTCCAGTTTAGACATTTATAGGTGAACTAGTCACCCTCAGTGTCCTCCATGGAGGGCTGAAAGAAATAAACCTCTCTAGGGGGTAATTCATCTATCCAAAATAGCTATTTGGGAGCTGGGGGACAATGGCCAAGCTCACATAACTTTAAGGTTCTTACACTAGGACATACTAATTCCTACACAGGTATAGAGAGCATCCCTTACAATTTATTACTAATTTTGGCAGACAGAAAATGCAGGAATTCAGCCACAAAACATTTTGTAATCTGTGAAATGTAAAACTCAGATTCTCTCAGTGGTTCCTACAGTTGTTTAAACATGTGAGAAATACTATCACCCTGATTTGGTAGATTTGCTTTTCAAGCGCAGTCTACAAAATTAGTCAAGCAAGGCCTATTTCTTTTTCCAATTCTATGGTCTTTAATTTATTTTTAACCTATTTTCACATAGCTTTTGATGTACACAGCAATAGCAACAATAATGATATTTGTGTTTTGTGGTAATATCTGAAAGTCGTATCTGCCATTAAAAAATCAGAACTGTTTTTTCAGTATCTGTAAAGACAGGATGTTTAGAAATATTTGCAAAAATTAACTTACATTCAAATCCCTCTCAGAATAGAGAGACATCTATATTTATTAATATTCTTAGTAATTTATATCACTATTATGTCTTCAGCAGCTTAAGAACAGTGTTTGCTATACCTTACCCTCTAAAACTGTATTTATGCTGGTGGAAACATTGGATCATTTAACTTCTAATAGAGGAGTACCAGTCCTGCAGAAATTGCAATTTCAAAAATGTAATTTGTCTCAAGTTTAAAACTCAAATCTAATTACAATATAGCAGAAAGTTATTCATATGATCTACTTTACATTAACCACTTTTGGTCTGCTGCACAGGAAATTTTCAATTACAGGAAGGCAACCATCCCAGGCCTGTCTTATTTGAAAGACTCACCAGGACTAAAATGGATTTGCTTATTCATATTGACTTTGTATTGGTCATCATTACAGTTTTCTACTATTGAAATAATTTGAAATACACAATGCACTGTACACTACCAAGAACTAAAGCATACTACAAAAACATTTCATTTTACAACAAGCAACAGTAGGGATTCTGATAGCCAAACATGAAAAAGTTACCATAGAATTACAAGTAAGACTTGTTTGAAGCTTAAAGACTTTGTGCAATCCAGCAGCTTCTGCCTGTGCAAGCTTTTCTTCTGTCATCTTGACAACAAATTTCACAGTCGTATCAGTGTGGTATTCCTTATAGTCAGAAATTAATGCTGGAGTTTTTTCAGTCCCATTCAGCATAGGTTCTAGAACCTGTTCTTTGTACACCTGTTGAAAATAGGGCAGCAAAAAACAGAACCATTTGAAATGCCTTGGAATTGCAAACCAACTGAAGAACATAAACTTGCACAGCTCTGTGCATTACATCTGATACCAGTTATAACTTAGAAAAAAGCAGGCCACGAGTAGCACAAACATAAGAGGAAGAAACCAGGACAGAAAAAACTACTGTAAAGTGGATGAATTATGAATTCAGCAGGAGATGCAGGTGTTCTCTGTAGCATGGACAGCTGATGGCACAGAGAACCTTCTCCTATGAAAGCACACAGGAGAATGAAGCCATGTTCCCTTCCATGTATGTATAATCAGAAAATGTGTTAGAAGTTCATGCAGACGTGAGGATTAAATAATTAATGAGGAATTCTTCACTGTTTTTTGTTTGTATTAAAATGTATTTCACTATTACTTACCTGGGTCCATGTCCTTACAGGAAGTTCTGTAATCTCTACTGTGTTCCTGTCCACCACAAATATTTCACCGCTCACTACATACTGATTTTGACCAAGTTCCTGAATGGTTCCTTTGAAGTTTTTGTAGTTTGGGAGCTGAAATTGGAAAAATCAGCAACGTGGTAATAATCTTTATTACTAAAATGTCAGAAAAGTATTTCTTTTCCATACTCCATACAGTTACCACTGTATATTGCACTAACCCATCAACAAAGCTCTCATGCCTGTGAAAATCTGAAGTCATAGGAAAAATACTATAGAAAAAACCCAAAATACACACATGCAAGTGACAGAACCAATTACACTACTGTTCACAGAGCAGAAAAATTGTTAAGAAGATGCATCTGAACACAGGGAGGTGGTGGGGTTTTGTTCTGATTCTTTTCTTTGTTTTTTTCTTCCTCTTTCTTAAAGAAAACTCTAAGCACATACAAGGCATGACAGAAAGCATATTAACACCCCACAATAACTTTACAGAAGTAGTGCCACCTCCCCTAACGATTTTTTTCATTTTTGTGCTGTTGGCAAAGACAGTGGAACCCATCCAGGTGAAATTGTAACTAACGGGCTGAGGAATTTTTTTTAACAGGATTGACTTCCTTATTCAGCTTGACACAAACACATACCAGCACACAGAAAGGATCTAGATGGAGGCAGAACTGCCTCTTTCAACCACAGTGAGCTTCAATTGACTGTGAGAATACACAGAAGGCCTAGGAGTCCTAGAGGAAGGGCAATGGATTGCATTAATTTTAAAAAAAGTAAATCTCATTGTTTCCAAGAATTTGAAAAAGGAAAGCCACTATGTCTTGAAAATTTATATTGTTCACTCAGTGAACTGTGATCTAAATTGAGAAGAAAGGATGTTTCTGCTTCTATGGCTTAGTAAACACAGCCAAGCAGCAATACTCATCAGTTGTAAAATTAAGGTTACATCAACTGTATTTCATCTCCTAGTCACAGATATTATGGGTTCACACAGGTGTTCTTTCCTGCCTGATTTTTTTCACACTACTTCTAGGACTTCTAAAATTTTGAATAACAGAAGTTTAATGCAGTTCAGAAGCTGCTGATTTTCTTGAACAGCAGCAATATCTTCTTTAGCTACAGACATATAAAAGAGAGAACAATTCAGACAAGAGAAAGGAAATGTTAACTTTGACTGAAGATACTTAAGTATTACATTCAAAATGAAAGACTGATGCAACTTTTCACTCTACTGCCATGTCACAACTACCCTATAAGACTTTAACAGTCAGCAGACTGAACAAAATGTCCTCTAAAGTAATTGCTAAAAAGACAAATAGCAATGTTTTTGCTTCAAGGTGAATTTCCCCATCCTCATCCCAACAGTCAAGTAACGCTTCTACATAGAAATACTGGGACAAACCAACTCTGATGCTCCAGTGATTAAGTACTAGAGAGACAGGAATTCATTTTGTAAGTACACACATATGAAATACCAATATATACTATTATTTTTACCATTGGGTGGGGATCTAGGCCATCCAGCATTCGTCTGACATTGTTTACAATCTCTCTGGTATCATAGTTTGGAAGTTTGCACGCCCAGCCAGTACCAATTCCTTCAGCTCCATTTACTAAGACCATGGGAATGATGGGAATATACCATTCAGGC
Source organism: Regulus satrapa (assembly GCA_013396955.1). Classification (NCBI taxonomy): domain Eukaryota; kingdom Metazoa; phylum Chordata; class Aves; order Passeriformes; family Regulidae; genus Regulus; species Regulus satrapa. The sequence goes on from VWZN01006792.1 coordinate 1,125,145, forward strand.
TCTACACGTTGGTTGTCATCATACAGGAATTTAAGCAAGTTGTCATCCACTGATGGAAAAAGTAGCCTTGCTAAAGGGCTTTAAAAAGAAAAAAAAAACAGTTTAACCTCAAGTCCAGTAAGTAAAGAACATTTAGAATATTTTGCTTTAACAGCCCTGGGCCCAGATATGATCTGATTGCAGATTTTTCTCACATCTTCCTTCCTCTTTGCCATTCTAAAGCTGAAAATCCAATGTACACGTCTCCTGAGATAACAAAGTTCTTCCCAATGGAAGAGTGTGTTCATAACAGATGATGTTTGTTTCCTTCACAGTCACATATGTACCTGGTACACTAGTGACTGCTGACATTTAACATCTACAAAATATCATTCTTTGAAGCTTTCAGAATACAGATCAGTGTGACACTGGGGCACTCAGTAATATAGCAACACAGCATCCAAATAGTTGTAAAATTTCCTTGCTTAACTGGAGAAATAGCAAAATGTTATGAATGTTCAAAACCACACTTAAAGAGATTCAAAGCAAAATATGACCTTCTATCAAAATATTTCAATCTTTTTCCATTTCTCTCCCCCATCCCCCCCCCAAAAAGGAGTGTTGTGAAAGCATGAGTTTCATTACAAGGCTATTTAAAAGTATGCATTTAGCTTGACAGTAATATTTTACCTCAACATGGTGAAAATATAGCGAGGGCTGGCAGCATCCTTTCCACCATGAAGCCTAGTGCCAAACTGACCAATAGGTTGTAGCAGATTCACATTGTTACTTCCAACAAAGTTCTGAGCCAAGTTGACAATAGTCATCATTAATGCTTGCTGCAAGAAAATACATATTCATAGTAATAAGTATGAGACAGTCTATCCTAATCAGCCAGTAAAATCTATTTTTAATGGCTCAAGACTGTGTGACTAACCTGAATTAGAATTTTAAGAAAGCTGTCTCCCTGAGAAAGGACTGTTGTAACCTATTACAAGGGCTGTGGGAATACATATTCTATGCTTATGAAAACCCCCAAGCTTCTCAATTTCTTCTAAAGCACTTCTCACGGACCACACTTGCATGCACGAACCACTAATCATGGCTTCTAAAGGGAGAAGGGATGGATGGATTGTTAATATGGCCACTCTCACTAATATTTCAGACAAATATGAACAGGAGCTAGAAATAATCTTTGTTCTGACATTGTAATAAGCTTTTGAAGAACAGAGTCTCTGCTTCTTCCCTTAAATATTTGTATTTCTTCCTGTTTATGTATTTCTTATTGCAGACAAAAATTGTCATAGTACATAGCTCCTCTATTCCTATGATTTCAGAATCTAGAATCTGGCTAGATAATTAGTTGTCTACTATTTTGCCACAACTTATTTTTCCCAACGTATTTGGGATAACACTGTGCACCAACGCCTGGAAAGATAAGAAATATGCTGTCTTATTGAGGTACATACACTTCAGTTCATTTTCTTTAAAAGTACGTGGGCAATTAGTAGAATTATAGTCAGCAGTTTGCAATTTCAATAGCAGAAACATTTACCTAATATTTTATATAGGCTAAAAGTCCTCACAACTTCACAATCCTCCATACTCACCTCCCCGTGGTGATAAGCTGACATTTCAGCCACAGAACCAGCCAGCTGAGCAACCTTTACTTCACGTTTATCATTTCTCTTAAAGCAAGTGAACAGAACCTTGCGTTGCCCTGGTTTCAGACCTATTAAGAAGAACATCCCATTTTCAACACATACATAAGCAAATGTTTTCAAGTGATAAATTGCTTTGCCTTATTACCATTTCTAATCTCTCAGAAGAAGTCTAAACGTTAAATACAAGCAAATTCACACTGTAATACTAACAAAATAAGAAATATATTATTATTTTATAAGTAATTACAATTATTTTACCAAACTCAAGAAATTACCAAAAAAGTGGAAACAACCTTTTCAGCCAATGAATTCAGCATCCAATACATCATTCTAATAAACTGCACCTTGATCCTAAATGTGCAACTTCCACAAGTCAAGAATTCCTTCCATTCTACTCAGCAAAATCTTTTTCCTATGAATATCAGCAAAAATTCAGCAATGCCAGCTGCAACTGTAGCTTACGTGTATTTCACAGCACTCCAAAATTTTATTTTTTGTGTGAAATTCTCAAATGCACATTAAAATTCAACAACAAAAAAATATTATCCTCTTGAGATCTTTTAAAGTTTTAAGAAAGAAGCAAGTCTCTGATCTTGTGGTTTATTTTCATTGCTTAGGCACACTTTAGGAACAACATCTGCGCAGAAGGGATTGCATCATATTTCCTGCATGTTATCCACAATTTGATAACCAGTTCTAGACCATGCTTATTGAGCCATTCAGTGTTTTAATTCACATACATTTCTGAAATGCACTAAAATATTGTTAAATGTTGCCATTACTACAGTCAGTCAAACACAAGAGCAAAAGCTGGAAGAAAGGAAAAAAAAAGACAAAAAAAAAAAAGGCAGTGACTTCAATTTCCATTTCATTTAAATATGTAATACCCAAACTTTTTTACAATTAGTCTGGATCATATTTTTCTACTAGAAATCTATGCAATACAACAGACTTCCTTCACAAAGGAGAATCACCAAGTAGTAGGAATTGTAACTAGCAGCTGTGAAGGCACAGTCAAAATTTTCTTCCTCTTCATTGTTTTTTCTGAGATTTGCCACCAGACTAGCCTGTCACGTATCACCTAATGATGCTAAAGAACAAAAACCATTGCTAGAGCACTACACCTGCTGAACAATTAATATACCTATGTCCAGAATGCAGAATTACAGCTGAAGTTGGCAGAAACACTCATAGGAATTATACATGATATTTGTAAAATATATACACCTACACTATGTTACATATATACATAGACACACACAAATATATGAATAGCTATGTTCCCATCTTATTTTCTTACATTTCTATTGAAACAGTCCACTGCAAGTTCATTCTTAAATATTTAAATTTTCAACAAAATCATTCTGCTGCTCCAGAGAACGCAGTCTGGGTACAGTATGTGGTAAGGAGCAATGATCTCTTGAAACATACAGCTCTGCAAGTACCCAGATAAGGGCGGAAGTAAATCTGGAGAAGCTGAAACAGAGACTGACCTCCTTTAATTCCCTAGGGGTGTATCTGCATACCCAACTCAGTTTCATTCTGTATCAAAGCTGGGGATCCATCCTACTTCCCCTACCTCCTGAACAATCCCTCTCTCTGATCCAAAACACAAAAAACTCTTGCTGCATGAATATTTTGGTGTAAGTCTGTAGTGTCAAGAAGGCTGAGCAGTTCCACTATAAAATCTGCCGGGAACTGGAGATAAATGAACTTCACCCCTCCCCAAAGTCTCAAGGCCCTTTTTCTGATCACAGTAAGCTTGTGCACATAGGCAATGACAAAGGTGGAAATTCCTGCTCATGCTGTCTGCAGACAGTTTTATAAATGAAGCTGTAGTGTAGTAAAAATTGCTCCTTTTAATGTGCAAGCTATTGCAAGGGGAGGGTTAGTAAACTTGACTGACAGGAGCCTAGCAAAATTACAGGTCAGTAAACACAAGAGCACTGCCTGTGGTGTTAGACTGAGGGGAGAAAACATTTGCATCTTCATCTGCAGTCAGCTGCTGACTTGAATGTTAATTGTTATAAGCACTTAAGAGCTTTGCTTTCTCTGATGGTAGGAGCAGAAACAAAGCGCTTGTAAGGCCTAGAGTACAGGTCTGGTTAAGTAAAAAGCCTGCACAGCAACACTTAAACTTCCTCACGGAAGAAACATGGCAATTCCTCAGCACATAAATCACAAAATTGTTCAGGTTGGAAGGGACCATAGCAGCTCATCTGGTCCAACCTCCCCAAGCTGGATCAATGCAGCACGCTGCACAGGATATGGTCTGTCTCTCAAGTATCTCCACTGAGGGAGACTCCACACTCTCTCCGGGCAATTTGTTCCAGTGTGTGGCCACTGCACACTGCAGTAGTTCTTCCTCATGTTCAGGTGGAATTTCCTGTGCTGTAATCACTGCCTCCTGTACTACTGACTTGCACCACTGAGAAGAGCCTTGCTCCATCCTCTTGACACCTTCCCCTCAGATAGTTATACACATTGATGAGGACCCCTCTCAATCATCTCTTGAGACTGAATGGGCCCAGCTCCCTCAGCCTTTCCTCAGGAGAGATGCTCCTGTCTCTTAATCATCTTCACAACCCTCCAGTGGACCTGCTCCAGGAGCACCATGTCTCTTGTCCTGAGGAGCCTAGAACTGGACAAACAGATGTGGCCCCACCAGGGCTGAGCAGAGGGCAGGATCACCTCCCTTGACCCCCTGGCACTGCTCCTCCTTAGGCACCCAGGATACCACTGATACAAAATGATAACACATACATGGAAGTTCTTATATTCTCTACTTGAATGCATTGATTCCAATGCAAATCACAGCTCTAAAAACTATCAATAAACAAGAATATTCAAAAAATCATAACGAATTATCAGCTTACCATCAACAAGGGAAGGGATAGATCTCTCGTTGTCTGAATTTGAGAAAAGGATCAACTCCTTGTTAATGAAATCATTGTAAGTCAAATGTTTTGTTGCTGTGCCATATAAAAATTGCTGAAAAAAATCACATACATTATTCATTCAATACAAAAACTACATTGCATTTAAATCACACCTGGCAGATTTATCACTATTATCTGGGACTCACCTCAGGAAGGCCATGTAGTCGACGCTGTCGCCTGTCTTCCATGAAATTTGTTAACCATTCTTTTCGGTCATCAATCTTCTTCTTACTGAAGGCCTGGAAAGATTCCAAGTACACTAAAGGATCAGCATATAAACGTTTGTGCAAATGTACATTACTTCAGTCAGAATTTTAAGTATATTGCACTTTCTGATCAAGTATTCAATAAGGCTTATTTGGACAAACTAATCCATATAATAAAGTTTACATTTAAGGAGGAATACCAGTACATGACTTTTCAGACATTTTTGTACAAGATTTTTTGAAATTATACTGTTTGCAATTTAAATTCATACTGCTTTCCTAAAATCTGCACACGTTTAGACAACTCTTACCATTTTTCTTCCCCTCTTCACATTGGAGTTGTGCTTTGACACACAGATTTGAAGGCCTTTCCCCAAACAGCTTTAAGGTTGGGTTAATCATTTAGACTAATGCTCTCATCAAGAAAATTGAGTAAAGGTATTAGAAAAAATACCCCACTTTTGTCCTCTCCAAGCCCTCTTTGCTCTGTCAATAACTTGTGTAGCTGTTCCTGACTGGCCATGCCTAGTCTTCTTAGGAAAATTGACAACCTGACAGAATTGACACTGCACAAAAAGCCTAAGCCAGAGTTTGGGCCAGCTGACTGACAGCCTCAGCCTTCATGATGACAAGGCATCATTTCCAGCAACCACTTATCACTACAAAAGGACACAGGAATGTTGACTTTGTGGTGTTACAGAAACAGAGCTCCCCTCCAGTGAGTTTCTTCCCCCAAAAAAAAGAAAAATACATAGAAACTGAGTATGTGTTTTAAACAAGATTTTGACTACTTTGGAGAAATTCAGTGAGCTTCTGAAGTACTGCCTTTTTTTCTCAAGGAGTAACATATAGAATCTTCATCATGTCCTGATTTCAACCACTCTCCTGCATAAGAACACAGTCATCAGCACCTTCTTTTTCAAAGGACTCCAACTGGACCATTCCAAAAGAACTCACTGAGTAGTGTCAATTCTGTGGAGACCACCATGCTACATAATAAATATTAAACATAACTTAGTTTCTGAGAAAGGGACAAAGCCATATCACCCTGTTTTGCATCAGACTGACTTCCCTTGTGAACAAAGCTTGATAATTCACAGTGCCAGACATCTGAATATTTAAGATTAGGCTTTTATAAAAAGCAGGACTAAATTATTTCAAATTTTCTTCTGTCTCCTTTCAGTTTATCTACACCTTTTCTAGACCACTGAAGTGACAAATGACCAAGAGCTGGAGCAGCATAAAAATTATTTCAATCGAATAAAAATAGAATTAATGGAATTAAGAGCTCTTCTCAAATATTGATTCCTCAATAGAAAAAGAAGGGAATTTTTTTTTCCACTTAAAACTGCTCTTCTAATACTCCACTTACTAGCAAGAGTTCTTCATGATGCTGAAGAAGTTGCTTTGTGAAATAATTTTTCCTTTCCTAGATTTCAGCTATCATGAGGTCTGGCAGGGCCTGTGATCATACACCCAGAGGTAAACCTGGGGCTGGGATTCCAGTGACCAGCAGAGGAAATGCAGGTGGAAGTGTAAGTGAAGCTTCTGTACACAGCTCCAGCACTAGCTGGTAGTTGCTGAGGTGTAACAGACTGACAGAATACTATTTTAGGTAATAGTGAGGATTAGCCATAATTGGTCACATGGCTGCATAGACCAGCCTGGGTATGGAGGTCTCTTTGCAGAAATAGAGATCAGAATTCTGTTGGTAAAATGCACACATTTTACTGTACCCACTTCTGTCTAAGACAGGTGTTTTTCCTTTTTATTTTTCTCTGCTACCCTTTTTTCTTGCTAACGTCACCTACAATTAAAATAGCAAATTAAAGTCGATAAGTTGAAATATTTCTTGAGAAAACAGCTTCATTAAAGACACTTCATACTTTGTCCTTCCACAAGTTTTCTTTGAAACACAAGTATTTTCCTGCACACAACTATTAACAAAACTTCAAATCCAAATATGTAGAGCATGTGCATGAATACATATATGACACACTTACAGGTCTTCAATGAATAAACAATATTTATCTGATCTTATTTCCTCAGAAACAAAATACAGATTCCTAATTAGAATGCGAAACATAATTTGTTTGGGCTCTATTGCCCAAATAAAAACTCCTCAGAGTGCTTTTTTGTACGTTCTATCTTTAAAAGCAATTCTGACTATAATATTTCTTGATATTCACACCACACAAATATATCAAATTTAAAAGCAGAAGGTAGAGCTCATTTTGTGGAGTGGATTAAGCTTATTCCAAAACTTAAAACACTTTCCAAAAGATTCTTTCTCTGCCCAAAGGATTTTTTTCAGTGTCGTGGCTTAACACAGTTTGGTTTTCACTTGGGGAGGGAGTCCACTGTTGCATATAGGTAGAGATAATATAAAAGAAAGGCCTTATAAAATCAGGCCTTGTTCTGCTGAATTACCAACTGGCCTGTAAGTTCCCATAAAAAAGAATCAGAGGAATGAGAGGCAGTTAACACAACAAACTATTCTGGTAAGAGAACTGTTTCCACGTGTAAAACACAAGAAATCTGTCCCATAAGAATCAGAGAACAAAATACGTAAACTATCCAGGAATAGAAAGATTTGATGGACATGCAAAATGCCATTTACAAAGCAATTAACTGAATAGCAAAAAAGTTATGAACTGATTAGAGTTATACAAAAGGTCTTGAAAACTGTATAAAAATGGGCTGTAACACCAAAGATTGATTTTTTTTTTTTCTGCATGAAGAAACTGTTATTATTGCAACAGTCCAGGAGCTGTGCAAGTGGTTCCCTGTGGGGACCTCGGCAACTTCCTTCTGGCCTGGCCAGTTTTGAATACTGACACTGTATTAAACTACACAGGAAAGCTGAACACACCTCTGTGACATTTAAAAACTAACAAGGCCTGGGAAAAGCTCTCTTGCTGGAGGCCTTTGAACAGGTAACTGGGCGCTGGCCAGGCCAGCCCTGTGCAGCCCACACGGCCTGGCGGGGCCGGGCCAGGCTCCGCTATGGCGCTGGCCCCTTCCCGGGAAAGCCTGGGGCCCCTTCCAAGCAGAGCCCGCTGATTCTTTTTCTTTATTCGCCTGGCAGTGCTGCGGGGCCATCCCAATGCCAGGAGCAACCATGCGGCCAGGGCCAACGCCATGTGGTTGGGACTGCTAAGCCACGGCAGCGCCGTGCAGCCGGGGCTATCTCGGCACAGCTCGCAGTGAACTTTGTTTGCTTAGTCATTTTTAGCCAGCCATGCTGCAGGCAGAAGGACAAAAGCAGCAGCAGCTTTCCTTTTTTTT
>VWZN01006792.1:1136427-1166197 GCA_013396955.1 Regulus satrapa
CTTCCTAATCTATATCTCACAGCAGAAAATGAGTGAATAATTCTAGTGGATGCACTGGCATTTGGCCAGTACTAGATCCACTTCATTAATCGGTGCATTGGCAGGGAAATGAACAATTGGTGAATCAAAACCACCACATTTAATTGGTGTTTCCGTCCAGTTTTCAAAACCACTACATTCAGGTCCTCAAAAAAACCAAAACCAAAACAAGTCCTGTCAGGGCTTCCTCATGCCATTTTTAGAACACAATGAAAACTAAAACATATCATATAGAAGCACTTTTGTGAGTTCTCACCAGTGTAATGGCAGCATCATCCTCAGGCCCAGCATATCGAAACAAGATCCGATGTCTTTCCATGTCTGCAAAATATTCTTTTGCTTCTTTAGCAGTGCTGGTACCCAATCCTGTACAATGTAAAGAAGTAGTTACTCAATGTTCAAAATCTAAATTGTATTGATTTATCCCTTTTATTTTCCTGGGAATATTATAAAATCATTATGCAAGATACTATCATGAAAACAGCTATAATAAAACTTCATAGCACCCATTGATTATTATTTATTCATAGGGTTCACATATTTGTTTTTAAACAAACCTTTGTAGTATTTTATCTTCCATGCTTTATGATTTTCCATATGCTTTTTCCACTCATCAAACTCAGGAATACTATAGAATGAAAGTTCTTGCTTATTTTTGCTTGCCTTTGAAAAAAACAAACAAACAAAATCAACATTTCTGTTGTACTGTAAGTAATCCATAAAATCTCAATAACAGAACCCATACCTTCACAATAGGGGTGATGAATTCCTCAAGAAAACCATGTTTCAACAGCGATGGCCAATTGTGATGAATAAAATTGATCAACAAGCCCTTTATGTGAGATCCATCCTGGTCCTAAATCAGAACATGAAAACATGAGGCAATCTTGTAAAATATCAGATTCCCCAAACCACCAAAAAACCACTCAATGGCCTGAATACATCAATACAATGTCTGATGACAGAAAGCATAGAAAGGAACAGTTGGTTTTAATTTGGATTCCAGACTGGATCTGGGTATGAAATAACCACCTGTGAATATCACTATCCCTGAGCTATTAAAAAGCTCTTCCAAGCCAAGTGCATGGTTGCTGTTCAAGGTTTATGTGCCTGTGGCATGTTTTGCTGAGAGCCAGGCAGCTCTCCCAGACACCACAGAGCTGAATTTTTGTGGAAAAAAGCCAAACCCAGCCCCAGTTCTCATTGATGGCAAATTGTTGATAGTTAATCATAAGATTATCCAAAAATAATTCCCTACATTCTTGTTTCTACATGACTTGGAAGCAATACCACGTCATTTACTTTTGTCCTTAGTTTCAACATATTTTTGAATTATCAATAGCATGTTTTTATTATTACTTTGGTTTCTTGCTGTTTTGTGCAATAAAGTTCAGTTGTGCTTTTAGAGAAACCTCATAACCTGTGAAATTGCAGCAAAACACATTGTAAGAAGCTCTGTGGATTAAAACATGAGGATTTCAGACTTACCTGATCTGTCATGATCATAATTTTTCCATATCTCAAACTTTTCAGAGATTCTGGATCTTCATAGCTTTTCTTGTATTGCAATCCAACTATTTTGATGATGTTGTTGATTTCTGCATTTTCCATAATCTGTACAAAAAAGTTATTTTTACAGCCAGTGTATAAAGCAGAGATTCAGAAACATCCCGACCTTCATTTTTAACTATTTTTCCAGTGCACCCCTGACCTCAACTTCATAAGCTTTTTATTCCCACCCCTTGAATACTTTGTACTTGTCATGATTTCTTCTGTACATGCAAATTCTCAAGACTGCACCACTCTCTCCTCTATAGCCAGAGCACTTTGGATCAGGAAAGCTGGGAGAAAACTGAATGTGTAACAAGAAGTCATCTCACAAAGCTGCCTTCTTTTTCCACTGTTTTTATGGGCATCTGCAGCACACCTCCTATTACAGACAAATTATGAATGGCAGCAGGAGCAATATGATGGGGTAATGCTGCTGGCTGCTAATTCATGTTCTGAGTCCATGAAATCACATGGTAATGGAGAGAATATAAAGTTTTAGGGGCTTTAAGTACTCATGTGAAAGGTGATTATGAGTCATAGCAAGATTTCCTTGCACTCGAGAAGAAATGAACTTATATCATGCACTGCTACAGTTAATATTTCCAGGCCTATCCCAGGCTTCAAAACAGCTGGTACTTTATGAAATCTCAGTCACAAAACTTCCATGAAAAAAATTAAAAGTTAAAATACCAAGATGTAGATCTAGAAATCAAAAATAAACAGGAGGACATCCATCCGTCAGCAAAAAGGAAAGGACAAAACTACACACCTGTTTGTGAGAAGCTTCTCGGACATTGAGAATTTTGCCCCTGAGTGGGAAGACTCCGTATCTGTCTCTACCAATAACACCTAGGCCAGAGACAGCTAAAGATTTGGCTGAGTCTCCTTCTGTTAAAATCAACGTGCAGTCCAAGGAATGTTTGCCACCTGAAGGCCAAGAAGAAATAGAGGGAAGGAAAAAAAAAACAACAGAAAGTGTAACTCAAGTAAAGGAAATACAGCTGAATTCTTTCTACTCTACAGGAAATTTTCTCTCATCAGTTAATTTAAGTAGGTTGAATTTCCCTTCTTAGGGATGGCCTTCCATACCACTAAAACTGCACTGTAATGAGTATCCTTAGGACATGTACTGCTAGTGTCCTTAGCAGTACACTATGGATTGCTATGGGCAAGGAGCAAAACAGGCAAAATGGGATGCAATGGTGGCACATCTTATGTAATGGTTCCCACACATCTGTACAAAAAAAGACAGATTGTTTTTCTATCTTCACCATTTCATTCTACCAGCTGCAAATTTCTTACACACATATATTATGCATGTCTGACTTACAGGAGTTATTTCCCATTCTGCAATTTCACATTTCTCACAGTATATTTTAAAAAGTAATTTGTTAAATCACATTTTTTGTGGTTTTCCCTTTTTATTGTCTATCAGCTAAAGTCAGACAACTGTATGAAAAATTTGTCAGAAAAGCTCAAACAATGAGAACATTTGCACTTCTTATACCTCACAAATTTCTCAAACAGAAAAATAAATCTTTACTAACAGTGTTCTTTCAATCCTACAGGACACAGCATTTCGGTGCCTGTGTGCTCAAAATTGGCATGACATTTATGTTCTGCCTATTGCAACTGTAGCAGTGGAATAGATGTTCTAAATAACAAGCAGGCTGATAAAAGGAACCCACCCTTCTGCAACAGTGCAAATGCTCATTAAGTAGCTTTGCTATTTTATCAAGGCCTATGGTAGGAAAGACATCAAAAACATTTCAAGCTGTTTGAGTCTAACCTACTGCTAATAAGGTAGTTTTGAATATGCCAGTATTTAAAATGTATGCTGTAATTTGCTGTGCTGGTTTTGCATTAATTGATATTTGGTGAGGAGGGAAGAAGCCAAATTGGCAAACCAAAACAAATACATTTACCTTTACCTGGTAGATAAAAGCCACCTCATGCTTCCTATTACACAGAACTTACATTCAGCACCTTTGGTTTTCTGAATCAAGATGTGTGGCTTAATATAATCTAAGGCAGTTACTCACACTAGCAGTAACTACCTACCAGCAAGTTAGACTCCAAATACCTAGAAAAATACCAGTCTGCTCTTTTAGAATATATGAAAGTCAATATTTTTCATAAATGAACTGCAGAATACACATGTGAATGTCATCCAGGTTCACTTTCTTCTGGAATGGATGCAATTCATTTCACGGAAATACAATATGCCAGGTATTTTCCTGAGCACAGCTCTAAAGAACTCAAAGACAAAACCACATGAACTGACAAGTTCAAAAAAATGCTTCTTTTATGCTTTACCTGATTCAGTAACCTAGCTGATCCCTTACAATCCTATATTCCTAATTTTTGCTTTGATTTCTACCTCTTTTCCTCCATCAAGCCACAGAACTATGTACAGCTGTTCAAGATCACAATAAAGCAAGGATGACCAGGTTTAAGACCCTTTCCTTACAGAGGAGGTGGAGGAAATCTGCAGCAAGTGCATCACTCTACAGATACACCTCTCTCCTATTCTTAAGCATTAACTGGCAATGATTCAGGAATACCAGGCACAAGAAACTTGTGGATGCTGGACCTCAGTTTCAAATTCACTCTTGGAGTAAAGATAAAATGTAAAAACCACGGGAATAACTGAAGTCAGAGGGCCAGAGATTGTTCTCTCCCTGCTGCACTTCCTGTGTGTCCAACCCTGAATATGCAATGCCTTCAATGTCAGAAATCCAGTATCTTCCAGATCTTCAATAATCCAACACCTGGCTAAGCCTCCTCAGGAGGTGCAGGGTTCCCTCAACATGAAACAATAATTAGGCATCAGAGAAATAATTGTCTAACAGGCATTTGTGCAAAGCTTTAGGCATGAGTGTTCAGCCCAAATGAAACCCTACATGCCTTCTTAGTTGAGGAACTTTCAGGATGAAAAATAATAGAATATTTTATTAGCTCCCCTGTTAGATATTCTCCCTTCCACTCCTACCTAGTTTTTAAAAAGAAGTGCTTTTGAAGCCTGATCTGCAAAGCAAAGGGGAAAAAAATACCAAAAAAGTGTATCCAAAATAATTCATTATATGACTTAGGAGCACTAGGCTTGATATCTGTGAAAATATATAATATCTTCAAGCACACAATCTTCTTGGTAAGAAGAGTATCACGAACATATATCTGAGTGAGGAGTGAAAATTCCACAGGCAAAATACTAGTATAGAAGCTATTATCAATTTTTGAGGCAAAATAAGATATCTGAATAAATGAAAAAGTAATTGAATACTGAAGAAAACTCAATTAAAAATTTAATAACCAAGGAAGCAAAAAGAAAGGGAGGAAAATTAAACAGAACCATCATCTCATCGAGTCATCTTTGGCTTGAAGCACAAAAAAACCCCCCCAAAATAAACAAACCAAAAATCCAACCAAAACCAAGCCTCTTTCTCAGTGTTACATGCTTACATATCTACTCAGCCCACCACTTACCTCACTGCAATTTCTCTACCTTTGCTTGATGTGGGAATGTATTAAAACTAACATTAACACAGATTGGCAACATTTTGAGCTCTTTAGCCATGTGTGCCCCTCGAACTATTCAAGGATAACTCCCATCCCACTTTTGGCACAAAGAATGTCAGCTGATCCTGATTCCTCATCTGTGCAAAGGAAGCAAGTCAGCAGAGACTGCCAGCTTGCCCTGTATTCCCAGACAGGAACCTAATGGCATTTAAAGTCTAATGAAAATAGTCTCTTGAACCATTCCTTTAGGTCCGAACACTATGCAATTTACTCCCTGTACCCTCTGACCCTATAAAGATTCTGATCTTTCTACATAGGAAAGGTCAAAAAGACTACTCACTCCCAAAATTGAATATTGGTAACAGCATTTAGCAGGAAACCACAGTTAGAAGGTACACACCCTTCCAACACCAGCCTAGACTGCCACTTTCCTTCAGTGTTATTAATTCTCTACCCTAAAGAGGACAGCATTCATGATACCAAACTGACCATCATGTTTGAATTCTAGCTCTTGAAAGTTTAGAAACCCAGAAAGATTTTTATTAAAAAACACGTAAGGATGAAAAACGAAGTCAGGCTTCCAATTAGCATTTCTGCAAAGAATTTATGAAACAGTAAAGAATTTAAAAGTAAGTGTTCTTACCAGCATCATTAGCATCATCCAGTTTCGGAATGCCCTTGATTTTACTGTGTTTCACTGATGAACATTTTTTGTTCAGTTGAGTTTGTGCCTTAAATTTGACCCAATTCAAAATACTCTCTATGATACCACAGTTAGAGGCCTACGAGCAATAAATCAGAATTATAGATGAGAAAAATAAAGCTTCAGATGGCAGATTCTTACATCTCAGTTTAAAATCATTAACACTGTTTCTAAGGCCCTCTAAATTTAAAAAATTGCAACATATGAAAGGTCCAAAAACTAACACACACCTTAATATTTAGCACTTTATGCACATACAACTAAAACACGACACAAAAGGAGCTTCCCTTCCCACCACTTCTATAACTGATGGAAGGAGCAAAGGAGGTCTGAGACCTAACAAGAGGTTTTCTTATGCTTGTGTAGATGATGTGCTGAGACATTTTAGTACTAAGCACTCGTTTCCTGGATTTTGACAGCAAAAGCAGTCTTATGGGATATTTATGACCATATAAAGTTTATTTGGAAATGACTGAAAATGGCTGAAAACAATCAAAACTATTCTACCAACGACTTGAGAATCTGACACCAATTTTAGAAACACATCTGCAGCAAAAATAGCATACAGCATATTTTCTAAACTAAAACTGCTTTAGGTTTTGTTTCACGTCAAAAGAAAACACAGATGGAGTAAAATACTGTGAGCTTTGGCTTTTAATTATCCCCATAATACGGCATTCATTGTTGAGATTGTGCTGCACATTTAATGCATCTGGAAATCAATGTTTACTTCTGGGAATATTAGAAATACTATAAGTCAAATCTGCTGATGGTAATACAACATGTATTCATTCTTCAGTGATACAAGACTGTTGTGGGGCTTTTTTCCCTCTAAACTCTATAGGAACTTCACCCATAACACAGAACTAGAAGAATATACCACTATACAATCAGTAAAGTTTTGATGCCAGGAGTATTAGCAGTGGCACTGTTCTCCTTCACCACTGGAGTTTCATTTTAGGCTACTGGCACTAAACAGCACTTAGTATAAAGAGCTCTGCCTAACAGAATTCTACTTTTCCTTCATTGTGTGAAAATGTAGCAGAGGAAAAACCTCTCTGACACTGATCTACAAATACATTCATTTAGAACAGCATTTCTTAGCCCATCTACAGAAAAATTTTTAACATGCTGCCTGACAATAATGACCACCTTCAATACTACAGGCACCATTTTGCATTTCCTTGATTACTGGAAGACCAAGTAAATGTGACACATCCCCTCCCTCTCCTTTAATTCTAGTAAAACAGGACTGATACCAAAGAGTAAGGCAGACAATAATCTCAACTTCAGAAAAATATTTTAACACAAAAAACATTGATCAAGGACCTTGTTTAGATTTTAAGAGTCAAATTCATTTCACCAATGTAAATGCCCAACAAACCTCCAACAAACAAGCCGATCAGGTGAAGCTCACTTTGAAATCCAGGGCAACAATCAAAACAAAGTCACTGCATCCTTTATTAAGACCAGAGAATTCACAGACATTCCTTCATCCCACTTCCAGAGTATGCAAATGTCACTGCAGCACCATAATGAACTATAATTAATCTTCTGCTACAGCACATACACTGGTCCAGCATGTCAATTCCCACTTCACAGAGGAACAAAAAAAAAAAAAAAGCTTTACTTACTGCTTTAAAAAATTTCTCAGATAGCTGGCACTTGGACCCAAAACTTTTAGGCTGCAATGTCATGTTTTCCTTTGTCTGGGAATCAAATGATGGGTTTTCAATCAAGCAATTAATAAAAACCCATATATGGTTCTTCACCTGTTTAAAACACAGAAACCAATTTACTCAACAAAATTTTCACATTAATCTTTTTCAATATTTCTGCATAAAGTTACTTGCCTGAAATGGTTTGACTGAAACTCCAGCTTTATTCTTCTTTTTCACCACTTCTATCAGTTTTCCCACAACCTGATCCACCACGTAATCAACATGCCTACCACCCTGAATGAGGGAAAAGAAAAAAACCTGAAGTAATAAACAAAATAACCATTGATTTTCCTAACATATTAACAAAAAGTCCTGTAGTCATACTTTGGTATAAAAATACACACACATACAGAGTCGCAGCATAAGATTGAAAAATTTCCAGGTCATTCAGTCTTCATTCAAGTGAGGATGACAGAAGTTAAATGATTGATTACTCAAATACCTTCCTTTAAATTTTTAGACAAAAAAAAAGCCAACGCATTAGTAAAATGTTACATTCCAGTGGCTGTCATAGGAAGTTCATAACACTTTGACTAAAATCTTGTCATGAAAAGTGGAGTGATGCAGGCATATCCCGTAAAACGGAAACATACCTAATTCAACATTCTATATTTTACACAGATGACCGTGGCTTTAGATCAGTTAGCACCTTACAAAAATACAGACTAAATATTGGCTCCTGTTCCGACCAATCTACATTAGGGCAGGCAAAATAAAGAACACATGTCTATGGAGGAGAAGTTTATCATGAAGTAACAAACTGAAAGAAAACCTCACTCTTTAAAGCTGTATTTAAAACAGAGCTGAAGAGGGGAAAAAAAAGCTCTTGACAGGTATGAAGAAGTACAGGATATATAAGAAATAAGTAAGATAAAACAAAACAAAGAGTAAATAGTGACCAAAAAGAGAACAGCTAGCAATCAAACCTCAAAAGTTAGGATTCTACATTTTAAGGCAGAATATGCATGTGAAAAGACTGAAGATGTAAAGAAGTTTGATGGGATAGCAGCTGTTTTCTCAGCTTCATGCAGAAAGCAGAGATTTAAGTTAACAAAAAAGAGAGAGAGAGAGTAGATAAAACCAAAATAAGCTAGTAAATATTATTAGTCATAACCAAACCAGTACTCTCACTTCAAAGAAACCATCTACAGTTTCTCTCCATTTCTAGAGTCACCTACTAAAACAGCAATACAAACCATCAGAAGCACCATGCAAAGTCTTTTCTCGTGGCATTTCTTCTAAAAAAAGCCAACCAACCAAAAAACCCACATCCAAACCCCGAAAGCTGCCAAAATTAAAACACAACTGTTTTTATCCACATATGGATGACAGAGTTTCAGCAGAGGGAGAGTTCAATTGAAAGCTGATCTATCAATATCCTGCCACTTTAAAGAAAAATAAATCCATTTCCAAACTGTAAAGAAAAGCTATTACAGGAAAAGATCAAATTACACGTTTCAAAATCATTCCACACTTGACTGGCAATCTTGAAATTCATTTCTTCTACTCATCACATTACTGAAAACTTATGCGAAAATCTCAGTATATTTTTGCATTTAAAACTTTAGCAGCTTTTAAATTTTGCTGAAAGTAGCATCTGACATATCAAGAAAACCAGCAATATACCAGTAATTCTTGTTCTTAAGAGATACTAGTTATTAGAGCAGTTCCTATTCTTAGGAGATACTAGTTAATACAGCAGTTCCCCATTCCTGAGTTCATTCTTAAGCATGCAGCTGTGAGTGAGAGATGTTCAGAGTTCAGAGTTGGGACTTTCTAAACCATCTCACCAGCAGGTGGCAAATGCACCCACTACGGGACCACAACAGCCTCCAACTCCCCCAGCTGTCAGAACAATTCCAAACAAGACACAAAGGCAGAAACAACCCCTGAACCTAGAGGGCTGCCAAAGATTATTACAACTTTTGAATTATGTGAGAAAGAGAGCTAGAACTGCATAACCTTCTTTTTCCAGACGGCAATGATGGAATCTCTGTCTTGCAAACTTCAGGATGCAAAGATATCTAATTAAGTGCTAACAAAAATCTCAAAAATGAAGCTTTGACTGCCTCCTATATACATCTTCTCATAGCCAGCAGTTTCCATCAATTTGGAGGTAAGCTACATTTAAATTCTATGTACAGATAAATGGCTTATATGGCCGAAAAATTCAGGAGCTAATTATAAATTTGAAGTTCTAACTAAATTAGCTTTACAATTTCAATCCTATTTTCTTTTGCATTTTTAAAAATTCTATTTATTTTATGAAAATAAATCTGAAATCCAGAATAATCCTGAATTTCTTGCTGAAATCCAGCAAATTTTAACAGATTTGGATTCTCTCTCCATGCAAGTCTACCTTCTGACACTGCAAAGGCATTGGCTGAACATTTCTGCTAAAGTTATTGGTAGTATTACCAATCAGTAAGCAGTGCCACCATATTAAAGTTATCATTAGATTGCTATGTTAATACCTGAGGTTTCTACTACAATTTCTACCAGAGCTACTATTTGAAATTCAAAACTTAAGAAGACTATGTTTAATCAGTTTTCAAGTCTCACTGAAGCTTGTCATCTGTACAACTGTTAATACCTACAAACATTCTTTCAAATGCTGTATCAGAACCTCAAGTCAAATTTTGTGGTGGTCTACTATGGCAAAATTTTGATTAAATTGGGAGCTGAAAAAGGTAACAAATGTTAAGAACTAAACAGGGGAGTTGCACCTCAACATATTGCCTGGCTTCTCAAACATCCCTCAAAAAACACCACACCAGCAAGCTAAAAAATGAAAAACTTACTTGGAATTTNCATTCTTTCAAATGCTGTATCAGAACCTCAAGTCAAATTTTGTGGTGGTCTACTATGGCAAAATTTTGATTAAATTGGGATATTACAGCTGGGTAAAATTTACCGAGATGCAGAAATATAAAGATGTCAGCAAACAGTGATAATTAACAGCTAGAATGAGCTCTTCACCTGTCAGCAGATAAGGGGGCAGGCAGCTGATGCAGTTAATTACTACCCATTATGTCCCATCAGTGGGTAGCTGTTCAACTACTGCAGGTGAGGGGGTTCTCTGCCTGGACACCCCACACCCAGGAACACACTGATGGCATGGACTGAGAGAAAACTAGGGGAAAACTAGAAATTGCAACACTTACTTTTGAAGAATACATATAACTTTTTCTAAGCACATTCCAGAAGAATATACAATAACAATCTATGTGTAACTGCATGATGGTAGAAATCAACCCAGAAGAGTAAAATTCAAAATCCTTGGAGTAAGTGTATGCAATTTATTTTAATTAGGAGTCAGGAAGCATTCAGGTTTTCCAAATAATTTTTCTGAGCCTGGTATCAAGCATAATGAAGTTTCTCTACACTGCCAGTTTCTTTATAAAAGTATTGTAGCCATCTTTAAGTTAATGTTATTTTTCTTCTTTATG
Source organism: Regulus satrapa (assembly GCA_013396955.1). Lineage (NCBI taxonomy): Eukaryota > Metazoa > Chordata > Aves > Passeriformes > Regulidae > Regulus > Regulus satrapa. The sequence goes on from VWZN01006792.1 coordinate 1,147,410, forward strand.
TTGCACAAAGAGGCCTGAACTAAAATAAAGTTGTAACCCTTCAACTACCAGATTTCTCATCCCTAGTTTTGACACAGTTTTTAACTGCAAGGCACACGTAGAAAGTAAATATTCTCCAATGAATAAACTTGCCCTGTTACCACAGAACATTTGTTCAGCTACAGAGAGAGTGACTGAAAAGAAGTTAGGTAATAAAAATTACGTCCCACCAAAGACTGGCTACACATCACCTAACACACCAAGATTAACACTGACATTCCTGGGGACCTGCTAGACGAAGTGCAACCACCAGTGGTTATGAACCATTTGTGCTACCATAAGAATTTTCTTCTGACTTCTTCAACAGCGATCTGAGCAAGGAGAGGTTTCAAAGTGTCTGATAACCAATTCTTATCTTTCCCATATTCTGGAAAGCTCACAGTTAAGATTCTTTAGGAACAGTCTCACCAATTACTAGGACTGCTTGTTGTAGTCTTATTAAATCCAGCTTGTCAGATCTGCTACCTCTAATAATTAGACTGTTTAGCAAGTTCTAACAACTTAACTGCCTTGTTATTAGGTCACTCATCCAGTGCAAGGTGTGAAGAGCAGAAGTGACAAAGACCCTTTTTTCACCATGGTGGACCACAGATCCCTACACCTGATTCATGCCAAAAAGACATAAATAAGAGTTATGCTGCTTGATTTCAGGTGATTCCCCTCATGCCTGACCACCCTCACAAGTTGAGAAGCACAGAGCTAAACCTTATTTAGTATGGTGAGCACACTGCTGCTTTAGCCTAACTCAAGATCTTTATTTGTTATTATATTACCACTATAGTTGGAAAGAAAACCTAGACATCCTTACAAAGATACACAAAAAAAAGAAAATTAATCACAACACTTCAAGGCAAACTTCTTACATCATAAAGCAATAAATGGACAGCCATTTCTCAAGGACACCAAAAGCCATTTTTGCACTCCAACACTTGCTAGTGGTAGCTTTAAAGGCGTTTGTACACTTTTTGACCTTACTTTCAGAATTATTACAATGTGTTAAAAAGGAAGAAATAAAATTAGTTCAATTTTCTTCAACACCATTTATGCTTTCATAAGACATCATTATCACCAATAATGATTACTAGCATTTTCAAAACAAGTGCTTATGTAGAAATACTGCTATGAATGTATTTTGATTACATCCAGTTGCTCTGCCAGTTCCTCTCATGCAGGGCATTACCTCACCTATTTATTTATAGCAACCCAGCTTCACTTCTTTATCAAACACCTGACTGGGCATAACCTCAGCACACGTTGTATCATTTCCATTTTGTACCATTTGATCTAACCACTCACCTTTGTGGTAGCTATACTATTTACAAAGCTGATCTGCTGGAAGCCCTTTTCACTCAGAGTGAGGCACACATCCCATCGTTCATTCGCGACTTCGTGGATGACTTTGAGCGCGACTCCGGTTTCATCCAGCTTGTCCTTAACGTAAAGATCTACGTAGCTGCGAAATCCATTCACCTACAAATAAGAGGTAACAGTCACTACCCTCTGCACCAAATGCTCAGTACACTCAAGTGTAAAAACAAGTGATGTTCTTACAGGTAGCTTCTTCCCATTCAACATGACTTTGACTCCTTTGCACGACCCAGCCAAATCATACGCTCGTCTTGTCATGAGGGCCACAATATCCTTATCAAGCTTTTCCATTTTAAATTTAGACAGATCTGGCTGGAATGTAATGCATGTGTAGTCATCACCTTCGAAATGCTTAATCTTGGGCTCAGAGGTCTTCATCATGTTGTTCATCCAAGTCTTTGGAAACAAAACATTTTACATGTTAGTTTACAACACATTATCCTCCTCCTTTATTCCCTTTTCCCTATGCCAGGAAAAAGCATAGGGACAGTTACCGAACAAAAAACTCACAAACTTCATTTATAAGTTTCCTCTGGTAAAATACTACATCAAGTTAATTGATTAAGGTAATTGAGTAATTTACAAAGGTAAGCACAAGCATAAATGGCAGCACATTTGTGGCTTCTGTAAACACGCAGGTATTATTATATGGATGTGACTCTAATGTAAACAGAGCTTCACACAGAACTTACTAGATACAAGTGAGTTGGAATTACAGTCCTTGCTACCCATCTGTTTAACACTTTCAATCTACTACACAGCTCTACAGAGGATTTTTAGTCCCTATGCAGAGACTCAGTAGTCTCCAAGACAGCATCTTGGTGGCTGTGCAATGTGCCAAAAGAAAAACTCCCAAGGTGTTCAGACTTGACTCAGGAGTCTTGTGTTGTTCCCTATTTAAAAACGTGGGCACATCTGCATGATCAAGCAGAACGTTTGCTCACAGCATATATCTAAGTTCAGTTCTAATAAATTGTCACAGATTTTGAAAATACTGGAAAACACGGCACTTTAAGTCGTAAAGCATTTAGTAATTTTCAAAAACCACTAGAAGAAATGTTATTTTGCCCCTTGACAATCAGCATAAAATATTACATTTTTAAAGAGACAGGCATAACAGATTAAGTGTATTATTTATGTAGTGATAACACAGCATGACCAGAAATTAATTAATTGTCTAGAAAGTAAGAGAAGGAAGCCTCCAGCTGGTAAAAACTGTAAAGTCAAGGAACTTTGGTATCTAACACTTTGCCAAAGTACTTTAAACTTTTAGAAAGGTGGCCATCTCAAAGCTACATACAGTAGACCTGATTACACCCAGCCCTTGGTCTGTATGCTAACGATGAGCAATGGGTTCAGGTAGGGGGTTGCACTTAAGTCCACATGGGGCTAGTTAAAGTAATGACATAAACGCTGAAAAATCAGTTTCTTAACACCATACAAAATTACACAGATAATTGTTTCCATGTTTGCATAGCTAAGTAGAAAGATTTTTTGACAAATTATACAACAGCAATTTCAAAATGTTTCAATTGAATATATTCCTTTTCACATGTACATGAATATACTTTAGTTTTAACAGAAATTTGGGGTTTTTTAGTCATCTAAAATTACTAATAAGAAAGTATTCTTTTACCCAAAAAGCCTAATACATAGAAATACCAATTTTTACCAACTGAACTAACCTAACCTGCAAACTCTATACATCTCTTTGAAGGAGAAATCATTTTCTTAAATACTCCTGAAATATATGTGCTAGATTTTAAACCTGTAACTACAGCAAAAAAAAAAGGAAAGAAGTTTTGAGCATTTCTATACCTGCTTAAAGCTGTGTTTGTACTCCTTGCAAGCAGTTTCAACGGTAAACTTTGTACTAAATATGTTACAAAGTTTTGCACCATAACCATTTCGTCCACCTGAAAAAAAATATAGTAAACAAGGGTCAGTTTAAATTTACGATAATAAATCATATACAAATTTATCAAATTTATTTTTCCCTGCACTTCCAGAGCTGAAGTGTTTAAATACTCATATACATTACAATTAAAACATAAAAGCATGCTGTTTGTTACAATAATGAGTACTGACATTAGAGACATTAATACCAGTATTTACAGAGAACTTTGCATTTAACAAGGGAAAGTAAAATATTTAGTTTAAGTCTTTTTACTCTAATAAAGAACTATAGTAATGGTGACTGAGTAATCACCTGTCATGAAACAGAAAAGAAAGGGAAAAATTAAGAAGGGGAAGCATACTGAAGAGGCACACAATGCCTTAGCTGAATAAAACAAAGCACATTAAATAGCCTTGCCTGTAACTTTTTTCTCATCATCATCATAGTTGCTGGACGTTAGTAGCTGCCCAAAGATTAAAGCGGGTACGTATACTTTTTCTACTTTGTGTTCCACAACTGGTATCCCCTTTCCATTATTCCATATGCTGATAATGTTTGATTCCCTAGAAAATAGTGAAGACATTAAGCAAATTAATGCAATCCTGCAAAAAGACTTCTGCATACTTGTTTAAACACAGTAAATAAAATAACTATATAAAAATACCAGCAAAAGACCACACACATAAGACCACAATATTCTTACCACATTTACTTAGAGCTCTAACAATTTTAATTACAAAAATCTCCACTTATTTTTGCTTATTAGATTCTTGGAAGAAGGAGCTTAACTGTCCATACATGACAGTATTTCATACAACAAAAATAATACCCAAAAACCTGTTTGAAGAGCTTTCACTGCCAACATGAACTGCAACAGGATCCTGACCCTATGTGACAGAATTACACTCAAATTAGAGAGGTAGCTTTTAAGGTTTTGTTGATGTCCATCCAGACAAGTTATCATCAGTTTGAAACTGTTATTTCTTAGTTATGACAAACATTGTGACTTATTTTATCAGTGCCAAAATCCATTAATATCTAGCAAATTAATATTTTTAGCTCTTACACAGAATTTTCGATTTTGAGTGTCAGAGAGTTTAAAATCAGGACAGGTCAGGCAAATTTACATATTTACCATTTCCCTCCCATTCCGTGATGACAGCAGGAAAATCACTTCTCAGCATACTTATCCTAAAAGTTAGGTCTGAAAACTAGCTTTCTAAATAATTTATTACTCAGTTAAATGTCAGTGAAAAGATACTACTAAAGGAACCCAATCAGCATCTATTGAAATATAGTACTTCTCACCAGAAACTATCTCTTCAAGTATTCCATTTCAAAAAACATGGTAATGATGTATTTGAAATATGAAGTTTCAGTGTGATATAGATGACTAATTCAAACAGTCTTATCCTAATCCTAAAGGAGTTAACACAGAAGTTCAAGAGGGGCAAAACTGTGTTACAAAACCTCAGTGCTGGTATTCAAGATTCATAAAGAACCGGGCTGGCTACAATTACACACTGCTAAGCTTTCAATTTATCATAAATTTTATGAAGTTCTGGTTTTAAGTTTCATCCAAACATTAACAAATGGTTTCAGAAAGCAATCATTATAAATTCAGAATGGTAGCACTTACTGTTAACCACTTTTTATACACCTCTTCATCTTAAAACATGAAGCTAATGGAAATAATTCAAAAAACATTCTGTTTTCAATAAATCCAGTTTCATTAGTAAAATCATTTGTACAAATTTAAACTGCAATAGTCCCGGCAGGGAAAGCAAATGAAAACATGCTTTTACTTACGGATCAATGGATATTTTAATACAGGTCATATTCTTGTCCCTCTGCTTATTGTCAGCAGCATTTACTATGAAACAAAGTAGCACAAATTAACACTTCATAGGCAATTATTAATCTCTTGGTCTGTAACACTGATTTTATACATATTCCACCACCAGTTACAATAGTCCAGGTATTTCTTAATCTGGTAGCTCTTTGTGTATATTATGTATCTTAGCACTGAATCTATAAATATAACCAAGTATCTACAAGAAGATGTTGTTCAACCTTCTTATAATTGCTGATTCTATTTCTAGCAGTTAGACTATCTCAGAAATAAATATAGAAGTGTATTTTGTGAGCTCAGAACTGTTCTTAACACATTGAGCACTTCATTCTCCTCCCGTTGTTCTTGCTTGGGTATTTGTTGCAGCACATACAAGAAAAACCCTAGAAACTTATATGCATCACCAGACACATTGAAACCCACCAAAAAAGCCACATCCATTAAGGAGTGTTTTGATTGTAGCAAAAGTTCTTTCTAAAGAGCCTGCAAGACTTGAAACTAACAGTCAACACAGTTTAGGATCAAAACAAGGATAACTGGAAATCAACATTTGATCAGATTTTAATTAAACTGCACTGCCATGTACATGAACTACAGGAAGCAGAAATGTGACTGTGGCCACTAAACATGAAAAGACACTACAGTCATTTTTAGCATCTGTCTCATCATCCATGAAACAGATGAAGGTAAAACCCCTAAACACCAAAGTACAACATCTTAACAGCTGACAAGACCACAGTGTAAGATTAGATATTTCGAGGTGCTTTTGCTAAAATCACGAAGTGCAGTTTCATAGCTAAAATGTCCCATTTTCATGATGTTATTTCACTCTCCCCTAGCTCTCAAACCACACTTTCTGGAGCACTTATCAGTGCTTCATAAAGCAGCAATAAGCCGTGAAGTACTACAATAATGACAGAATACTGATCTTCCTTCTGAATGAGAGAATATGGAAGTGGTCTCCCTAACAGGAAAAGCCAAAAAACTTAGATCTATGAGGCAGCATTCAAAACAGAAGTGATTAAAGGTTTTCACTCCCATGTTCATAAAATTAAGTCATAAGTTTAAAATAATATTTTTTTTTAAAATAAGCATTCTTTTCCATCTGGTAAAGATATGGTACTTATTGCCTCAAAGGCAGCAATGCTGTAAAGCAATTTTAGATATGTGGAAAAGTTGTGAACCTAATGAAGGTCACAACAAAACTGACCTCAGTAGATTGTAACTTATTTTATGAGGTAATCATACCAATCCTTTAAACAGAACTTCATAAAAGCTGGTAAATCCAAGATTTCATGTCAATTAGGCCAAAATATCAGTTCAGCAGAGAGCATAGTATTCAGATATTCCACATCTCTACTGCCAATTAGTGTGTGCCTGTCACCAACAGAATATCAATCTGAGTAGGTCAAAGTAACTCAGACACTTTTTACAAAATTTTCTAAAAATATTTTTTGTGCCTCAGTCATAGTGCTTTTTAATGTCAGTGTGATATTTATTTTAAAACCATCTGAAGTCGAGAAATTATCTATAAAATCTACCACCACTATCCCTCAGTACAGAAGGAGGAAGTTTTAATGATTGATGAAAGGATTATCTAAATGAACACTCAGACAACTTAGAAGTTGCATTCTTTCAGAAGAATAATCTTCTTTCAAATGTCACTTTAAATTTTAGCCCTAATAACACTTCACAGATTAAAAATCTTGTAACAGTAGTGATCAGAAAGAATGATCTAGTCTGGACATTCAATAACAAATATTTACATTTGCTTACAAGTTCAGCTGAAAACTCTTCCCTATTATTAAACTGTCCTAAAGTTCTAGAATGCATTAAATTTTTATGCTCTATAGTTTAATGGGACTCAAGTCTGGGATTTAGACTTAGATACAAGTTGATGTACTTTGAGAGCACTCAGAAAAGCTTGTACTCCATAATGCTAAGGCAGTATTATTGTTAAAAATACTTACCAAGAATTTCATCAAAGATCTTGTACAAGCCTGGAACGAAGGTAACTTCTCTGCAATTCATTCCTACATCTTCATCATAAACCCACATTAACTACATGGAAAAAAATAAAATAAAAGTATTTACTGTCTTAGTAAACTTATGATTCTCTAACGTCTATTTCCTTCGGGAACTTACAGTTCAACTTTCCTTCAGGAACTCTTACAGTCTGATTATTGCAGCAATACAAGACAAAAACAAAAGGCTACAAAAGTTATAGGTGTACCCACAAAGAACTCCATAATGAAAATCCATTATTTTCTGCTTGGCAGGGAACTCCCAACAGTACAGACAGTGAAGTCCAAAGCAATTTTCAACTTCACAAAAACAACTGAAGAAAGTGCCAGCAGGAGGCTTAAATTCTCTGTTCCCTACCTAAACTAACAGACCAAAGCATTTTTGGACCTAGAACAAATGCTAGCTACAAATATGCACATGTAAGTGTGTGCACATAGGCATGTTTGTGAGCACAGACCTACACACACATAGCTGTCTGTTTACACACACAGGTGAGTGTTTGTGTTTTGACTGGATTTTAATATTTTCTGATCGTATCTTTTCAGTTCAACCAAGCACTCAATGCCTTAAAGTGAGTTTTATCTCATCCCCTTACTGGAAGGGAAACTCTTTAGTGTGGCAGTTTTTAACTTTCTAAATCAGAATACTGAGAAAAACAGACACATTTATTTAATAACCAGAATAGACATTTCCTCATTAAAATAACAAAAAACATCAAGACTATAAATTTAGTGAAGCTTACCTGAGTTAAGGGTTCAACTGACCCAATGTAGGTATCTGGACGGAGAAGGATGTGCTCAAGCTGAGTCTTTTTCTGATAAACTCTCTCAACAGACAATTTCTTTGAAGTGTCATTTTTATTAATGCTTTCTGAGTCTTCCTTTTTTGAAGCATTCATCTGATTATCAAATAATGTCTAAAAAAACAAACCAAACCAACAATCAACCTCATTCAATCTGTCATTCTTGAGATATAAACAAAATCTGACAGAGATTTAAATTATAATCAAAACTTGTCATGTAATTTAAATGCTAAGTTTTCAGAGGTATTAAGATAAAGCTATCCTTGCAATACGGAGAAATCAACAGATTACATGACAGATCCTTAACAATTTGTTGCATATTTAAACCTCAGCAATTTACTAAGCACAATAAACCAAAATAAGGAAACAACAGCACAAAAGGCACCCATCTCTTCAGGTTAAGTATTTATAGCATCCATTTTGTGCATAAGCATTTGAATCCAAACCACTGAATACTGTTCTAAATGTTAACAGCAATACTACACTTTTACATTATAGTCTGGACAATTCAGTCAGCAGGACTTAAGAAACACTATAATGGCTCTTCTACTGTCTTCTCAATTACTATAATTTACATTCTCTGTTGAAGTGATCAAACCTGATACAATCCCAGAATGCTTTATGATGAAAGGAGAGACGCTGTTTACAAGAGCATATAGAGGAATGACAAGGGGGAATGGCTTCAAACTGGAAGGGTAGGTTTAGATTATGTATTAGGAAGAAACTCTTTAGTGTGAGGCACTGGAACAGGCTGCTCAGAGGGATCGTGGATGCCCCGTCCCTGGGAGTGTTCAAGACCAGGTTGAATGGAGCTCTGAACAACCTGGTCTAATGAAAGGTGTCCCTGCCCATTGCAGGGGGTTGGAAATGGATGATCTTCAAGGTCTCTTCCAACCTGAGCCATTCTATGATTCTATGAAGTAAGCCAAGGACTGTAAGAAGAGAGAATCACATAGGCTAATGTTGGAATTGAAACAGAATTCAAGCCTAATTTGTCTGGATTTTATGAAAAATGCCTTGAAAAACAGTTTTATGGTAAATTAACCCACTTTGGGATGGGAAGCAAGGTGGGATAGAGAGATTTGGTGTACTTTCAGCATTTTTTCCTGATAGATACCTCCTTGCCGTTGAATGAAAATCACATAAAAACCAGATTATTCTCAGAACAACCAAATATAGATAAACACTATTCTGAGATAGAAAAAGCATATATACAAAGAGTAGTCACTAGCAGTGACATTTTATAGTATGTATTCCTACCTATAAATTTGAATTATCTCAAAAATGCCAGTAAATGTAACTTTAATTTACATAATTTATATGTCTGGTCAGAAGACATAATTAATTCTGTCCCCACCCACCCAGTACATGAAATAACCTTCCTCTCTCAGAGGGGGTTTATCAACTCTGAGGCAGGTGTTACCTGACCAGTAGAAACCATCACCAGACAAACAACGAGGACAAAACCCACTTGCCACTTGGGCAGATTTTTTTCCCCTCTCCTTCAGCTGTTTCCAGTATGCGGCTATATGAAATAAATACAGGCTAAACTCCAACCCTCAGATAACTAGTCATCGTGCAAATTTTGTGGCCAAAAGGAAGTGTAATCACTTCCATCCAGCTTTTGTTGCAGCCTCAGATAGCACTGAAAGCAAAGGGCAAGAAAGCACATAAATCCACAGGGAAAAGGAGCAAAGGATACCAAACTCACACAAACAACTTCAGCAGAATCAAAAAGGCCAAACACCAACCTAATAGCACACAATTCTCCACATATTAATCTCATTTATCTTCTCCAGCTTCTAGTACTCAGGCTTTGACGCCTCTACACTTCCCCCCACCCAGTCCAGCCAGTACAAGAATAAAGCATTTAATTCTATTAATAACACAGGAAATTACCTTTCTCCTCCAGATTTAGAGATCATATTTTTCTAGCTTATTTATGGAAATGCTAGGAAACACACTTCCAGAACTTAGAGAGAGGCAGATTGTGTGCACTAGTGATGACAACAATCAATTATTTGGCCAGGAGTAAACCTGAACGTGCCAAATGAGAATAAAATTCTCTATTACCTACTCCTGTATCTGACAGCATCCAGAGGAAAAGGGAAAGAACCCAGGGAACCTCACAATCTGGCACCAGGATTACACGCAGCAGAGTTGGAACCACAACACCAGCTCTCATGACTATTCTGCTGGAGTCTCTCTCATTTTCTGCCAAACAGGGAAGTTGCAAAATCACATGGGTGATTAGAGGGCTTTGGTATCCAAGTTAATTTAGCCTTCACAGTTATTTGGTTTTAAACTGTGATAACCCTGTCACCATCACCCTAAAAATATTAGCTATGGACCAACTAAGAAAGTAGAAAAGGAACAGAACTTTGCAGATAGATGCATTAAATTGATACATGGAAGAGGAGGAATAAGAATTGTTACTAAAGAAGCACTGCCAATGGTTGCAGTATATTTTTTTTTCGTGGAAGTAGTTCTGTGAATGATGTCCAGGCTTCCAATGAGTTTCACTGTACCTGTATAAAAATACCTTTTATTTTATTACTACCTTTGACATTGTATCTCATAGGAATTACGCTTATCTACTGGTTCCACAGGTCTGTTAACACTCTTTTACTAGGTTCTCTTGTTCTGAAGGGACCAGTGACTAGCAGGAAAATAATATATTACTTCTCAGATTAAATAAGTATTGGAAAAAATGGAAGAGAAGATGCAGTTGATACAGAATGCAAAAGAATTCCAGGTGCAAGGACCATCAAAATCTTGTTCAAACAGAACTGTTTCATTTACTCCCAATTCTTAGGCTTCAAGAAGTTTTTACAGTCAGGGAAGTTTGAGATAGGCAGTTACCCACATGACAGCTCTTCAGCTGACGTGTGTATCAGTATTATATTCTCAGGACTGTTCTGAGACAGCTCTCCAAAATGTCCATCCGGTGTGTGAGAACTGGGATCTAACCAGGCACCACAACTCAGCAAACACACTAACACAAAGTGAGAACTTTCAATTTAGCCTAAAAAATATAGGCTACAATTCTCCTACCTGTCATAGCAAAAATGCTATGGGACAAGTAGAGTAAGAGTCAGAAGATTAGCAAAAGTCCATTTTATTGTGACGGAGTAACTCTAGACTGGGGAAAATTATTACAAAATAGAATATTCAGAAGGGATTTCTACAAGCTATTGCCTTTACTACAATGGTAGGAAATGCATTTCTGCTTTCCAGTGGAAGTCTTACTGACAGCTTAGAGGAGTTCATACCTTCCAATTTATCAGTAATAAATGTAGCACATCAAAAGTCTATCTTCTTCTGAGACACTACTTTCAAATTGTCACCACATCTAAACAAACTCTGCTGTCTAAATAGAGTTAGCCCTGCAGAAGTGTCCCTTTTTGGGGACATTTAAGGTTTGTTGTAGGCCTGCATTAGTAAGGATTTTGTGCTACTGTATTCCCTGGGACAAGATAATGCATGATTTAAGAAAGGAGAAAAATACACAAAGGATCAAGATAATATATTTTCTTTCTGCTCAATGATTAAAAAAAAAAAGTCTAAAAAAAATGTCTAACTTAGTCTTAAAAGAGCTCTAATGCTACAGTTTTTATTAAGACATCACAAAGTATGCCAAACCTAAATGTTCACTTCATTGTCATAGAGAAGAACAGGGTTTTTTTCAAGATGTACGATTTTATTCATACATCATTCATACATACTTCAAGAATGATACATATTCTGCATGCAAAAAACCCTCGTGTTATAAACATTCAAAACTTATTTAACACACTATTGAAACACAAGCATAAAAATAAAAGCCCAAAAGTATTCAACTATACAAATGAATGTAATTATACAGTTATGTAAGGTTCAGAAGTCCACAGAATTGCAGTTTCCCAGGCCAAACATTTTGAGTTGTGCTGTACCCAGGAAACTAATTCTGAATCTCTTTATCTCCATCTCAAATGGACATTTTTAGAGTTCAAGTGATGCTTAGAACTTGCTCGAAATAAGAGAAAATCTTCATCACCAAATACAAGATAGAGATTTACAGACACAAACATCCTCCACAGTCTTCACATTTTGTGTTCCTTGATAAAAAACCAAAATAAAATGTGTTTACAACTTCTGAATTTCTAATACTTAAAATACAAATAAAAACAACTGGAAAGTCATCCCCCACTTTTTTTTTTGTTGTTTTTAAACTGGGCAAGCACTTAACCACAGTGCTGTTTAACTGACAATCCCTGCTGTATATTTTGGAATTGTCTCAAGAATGCCTTTTGTATTCTGTCCTGTATGAAAGATCTTCATATTGTTAAAGCTCCAGTAACACTTCTCAAAACAGCACCAGCTGTTATTTCATGAGAAAACCCCTAAAGAGAATTAACCAAGTGTCACAAAGGCCTTAAGTATTCTGCTTCACAGTAAGACAGCTTTTTTGCTTGTTTGTTTACAGGTTACCCAATGTTCAAGGTCCGCTTTCCAATTTTAATGTTGCAAATTTTTTTCTTTTTTAATTTTTATACACACTGTATGACTTTCCCAATGCTCTTGTGACATTCAAGAGTTTACAAATTCTTACTAATCCTGTGAACTTTCTAACCCTCCTGACTGACAACACATACACACCTATGGGTAAGTCAGCAAGACAACCATGCTTAGCAGTTTGGAAAAGTTATTGCAGTGCTCATCCTTCTTCAAAGACCTGCAGTCATACTTCATACAGTGACCTCTGATGGTGCCTACACACTCTTAAACACAGCATAGTGACAACTTCAATTATCAGCTGAAGCAATCGCCGCCACACAGGTTACCACACCACGACTATTGTGCATGCTGCCACGACCAGGTCTTATCGTGGCAACTGCTTTCCCCAGAATGATTGTAGTGTCTGCAGAGCTTCCCTTTAGAAGCTGCTTTTGTCAGGAATTGGTCTAGTACTGTGTTAAAGCTGCAGTCATTCTTTCCTTTGGTGATCTCCAGAGTCAGAACCCGAGTACCTGCTGATAGATGACAGTTTGGCAACAAGACTTTTACTGCCTACCTTCAACCCATGAACTCACATATTTCACTTTGGCACCTTCTTTCTTCATATTTTGCCTTGTTTTTGTTTTTTTTTCTCCCATGTTGTGTTCTAACCCATTGACATTTCTGTGTATAACAAGGCATGTATGACACCCATATTAAGTTATTTTTATTACCTTTTTGTAATGAAAACCAGGTCATGTCATCTTCGTGTTTTAAGCCACCGTGCTGAGTTAGGTTACTTACACTGCAAACAGCTGTATTTAATACAGCTAAATATTAATACACACTTGATCTAGAGAGTTTGGCAGCACCAGAGAAAAGCTATTCCTATATAAAGACACAACAGCATGTAAAGCTATAACAAAGAAGGCAGGTTTCACTATCAGTTTTAATCTTGGTGGAATAGATATCCTTGGTTTGACTACTTACTTCAAGTGAAGGCTTTACTCTTACTTAAGTAGATGAATTCCACACCATAGAAAGTTGAAAAACGTGAAAAATGTCAATATTAATGTCTCTCCCCACTTACACAAACTTAATTTTGTATTGGTCGCTACCATATTCTCTGTTCCACTGCAAAATATCTCCCTACAACACTAACAAACCATTTCTCCTTAGTCTGCCCATTCCTTTTTATCCCTATTAGGTGGCAAGAAAAGGGTTCATTTTCTACATTGGCAGAGAAGCATACATGAGCCTAGAAGAGAATATGTAGGTGAACAAGAAGTTTCCTTCCCTTTGGCTTTGTTTTTTCTGCCTTAAACTCATAAAACTACTTCATATAATGAATACTCCTGATACATACTCCTGAATAGGCAAATGCAGCCCTGGGACATAACAATTTAGAAAAGTAGATGCCATGTGTCCTACATTTCCTTAAATAAAGTGTAAGATAAGCAAATTTAGTGGGACAAGACAGTAAATTTTGAGTGTAATTAAGCTGTAAAACATTGGGAGGTTAATTAAGTAATGAAATCCAGGGATTACAGTTCAAAACAAAACTATCTCTTCTGAGGGATATATGCTGTAACTCCAAAAAAAAAAATAGTGTATAAGAGCCATATGATAATTACTAGGGAATACCATATATAGCATGCACTTGACTGTAGTGTGTCATATTGGACCATAATGACCTCTTCTGGCCCTAGAAAAATAGGCAAAGAATAAAATTTTACCTAAACATTTTGCATTCTTCCCAAAGAAAACTCTGGCTGAGATTACCTCCCACCATGAAAACAAAACTGGAGGGAGTTTCAAAATAAACCACTCTCCTGCTGTGTTTAACAAATGGTTGGGCTCTCCTGCCAAGATGAAAACACACAAAAGTAACAGTTCCCTTTTACCACAGCAAATTTCCATAGACTGTTGCATACCATTAGTGACAAGAATTAAATCTCTCAATTGCATCCTCCCCAAAGCTGATCGTGGAAAGGAGTTAGCAGAAAATTCACTCAGAACTAGTCTCACCAGTGAGACTAATCCATCCGTTCATCTTAAATTCCTAGTTGCTTGGGTTTTTTTTTTTTTTAATACCCTGATTCTAACACTTTGCTCTGGACTCTGAAAGCATCACATTACACAGAGTTTAGTGATGATGATCCAGTTACAGAATAACTTCAGAATGGATGGATTTCCCTGTTATAGAAAACCAAAAGGGTTTTGCTGCCAAAAGGGCAAAATTCCTTCTCTCTTCCCTCCTCCATCCCCTATAATGGAATCAAATCCACCTCACAACAATCTGGTTCAGGGAACAAACATAGCTTATCCCCATTCTTCATCAACCTGAAGCAAATAGTTGTCCACCAGCTCACTTTTCTGAACAAGCTTGCTAGAGAATCTGACAAGTTAGTGATGCAAGGAAAACAGCAGAAACATACAGCTAGGAGGATACAGTTAAAAAAAAACCTCACACTTTTCAAAAGGTATTGCTAGATTGCTTAGCTGCATGATGGAATGACACTCTTGGAATTACAGAGCTTCATCTTCCTAGTAAATAGCATAAAAGTAGCATCATTTTTATTTTAGGATTATGAATAGAACACAGAGGCAAACCAGATAGAAATAAAAATTTAGGGATTTGTTTTCTCCATTCTTTCTGAAGAATAACACCTTTGTGCAATGTATGCTCACTGCAATTACTTCTGACCAGAGAACTACATTTTTTTTTTAGATATTAATTTACTTTCAGTCATATTACAATAGTACAGCAACAGTAATGCTTTATTTGGCACAGGCTTGTATTAAAGCCACCAATACATTCAGATCCCGATCTTTACTATGTTCTTTAAAAGTAGATGTCTAACATCTGCCCTTGCATGATGACAATTAAATTGAATTTTATTGCTAAATTTTTCTGTTGGTCTGAAATTTCTTAGTTTTCTATATCCACTGACAAGTTCTGTTCCATACTAATTTTTTTACTGCTCACACAGTCACAAAAAGTACATCCATGGATGATGTGGTAACAGATTAATTTTCTAAGAATCTCTTATTTCCAGCTAAAACTCAGAGACAAACAAGGGAAAAAATACTCTAACACAAAAAGGAATTTAATAATGTTATACTTTAAGACACCTTATGACTGTTTTCTTACATATTCTGGTAACAGTGGTCTTTGGAAGCACTGGCTGAAACCATTTGATGACAGAATGACCAAATCTGTTTGGTTCCCTGTTTTACCAGCCAGTTCACACAAAAGCCCTCCACTAGCCAAAAGTTAAGAGGTTCTGACATCTGAACTTCAGTTTATCAGTAGCTGTCTGGACCTCTTTATAACTCAAGTGTTTCCCAGATCCTTGACCTTTTTCTAATGCTTTACTGCATCAGTAGTTTGAGCACTGTGAGTACCAGAATACTACACATTTCCATTTCCCAATGCAAGGATTACTTGCCACAACCTGATAGATTTTTGTTTGAAAAACAAACTCTTTGAAACCCATATGGGCTGTACGTCAAGCATCACATCAGCACTGTGATATTTTCTTTCAGATGCTCTGGGTTCTGTGGCCAGCTTGAACCCATATCACACTGCAAGGTATTTTTTACCCTGCTGACCTATCTTCATTATTAACAAACAAACTTCAGAAAAAAGCTTTGAGCAGGACTAAGGCCCAAACAATCAAGAAGTTCACACTGCAAGACAGCACAAATCCAACAGGGTGGGTTTTGAGCTCATGTTAACTCGCACACATGAAGATTTTAATCTACAGTGCACCCCAAACCCAGACTTTTCTGGTCAGGTTCAGGACTACCAGTCACACTACATTAGTAAGAGAGGAGAGCCCAAATATCATTCAGAGGTTACTTATCCAACTGCACTCAGTATGTAACAGCTATCAGTATATTAGAATTTGTTTATAATAGCATACCTTTATGTTACATGTCTGTCTACCTTGCACGGAAATACAAAAACACCTTGACTGTGATACGTGGGTTTTTCATACTTTCAATACACATGGTGCCCTAAAAAGGAATGTAATATGATCAGTAGAAACTATCAGAAGTCTGCTCCCTGGAACCTTCCATGGAGAAAAGCAATAGCAACATATTTACTTAATAATAATAAAGCACCACATAAATGAAAATTAATAAGTTTTCTTCCTTCTAAATAAACTGTCCCAAACATACTCTACACATTCATACTCCCTACTATGTTTGGTCCACACTTAAATCTACTTTTTTATAAACAGAAGCACCTATGGTAACATGGCCACATTTTCTGGTATTCTCTAGTTTAAAAATCTTTTTTTTTTCTCTGCTATATTAAAATAAATATTAATCCAGTGTTCCTTGAGTTTAATTGCTCAGCTCCAGCCTGACAACATCTACTCCTCTTCTGGACACTTTACAAGCTTTGAAACGTTTTATAAGCCTCATAAATATGCTACAAATTCTAGTCTCAATCCTGTAGTAAATTCCATGAGAAAGGAACAGAGGGTTGGTGTTTCAGACATTGACAGCAATTCAGAAGGAGGAAAACAGATGCATCAATGAGTCAATAAAGCCTTAATGCTGTTCCAAAACTCCCCTCTCTTCCTCAGCCACTCATCCTCCCACAGCAACATTCCTCCAGAAGTCATTAAGAAAGGCCTTTCAGAATTGTTCATTAAAAGTGCTGACAATCTTAAAGATCATCAGAACTCTACCCTTTAATGTGCTATTTAAGAATTGTGTCTTGGCAGGCAGAAGAATCAACCTCCCCATAAAAGGTACCATATAAAAGAAAAAAAAACTTCATAAAATAACTTAAAATATATTCTGAGAATAATTTTTAAACTGTTTTGCATTTTCATCACCTGTTACCTGACATGTATGTTTATCACTCAGCTGGCAAAGAAGTCTGCATGGCATATTTTGAAAGACTAATTAACATCAGGAAGGCCAGGTTAACATGATGGAACTTTAGGTGTGTTTTCTCTCAAGTTTTGACCATCTGCCTCTGTCTCCACTGACAAACCAAACTTCTTCCTCTGCCCCCAGCTTATTTCTTGCATAGTTTTACACTCTCCTCCTATCTGAGATTTTAAGAAAAAGCCTCTTCTGGACCTACTTAATACCAAAAAAGAGTCACTTCCTCACTTTCCTGCAGCTGTTCTTCTCCAAGCAACTTGCCTCCCTTTTACTCAAAGATTGTGACATGACATCTCAAAGTTTTCATGGTGATGCTGTAACACAACAGCGTGGAAAACACTAAGTTAAGATTGCTAAACAAAGTATGACAAAAAAAAACCCCTAACTCAGCCAACAAAAAACTCTGTGCTGATGCATGGAATAACAGCCTGAATGACTTCAGGCAGAACTCTTTACATCAGCTGGACTGAGACAAAGTTATTTTTCCCCAGACACCTTGCTACTCTTGTACATTTACATCATGGCACACAGCTGGGAAATAAAACACAGGACTGAAATGCTCACACACTAGTACACCATTGTCCCTAAGAACTCCAAATAGCCTAGAGATGGATTACACAGCTGGAAATATCTCCAGTGAAGCTCATGCTCTCCATTTCTTATAAGTAAAGATACCCTGCTTAGGGCAACCCTAGAATTTTAACTGCTCTTATGGAAACATTACATATCAAGTTATCTGGCTGCCAAGAGATTTTTTAGAATTATTTTTTCCCTCTACTTTATCTCAGCTTCTTTTGATTTATAAGAAAATACCTTCTCAGTCTTATCTTACTGCTCCTGTATTTTGTCATGACAAGAAAATATTATTTCTTGCTCTCTCCTTAAAGATTCCTTCACAGATTGAGAAAGATGGTGTGAGTTTTAGGCACCTCACTAAGGTAGACATTTGCCCAGTTTTCCATACATTTGCTCTTCTCACGAGTTTCCAATGTCTGAAGCAGGAACAGGAAGCCCCAGACTAACTAGGCCCAGTCATTCACTAAAAAAGAACAAAAGAAATCAAGACGTGGTGTTCATGAGAGGAGGACTGTTTAATTATCTCAACTGCAATTCTCTTTCACAAACCAGAAAAAAAAAAATAGTAGATTAAACATTTTAAACATCCTTTACACCTTTCCTTTTATTTTTTTTTTCCCTTTAGGGTAATTTTTAAAATTATGTCCGAAGGAAAATATAGATCTGACATTTAGGTCTGAACCTTTCAAACATGTTCTAATTCAGATAGATTTTACACTAACTTGGCTAACACCCTTTTTTCTTGCTTGCTGAAAAAATGCCACTAAATTTGCTAGATGTGCACAGTGTAACAAATACACAGATTTATCACTTTCACAAAAAAAAAAAAAAAAAAAGTAGTA
>VWZN01006792.1:1173654-1188181 GCA_013396955.1 Regulus satrapa
AGACGCCTCGCTTCCCGGCGACCACAGAGGGGAATGGGTCTGGGGACTGGCGGAGCCCCGGTTCCCTGGTGTTCCAGGCCGATGAGGCTGCGATGCGCGGGCGGAGAAGAGGTGCTGCGGTAGGTGGGACAGGTGTCCGGGACCACGGCGGGCAGCCGCCCCCTTTCCGCTAGCCCCGAAGCGATCCCTGCAATCGCCACCGCTGCGACCTGCGCCGGTACCGACCGGCAGCGTGCAAGTCCCGGGGCTCCAGGCAGGAGAGTGTTTACAATCCACTGCCCTCTTCTGGGCTCTGGGAATCGGCCCGAGGAGTGCTTTAACTGGGACAGCTCACAGATCTTTAGCCTGCATTTCAGCATCACGGTGAGAAGTTCTCACAGAGGATCACACAGCACAGCACAGCACAGCACCTACATACAGACGCAGTATACAACGCGGAGTACTACAACCCTATTCGCCGTTTTGGAAAAAATGCTGCGGCCAAAAAGCATAGTAGACAATACTATACCCTTCTTCCTAGGTCTAAGCCAAAAGAGCCCCAAATTAACGTAATTTTAGGTATTAGCGCAAAAAAATACATACAGTTTTAGATACTTTGCACCAAAAGTATATATATATATAACCCTTCAAATTATAATCAAGTTTTCTGACAAGCTTAGAAAAATGCTTCAGCACATACAGCTTCTCAATTAGTAATTTTCATTCTGCTGTGTGAAATGCAAAGGACCGACCTAGTCCAGCCTGTTCCACTTCTTGAATTATTAAGAATGTAAAGTCTCAAAAGAAAGGATGAGTAGGAGCACTGCATCTGAGCCAGTAGACAAATCAGAGAATCATTTCAAAGGAAGAGCAATAATTTAAAGGTTTTTCCTTTTGCAAAATGCTTTTCTTAAGGAGTAAAGGCATTGGAAATGGAGCAGCCACTTTTGAGGAGTCAGTCATAATGTTCAATTATGTCTCAAGGGAAGAATCAGAAGAATTTCTAGTAAATATTGCTTATTTAGCATAATTTTATTCTGCCAGTTTCTAAGGAACCTATTATACTAATACCTAAGTGCTGCACAAGGATTATGGAAAATAATGGCATCTGCCTAGAAGGGACAGTAAGTTATCTGTTCCAGCCTAGTTTTATTGCAGCTGCATGTAACTGAGCTGCAGGCTGTGTTTTCTTCCACTTCTGGCAAGATAAAGAGTATTTCTTGCAGAACCAGAAGGTAACACTTGCAGGGCTATGCCTAGTGCTTCAGAATTTTGAGCTTGCTGATTAGAACTGTGTGGATTTTCCCAAAATCTCAAATTTATATGTAGGACCAGTTAAAATGAATCATGTACAGCGAACTGCTGCAATGAATCTTGTGAGGATCAGAGGAACCAGGAGTGAATCTGTTCAAAGCTTTTTGCATCAGTAGAGGACCTTTACTGTATTAAGCAGAAACAGAGCAAGTGCCAAACATTAGTGTACTATGTTCTCATTAGCTCCAGCTGCTTAGTAAATAGGCTGTCCTTAGTGTGGGAAGTGTGCCTTTTGCAGCGTGAGCCAAGTAGAAGATAGCAATCCAAGTTGAAGGCAGCCAATTCCATATATTTAGAGTGAGACAGAGGGAGTTCCTTTTTGGCAGTTACTGATCTTTCAACATGCATGGTCAGACATGTTCCATCCATGTCACACCGGAGCAGATTTATGAGGAAATGCTGATCCCCCCCAAGCATTTTCTTTAGTCTTTGAAATTACGTTGCCCAAGTTGGATCTTATTTAATTCTCATCCTATACTAGGTTAGCTGCACGGCTTATTGTTGATGTTGGTTTTATCCCTTATGTGTATGGTGAGTGGGCTAGTCATGTAGGATTGTGGGACAAAGTTCTCATGAGACTAAAAGCAGCTGTTTCTGTGAACTGTAGAGGTGAAGCAGTGAAATAAGATTGCTCATCACATTTAAAGAGATGCCTGTTAAAACAAACATACAAGTAGATTTGAGCATGAATCAAATTCAAGTGCCATAACATTTTGATAGGAGTGGAATTACTTTACTAGATGCAACCTGCCCAAACCATGCACTACCAGTTCATGTCAAATACTTCATACTTACTGTGTGACATTTTAAATCAATAATCCCCTTGAGATAGTATACAAAAAGTCCTCTTTAAATCCACTGAAGATTTACTTGTCCTCATCGTTGCAGACCATAACATAAACAGAAGTACCATACAGGCTTTCAAAACAATGATCTACTTAAACCAGTTTCACTACCGTTTTTAGTAAGCAAAATATTTATTGTAATACTACTTTGTGTTCAATCATTTTAGCAGTACGACAGCTGTATGTACGATCTTTAAGTATTTCCATACTTGGTATATGCAAACTTTCCATCTCTTCTAAGTTATTTGTTGCTTCTACTTTACTTATTAATAAAAGCTTTTCCTTCTATGAGGCTTTTCTGGATTCAGATTTAAAGGGCCTAAAATATGACTATTTGTGAAATTATGTACATTTATCTAATCTGTGAACATACTCAGATACAAGCACTTATTTAAATGACCGTTCACAGCTCTCCTTTTTCTGCAAACTACACAGGAAAAGGTACAATTTTATGTTAAAATATTTATTAAGTTGATACCCATTACACCATACATTCCACATTGTATGTGTAATGAGGTATAAACAAACACTGCATATTTTAATATTAAATATTTATACTCATGTAAAGTAATTTCCATATGCTACTGTATTTTAAAATTTTTATTATAATTCATTAACATAATTTTGAAATAATTGACCAAATTATTGAGTAGGGTTCTGGCACTACAATATGACCAACATTCTTGTACTGCATTGATTGTGAGTGAGCTTCAGGCCATGGCTCCAAAGCATTTAAGAAAAGTCTACCCGTGGCTGGATCACCTAATGATATAGATTTAGCCAGGTCATGTGTTCTTACACAACTGTATCTCAAACACGTTTGTTGAAGTAGCAAGAGGCCACACTAGTGGTTTTCTGTGGGTGTGCACTGTCAATGTACTTGCCTGACACTCTCAGCTGAACTGTGCCCAGGACTCACATACCTGATGCATCCGTGGCACCTTTGTCAGCAGCTGCTCCTGGGGCCAGAATGTTCCACAACCAGTCTCTTGAAAAACACCAGTCATTTCCATCTTAATCCTCCAGGAACAATGTACCACTACTTGATGACAGTCTGACAGAGGGTTCGGAGGGCTTAAATCCTGTTTACCCTCCAATTCCTCCCCTGGTGACTAATCTGTTAAGTGCTGTGCTGTTGGCAAAGGTGTGGAAAACTGAAGTGGGCCATGCTGTGAATGCTGCTGCCAGGCTGCTGCTGGGAAAGAGGTCCAGCAGAAAACCCTGGGGTTAGCTACAGGGACCCCTGGGCTCCACCCTGGACTGCCCATCGCATGGCTGGGATGGCTATGCTGACCCACCTGAGTTCCTCCTGGATGGCTGCGGGAGAGGCAGGTTGTGTTAGAGACCACCACATTGACCTGCCTGGCCTCTAACCTGAACTGCACAGTCTCTCACACAACAGAGAAGTTGTGTCACTCATAAACTTTACATATTTATTTGGCTAGAAGTGCTTTAGTATCCAAGCCTACTCAGTCTCTTCACTGTCAGCTCAGTCTTAAACTGTGTCACACTTTCACTGAGCAGCATTAACAAAGTTGTTGCTGCAGAAGAGGCTGGTCATAGAAATTAAATATGTTTGTATAAAAATCTTTGTATAGGACAAAGCTCCCTTGTGCAGTGCCCACACACAGCAAGAGAAGTTGCATGCAGAGGTGAAGCATGGGAAGCTGAGCTGACCCTACTGGGAGCAATTCTCAATATGAATAGAATTACTATCCATGCTATTAACATCTGAGTCTTTTAGAAGAGTTGGTGGCAGTCAAGAAAGATGCAAATTCCTGGAGGGACAAAAGCAATGGAAAAAACACAGAATGGAGAAGGTGATGTATTTTGAGGTCTGTGTTGAAAGTACAGGAGATAGCAGTGGCCATCTCAGCGGTTATACTGAGCTGAGAGGAGATGGCTGTGATTTAGAGGCTGGGAATCACCAACTGCATTATGGCATTGTGCTCTCCATACTGATTAACAAACAGCCAGCAAG
The DNA here is from genome assembly GCA_013396955.1 of Regulus satrapa. NCBI lineage: Eukaryota > Metazoa > Chordata > Aves > Passeriformes > Regulidae > Regulus > Regulus satrapa. The sequence continues at coordinate 1,177,774 of VWZN01006792.1, forward strand.
GTTTGGGCACGCCATGCCATTCAGAAAGGCACCCCATTGAGCACAGGATGATGAATACTGCAAAGTATGCAAGGCTTTCCTTGAGAAGCTTTTCTGATGTTGGCCACATATACCTTTCTAACCATCCCTCTATCCCAGCCCCTCCATAAAGGAGCTCTCTCTCTCCAAAGTGGAATTTATTTTTGACTAAAACATGCAGGCTTTTTCCTAGTAGTTCACCCAAAACTGTTTGGGCAAGAAAATGTGAGTGACAATTCGTTTTTACCCAGCAAGACTCTCCTTGCTCATTGAAGGTACCATCACCAGTGTATTTCTCCAGTTTCCCAGACAGACATCTATGATAGAGTTTGAGTATCAAAATTGCTTTCTTATAGCAGAAGGTAATTTCTACTCATTCCTGGAATGACAGGAAGGTGAAGGTGTTTTTTCTATACAAGGCATATGGTGAATCTGTGGGGAAAAGTGAAGAGTGATGTAGACAGCAGAGAAGCCCACTATTCTGAGAAATGTCTGAAGAGATGGTACTTTGCTCTCTTGAGCTAAAATTCAACCACCTCTGACACAATGTTTTGACTTTTTTATGAGGAGGAAACAGAAGGGCAAGATTTTCTACACAGCTTCAATGTATCAGCAGTTTGGACTAGAATCAATGATGACTAGGTCAGGGTGTGCGTTTGCATTCTCTTTCTCAGAAGGGAGTTGTGTGGTTCTTGTGGTAACCCAAGAAGAGAAAAGTCTCAAGAAAGACCCAAGAGAGGCAGATGGCTCAATTTCCACTGAGGCACAGTATGTCATTAAAGTGTGGCCAGTGCACCCAGATAGTTTATGCTGAGGTCAAAGGCAAAAAAAGAAGGAGGCCACATGTTTTTGAATACTTGAACAAATGAGTATCTGAGGCAAAGAGCAAAAAAAAAAGTTGGGTGAATGACCTATGAACATTCTTCTGAAAGAGGACTAGGGTAGGCACACATAAGGACATCAGCTAACAACACACCTGAGCAAAGAAAGTGGGAAGACAAGAAGCAGTAACTAACAAAAAGAAAAGTCAGAGTTAACTATGAAGGATCCAGTCAGGCACAGAATAGCAGATTCACAGACACAGAGATTGTACATACCTATCCAAAAATGAATGAAGAAACCCTTGGAGTAAATTCTTTTTAACAGGTTTAGTTTATACTGACTTAGTGCTTTGAATTTCTAGACTATGGTGGTTTTGATTTGGTACTAGATGGCCTAAAATTTGAATTACTCTTTTATAACCCACACAGGGAATAACTCTTTTATAACCTCACACAGGTGAGCACAGAGAATGCGCTCACCATGTTCTTTTGACAATTACAAGGCAGTTTAGGAAAGGAAGTTTATACAAAAATACTGTTTTGTGAGTATTCTTTTCTAGCTGACTTAAGTTGCTATTCTTTCCAATAACCTTACTAATAATTCTCTTTGCTTAAATGCACCATTTCAGATGGCAGCAGACTATTCCAAGGCTTTTTAAAATTAATTTTTCAGAAGTCTTTGATAAAGTAATTTAAAAATAAGATATTATTTATGTATATCTACATATATGTATATCTTATATATCTTATAAGTTGTATACTTCAACTGAAAAAATATAAAGGGTATAGCTAAATAGGTAAAATGTACACAAGACTCAGCCACCCACTTAACCAAAAGCATTATCTGAATTTACAACTTCCTAACAATTACTTGTTATAAAAAAGCTATTCAACAATTTCTCAGGTGGCCTCATTTTTAACAAGGCTCTGCAGCAGCAGTTCCTATTCATTTCAGTAGGAGTTGTGTAATTCAACAGCTTGGGTCATTGGCCAAACAGTATTTTGAAATAGGTTACTGCTAGCTGCTTCATTCACTTTTCTATTTTCCTTAGGTATTATTATTTTTATTATAATTATTATTATTATTAGTAGTAGTAGTAGTAGTAGTAGTAGTAGTAGTAGTAGTATTAAGCAAAGATGATCAGAAATTAATAAAAATTGTTTGTTATCCCTTTAGATCCTTCAATGCATTGGTATTTCTGGGTCTTGGATGTTTCTCTCCCAGATACCATGCAGCTGTCCTCTATGATTTTTTTTTCAATAGTGATATTTCTGCTCAGCATTTTTGTCTTGCTGTATCTATTAGGAGAATGGGTAAATAAAGCACCAAATGCAACACATTAAATATAACTTTATGTTTAGGTTATGGTCTCCTGTTCTATTTTTACCCAACCAACATTGCTTATATTCTCTTTCCACTGCGTACCTCACATTGCACCAATCAGCTCTATAGATTCTTTATGCTTAGGGTTCTTGGGAGCGCTTAGGGCACTCCATCACTTGTGAGTTCTCAGTAAGAACACATTACCTCAGGTTTCAGATGAAGTAAAATTATCCAGATCTGTGGTTCTTATATGCCTCTTGCTCACTATGTGAGTGTGTAGCCACTGCTGGTAGAGGTAGCAGAAGTCACAGCAGCATTCAGTACTGGCCAGGACAATGTGTTTGGATGCTTAGGCATCATTTAGCCAGCACTTTGTGAGGCCATATTTTTATTAGAATCTGGGAATCTCAGGTCTAGGTCTTCAGTCCAGTATGGTTTCCAAAAGCATCTTTCCATTTCTAAGCACCTCATAAAGGTGCATCCTGACCACAGCATTTCTTTCTTCGATTTAGGATTCCTGGCTGTCACCTGTGAAGAAGGAAAACAGTCTTTTGAATGACTTTGAATATAGGTACTTCAGTAATTTGTGAATTCACTTTCATGTTCTAGAAAAATGTTTTTCATCTACAGGATGTGTTAAAAAGTAACTTGCTTTGATATACATATACCTGTGGGGGTTTTTAACCTGAACAATATGGATGCTGTAGTTCTCATTATTCTATACATTTCTTTTTGAAATCTACTGTGGATTTAACTTGCCAAACAGTAAAGAAAAATGTTTTTCAAATGCAGTTCTTTTACAATATTCCTTAATTTCTTGCAAACTATGAAGCAAACAAAAGGTACTGTATGTTTTATCTTACAGACAGACCTAAATGTCAAAAAAGGCAGCATATCTATTTTTGCAACAAATCTGTTAACTGTTAATCACATTCCTCATATTTAAAAAAATAATTTTGCAAGGAACAACTTAGTGATACCCTGTGTTCCTAGATAACAGCTAGAGAGAATACATTTCCTCTACTGTGCCTCATAGTAAGCTCATGCCAAAGTTTTTGCCATCATGCTACAGAACTGTAATAACAACTCACCTTCCTTTCATTTAGTTGGTTTTTACTGAGCTTTGTTATTCCACATATGCTCTTCTGCTGGAAGCTTTTATTGCAGAAAGCCTTTGAAGAGTGGGAAGCTCTGAAGCTCTTAAAATTTATCTGAAAGTAGTGTGGTTCCTTTTACCTTGGTTTTTACTGCCGCTCACATTCTTCTATTTCCAGGTAATAAGTGCAATGAATTCGTCAGGTTTTCATGAAAAAAAAGCAATACACATTACCCAGAAATTTCAACATAGTATCAGTTTCCATTCCATTTAACATTTTCATTCCTCTAATGTGTCTTAAATTAGAAAATGGGGTTTATGTATCAATGTATTTTCTATCAGGTTTTGAAGCTATTTGACACCATGTCAGAATTCCATTTACTTTGGAACCAGTACTAACATTAGTTCTTTGGGAAAAGACAGATATATTTTTACAGATTCTTTTATGTTCCTGTACCCTTTGAGACATGTTGGACATGCTACTGAAACATGAAATTTTTCTGCTGAGTTCATTTCTCTTGTGACTCACGATAAGAAGCATGGAAGCTCATTTTTTACTTTACATCCTACAGTTAGTTTATTAAAAAAAATCACTTGTGAGTTCTCACGCATGAGAATTCTACTGGTTTGCTAACCTGTTTTTTTTAATTGCTCATTATTTTCTATCATTTCTCCCAAAATATGTTGGACTCAGTTCTCTGGGACATGAGTAATGATGATGAAAAGAGCACACTGGCATAAAGGCTGAAAACACAATGAAATCACTTGAAGTCATAGAACAGCTAAAGTTAAGAGATCAAGTGCATATGCATGGTTCTTTGTAACATTTAATTCTTGAATCAGAAAGCTTTCTAATCAAACAATCCATTCTCCCAAATAATTAAAGGTACTAATTTTGAATTGCTGTGCAGAATTGAAGACAATTCAGAGCAAACAATGCTTTCTTTCCTGATAGTTGCTGAAGTAAAGCAAAGCCAGAGCCACATCAGCTCTTTGATTAAAGACAGCACAGTCACAGACCATAAAGGCAGGCACATGAACCAACCCATGGGAACGTAGCACAAGCTGCAGCACTCACACCATAATCTGTGGCACATGCTTCAGTTCTGAGTTGCTTCACCAAACCAGCATGACTACTTTTAGCCACAAAGCTGAACATCTCCTTAGCCAGGCACAGCACACAGCACGCCCAAGCTGCCCAGCACAACATTCTCCCAACGGAGCTCACATGCAGAACACAGCACTCCCACACCTCCCTCCAGCTCCTGCTTTATGCTTAACTCTGCCCTGCTAATTTACCATCGCTTGTCTGTGTTTCACAAACAGGAAGACTGCAGTGCCTGTCATCCCACCCTTCACCTGTATACACTCCCAGGCTGTATGTGGTGGGACATGCCACGATCCCTAAGGTTGATGCTCCCCCCTCCAGGACTGTTAACTATGCCAGGGCATGGTGGCTTAACAGGTTCTGCAACAGACTAGCAGGGACATGCAAATAAAATAGGTGAAACTACTTTTTCAATTCCCTCCAAATGAATTAGCATGTTAATAGGGTGAATGTTGTGCTTGCATTTCCACTCCTACAAGTCTGCAAATTTATTAAAAGCAATAGTTAATCTTTCAAAAAGACATAAAATATATTGTTCTCAATTCAGCATTTGTTTGGGTTATTCTCTGGAGTTAATTTGAATATATAACAGCATTCACAGCCTTACAACAGATACCTGTAGCATGGCATACAAATTTAATGTATAGCCATTCATTCAGTTCTTTGAATTTCCATGGCAATTCCTTCAGTTGTCCTTCTGTAATGTTTCTATGAGGTGTGGAGAAAAGTTTTCCCATGAAGTAAAATCTGCTTATTTAATTTGGTCAGGAGCCTCATTGCCCTTTTGAACTATATACCTAAACATACCCAAAACACAAGGTTGTAATGTTGGTCCTAAAGCCCTTCCCTTAAAATGGCTGCTGCTTCACGTTCCCCTCCTTTGTGAGCCCTACAACACCTCCACCAGCTCTCAGGCTCCTGGACAACAGTGGGTCTCAAAATGATGTGAGGAAAGGTCTCTGTTACCAGGCCTGCAGAAGGTGGCCAGCAGACTTGCTGGGAACCAAAGCAATACTGGGAACATAGGAGGATACCATATAGGGACACATTACTGGAATGATAGGGGCTGAGGCTCCGGCTGTCCTGTGAATATGCCATGGGGAGTGGGGGCGACACATGACACAACACAAAGAGCAGGCAGGAACTAAAATGACAAAAGAAGAGAACAAAATCTCCCAACAATGAAGACTCTGGTAGATTTAGAGGACCACATTTAAGGAACTCCCTCAGCAGACCATGCTACTGTCATCCTCATGGCTTCTCCCACTGCCTACCAGAGAGGGAACAGCAGCTGTCATAAACTAGGGAATACATGGAGGCTGTATGGGGTTGGGGTACCAGCCTGTGACACACCAGGGAAGAGGGGAAAGGACAGAACCCAGGGGTGGGGCACAAGCCTCCAGATCTTACCTATGAGTCACTGGGAAGTTGCCTTGATCACCACTGCAGACACCGCTTCAAAAGATGAAAACCACTAGTTTAGAAAAAGGGAAATTTGGAAGGGCTTTTAAGAGTGAAGACAACATTGAGAGTTACACTAGGAGACAGCTGATGTAACATGTTAAACAAAGGAATCTCCCAAAAGATGGAAAAAAAACATCTCCTTATGCTTCACTGTAGAATCCCTTCATTTCACCACTAGTGAGATGGTTTTCCTAATATTTTTTTCCACATCCAAAATCTTTCATGGGCATACACGTTGCCTCCTTGCTCTGTTCACAGACGGATGTTGTATTTTACACTGAATACTTACAAAAGGTTGAATTTCCTCACATGAGTCATAATCAGTCCTGTATGTGAAATAAATTAAATCAAAAGTAGAAAACGTAAATGTATTCTGGTAAGTGTTTCTTAGTATTTCCTATCACAGATCTCATGTCTTTGGGCCAGAAATGCAGGTAAGTCTCTGTGTCTTCAGAAAGTTTTTCTTACGTTGTGTCTAGTTGAAAGCCCATTTCTTCATAGCTGTCACTCTTTTTTTTTTTTTTTTAAATCAATAAGCTGGTGTACAAATATGAATTACTAGCAAGCCTTAAAATGTAAAATAAACCATAAAACTAACTTGCAGAATATATAATTACAGTGCATAGTCAAGAAAAATTGCAATGTCTGTTTGCACTGAATACGAACTCTGGGGTTTCACCGTTACTAAAAAAAAAAAATCCCAAATGGATTTATATTTTAAAAATACCATTATCAAAGTCAGATTTTGAAGTGTAGAGGGAGAATTGATATGACTAATAATGTTGTCAGAGGCTGAGACAACTTATAAAGGCAGACCATGCATACTAATGATACTTGAGAACAAACTTCCTAAGGTTCTGTTTTGAAAGGCTCCATGATGATAAAGATTCTTAAAAAAAAAAATTGGTTTATTAAAAAAAAACCAAACAAACCAGGAAACAATGAGTTTTTCTAAACAAATGATGCAAATTTGACATTCATAAATCAGTTGATCTTAATTTTTTCCATCTTCTAGTGTTAAAATTAAACTGCAGCCTCACACTTCCTGTTTGTGTTTCTACATCCTTAGTGAGGTTGTTTTTATTTTTGATTTGGAATGCTTTGTTCTAGTTTTGGGGTGGGATGGGGGAGAACAGGACTACTTTGTTTTATACCATTATTGCCAACATTGTGGAAATCAGCATATTCAGGCAGAAACTCCAACCTACACAACCTAACAAAAGAAAACACAAATCAAAACCATTTTGGGCATGCTTCATACTAAATCAAACCAGAACAGCTCCACAGTTCTTAATGTACTCCAAAACCAGGCACTCCCTTTTTGGCCAATAAAGTTTTACATCCTTTCTGCCAGCAGTAAACTTTGTTTATTTAATATACCGTCCATTTCCCTGGCACTTTGACTAAAAGTGAAAGCCGCTGCAGCCTAACGATGTTATTTTGACTTCTGATCTAACACAAGCACAGACACACATACATTCCATTACCTTCCACCCTTCTCTTCACAGGGGTAATAAGGCAGAGGCGAGAAGAGAGGCTCTCTCCTTCCGTTCTGTACTTCACTGCTGTTTCCATTTGCTCTAACAGACTGTGACCAGCTGTTCCTCCTACTGTAGCTCGAGTTTGTTTAAACAGTGCTCTCGGATGCCTCTGCACTCTTACGCCAGCCAGCTTCCTTATGACTGTTCCACAGGGAAGCCTGCATACTGTTATCCAGACTGCTTATCTAAAGTATGTCCAGCATTTCCTCTTGATTGCAACTGAGATAAGTTGCTAGCTGATGATCTTTGGTGGGGAAAATATGTTCTCCTGGGACTTCAAGGATAATACACTATACTACTGAAGTTCCAAGGACATGAAATAACTCTCAGCATTGTGTAATAAAGGGATTTAAGTTAACAGAACATACACTGAAGCATCACCATCAAAATGCAGAGTGAAATCCCCCAGTTTATAAGACCTTTAATGGGAGACTCAGTCCTTCAAGTCTAAGCAGGTGCTCAATGTCACACTGAAATCTCACATTCTTACAGGTAATGTGGACCTAAAGTTCTTAGTTACAACACGTCACTAAACATTTTCAAAAAATCAAAGATCCAGTTTATTCACTGGAACAAAGGAAGGGATTACCTATAACAAGCGGCATTCTGTTCTTAATTTAAAAATAATTTCAACATCTTAAAATTTTTACTATTTTAGTAAGTATTTAAGTATTTTTAAATATTAAGTAAGTTTTAAATTTTAGTAAGTATTTCAGTATTTTACTATTTTAGTAAGTATTTAAGTATTTTTAAATATTAAGTAAGTTTTAAATTTTAGTACGTATTTCAGTATTTTACTATTTTAGTAAGTATTTAAGTATTTTAAAAAATACTTAAATCCAGATATTCCCAAACTCTTAGATGGATTTTTAAAAAAGCTGTTCACTAGTCTCAGCAATTCTAGTGAAAACTTTCAGGGAGCTAAATATAAACACCGTAAAATGTCTCAAAAACAGGATCAGTCATTTGAAGCTACTTTTGCCAGCACCAGTTTATGTAGTCCATTCCATTTTCCTTCACCATAAAATGTTATAAGTCCTGGTAATTTTGTTGATTTCTGGGTATCATCAATTTTAATTATTATTGCATTTTTTTTCCTGCTGAGTTTGACTATTTTTAATCTTTCCCTTTCATCTTTTTACCAAATAAATCAATTTATTTTTGTCATAGTGTATTTACCATACAGCTGCAATTTTGTACATAAATCAAAGCAAAAAAATGTATTTTTAGTTAGATGAGAAAAAAAAGCTGCAGAAACTGAAGCAGGCTAATCATATATAAAGCTAAAGCCTAATTAAAAAGATTAACATAAAAAAAACCCCTAAGCCCAAGAATAAGAACAAAAATCTTAACAATGGCAAAAATCATTGTCGCCTTATTCACATGCAAACCTTTACACATTTCATAATACATGTACACCTAAAATACATATATTTATTTGACCTTGGCTATTTAATTGGTCATTCCTAAGTTCCATAATATAGGCTGGGAGGTCTCAAAATTCTGTTCCTGAAATAAAAAACTTTAGCAAAGAAGGAGCTGTTTCAATCCCTTAAAGACCCTTTTCCTTTTTGATTAATTCTACTGTCCTCCTGGTTGTATTAAATAGCCAAGATTAGCATAAAAACCCCAAAATTGTTCCAGGTATTATTGCTATTACTCTTCCCTTCTGTTTATGTTTACAACTATATGACCAGCAATCACACAGGTACACATAATACACATTACATCACTGATTACTGTTCAGAGAGGCCACAAGGTACAAGGCATAAAGCATTGCTTGCAACAGCAGTACCCCAAAAAGAACCTTCAGAACAGCACCAGGTAAGCTGAATTATTGCTAATAACGTTGAATAAATTCCCCCAAAATATTCAAGGTATATAAAGGACCTAAGTCTATTCCAGCAACTGTGTTTCAGGAAGGCACCTGTCTGCAATTTCCTTCTCAACCATCCATATGATATGAAGCTGAGATACAGAACTCCCTTCAATATTAACACATTTTTATGGTTGTCGAACTGCTTGCACAACACTGGCAAAGCTTCAAAATCTTTCCAAACCCTGAGGTTTGAACCTACATTGGAAATTAGAGATTTTAAATAATGCCTATACTTAAGAAATTATAAGTTTTGACAAATAAGGAGTTCTGTTAAAATCTTAGCCAGTACTATACTTCCATTTCCAGCTTGAGCAAGCAAAGTAAAGAAATGAAGAGTGTGGGTGTGGAGAAGACAGATATTCTGATATCTGCTTGGAACAATCCCTGCCCCTCTTGGAGTTCCTTTGTTTTGGCTTGTTTTGTTTAGAGCTGTAAGAACTCTGCAAATGGGTGTTCCCAGCTTCTGGCAGCCATATGTGCTGCCTGCCATCTGCTTTCATTCCACCACACTATGGAGACAAACACACTTTATTTTTAGTGTTCTACATTTCCTGATGTTGCACATAATAAGGATTATATCTTAAATCCAACCCAATATATGTGACAAATCTTTCAAGGATAACAGATGAGTTAATGAGACAGATTTTCATACAGGATCAGACAAGATAATTTTCACTACTTACTTCTCATTGTAAGTTATAACATTTACTCCAAAGTTTGTTTGACTCCTGCATACCTGTGCTTTGTAGCTCTTCCTTCTTTCTACACTGACTAGAAGGGGCTTTCTTCATATATTTTAAGGATACACCTTCCCAACAACTTCCTGGGGTGTAGGAAATTACTAAGCATTAAGTATCAAAACAGGATATGAAGAAATCAACAGCTGGATGATCAACTCTAGACAGACAACAGTACAACAAATACTTCTTTCAGAGGAGGAATCTGTGCACAGGCTCCTACATAAGTCTGCTGGAAACCAGGCACTCCAAAATTAGTTTGCAAGCATTAACTGGGGAGTACAGCCTTTATGTAAACTTTGATGGAAGAGATTTCACTGTTACACCTCAGTGCAACTTCAGAAGGCACCTATGGATGGCACAGTGGACAGTCAGTCTTTAAAATGCACCTGACTGAGCTGGACTTTAGTAAGCATTGCT
>VWZN01006793.1:14850-32427 GCA_013396955.1 Regulus satrapa
AATTTCTTTTTGGAGCTATTTGGAACAGAGAGAGATGAAGTAGTAAAGCCCCCATTGGCCTGAGTGAGGAGGTGGCATTCTTTTGTTCCTAGAGATGAAAATAATTTCTTAGAAGCAGAAGAAGTTGAACTTTGTGCATTTGAACATTCATCCTTAAAGTATAATACCCCATGCATTTGATATGGCCCAGAAGCACAGCTTTGGGAGAGCTGTGAGATGGGAGGGCTTTTGCAAGTACAGATTTTTCCCCGGGTGGATGCACTTGTGGAGATTGCACCCCAAGAAAGATGAGAAACTAAATCTTTTGCGGAAGTCTCCATGGTTTTGCTAGTGAGAAGCTCCTCTTCCTGAGTGAATTAAGAGACTGTTTTAAGAGTGAGAAAATCTTTGAGGTTTGTCCTCTCTACCTTGTTTTGTTGGTGGGAAAGGAAAAAGAGTGTTAGGGAGAAGTGATTTAAAGGTTTCATTCTGATTTCCATAAACCAATTTAATTTGTCAATAAAAGTTTTCTTTGTTCTTTTGAAGTTTGTAGCCTGTTTTGCTTTTTTCTCCTCGTCCTATCACACAGCAAGAAATAAGTAAGTGATTCTAACAGGTGCATAGACATTTTAAATACCACTAAAACCACTACACTTAGCTAGAGTTATCTAAAATTAAATCAACTGGGCTAAATCTGTGACTAGCCATTATTTCTCCTGTATTCCATCTGAAAATGTTTGTCTTATATATGAAACCTTTGGAATTAAGTCTAACCAGTACCCAGAGGGAGCCTAGATGTAGATTCATATAATCATTTAGGTGGAAAAAGACCTTCAAGATCATTGAATACAAAATACTTTTCAAACTGCAAAACGAAGGAAATGTTTTTAAATAAAGTATTTTGAGATATGTAGAATATTTGAGTACATTTCTTCACAAATTACCATGGCATGGAATCAAGTCATAATCAAAAGAGTGAAATCAAATAACCTTTTTTTATTTTGCCTTCTTTGAATCGTCATTTATGGGCCAGAAAGTGAATGCACAAATAATCTTAAATCACAACCAATCACACCAGCAAAACTTTGAAACTCCTTCACACTACTAAGTGGCTTGGAAGCTAGAACGACTGCAACAGAAGATCAAATCCAATTTTATTGGAACAAACTGTGCTTTGAATTACATTGGTGGAGTGCCCCAGAAGTCAATGGGATATGACAGTTAATGAAAGAGGTCCACTAAATTTGTCCTAGTTGGCTTGGCTGCAGAAACCCTTTGCATATTCTGTGCACAGCCTCTTGTTCCCTGTCTTAGAATAAGTTAAAGATTTTCAGTAAAAAGATAAACTAATGAATTTCAGCAACACCTTTTTTACAGTAAATCCTCAAGGAAATAATGACAGTATACTGATAAGTACAGACCAGATTTACATGAAGACTGATAGAACTTGAATTTCACTCATTGCAGTCTATAACTTTCTTATGACAGGAAGAGAGGGACAAACACTGATCTCTTCTCTCTGATGACCAGTGACAGGACCCAAGAGAGCAGCTTGAAGTTGTGTCAGCAGAGGTGCAGGTTGGACATAAGATACAGGTTCTTCACCCAGAGGGTAGTGGGGCTCTGGAACACACTCCCCAGGGAAGTGGTCACAGCACCAGCCTGACAGAGTTCAAGAAGTGTTTGCTCAATGCTGTCAGGCACGTGATGTGACTCCTGGGAATGGGGCTGTGCAGGGCCAGGAGCTAGACTCAGTAATCTCTGTCCACCCCGTCCAACTCAGCTTATGCTGGGATTCTGTGAATCAAAATTATTTTACAATGGGATCTTTTTTTAAACCTCCTAGAAGGTGTAGGAGGCTGGGAAGCATTTCAGGGCATTGCCCAGTGCATCCTAGTTACTGCTTGAGTGACTGCAAGAGCAATCGTGGAGTAGATCCTTGTCCTTTATCTCCTTCCCTTCCAGATCAGATCTGATTATAGCCCTGCATATGGGAGTGGGGTAAAGAAATTTCTGAGATGCTTACACCTAAAATTTATGATGTGTCAGACATTCACGTGATGGTCCCCTCACAGCTGCAGATCAGAAGTGTCTACAGAAATGAGTTTATTTATTCTTAAAGAAACTGATTCAGTTGAAAAACAGAAGGAAGGAGGCAGTGGGAAAAAAAAAGAGAAAATAATAACTATCATTTTCCATAAGTATTAAAGTAGATTAACAGATTATGAGATTAAAAAATTAGAGATAAAAAAGTGAAGGAATATTCCATCATTTAAAGTTCTAACAGCATGAAGGTTCTATTTTCTGCCAACTAATTTTAAATTAATTGCCATTAATTTTTCAGTGCTAAATAACAAAAGAAATGAGATTTTGCTATTATTTGCCATACAATCTAGTTGTGTAGGGAGTCCAATGTGAATGGAATGTGGTGAAAAAATCCCTCACAAGATAATTAAAATTATGGCAAGAAAAGACTTACAAATCCATACCCTTCCTACTGCAATTTCCTCTCTTCTACAGAGCATCTGATGAAGTCTTTTACTCAAAAGGTTTAAAAATTACTCAGTGGTTTGAAATTTTCTGTTAATTGATGACATTTTTTTTAGTGAAAACTCTTAGCAAGTAGTCCTAAAGTACTTCATGCTATACATCCCAACACAATCAGAAACACATCATGCATTAGAAATACATTTGAGCTCAGTGCAAGTGACAGAGATGATAATTTATTTTCAGTGCAAATAGCTAACTATTTCCTTCTGATTTTTAACATTGATGCTGTTTTGTTCAGTAAATGCCACCCTCTTGTGATATTCAACTTAGTCATACTGAATACTTTTTAAACTGTGTATTTACAGGGTTTTGGTGTCTGAAAGTCCCACACAGGAAGGCAGTATAAATCAGCAATTTCTACCCTAATGTTGATGGCTCTCAAGAAACCATGAAGTCCTAGAATGGCTTGGTTTGGAAGAAACCATAAAGATCAGCTAGTTCCAATCCTCCTGCCACCTTCCACTACCTTACACTAGACCAAGTTTCTCAAAGCTCAATTCAACTTGGTTTGCACTGTGAGTTCTAGAATTTACAAAGCATTTTGCACATTAAAACACTTTCTTTTTGGATGACTATCACTACTGTGTTATCAACAATACAACACGGTACCAGTGAAAAAGCCTGTACAATGGCTGGATAAACATTAACTTATTCTGCTGAACAGAAGAGTGCACACATATAGCCCATCAGCTAAAAGGCTGAAGTAAATTCAAAAACTACTCTGTTGAAACACCCATAGAAGGTGGAAGAAAATAATGAGGTGTAAATGTTAATGCTTATTTCCCAGAGAAATTCAGAAAAATAACTTCATGCAAAGTCATAATTGTATGTCAAATACAACCACCAACAAACTAGATACTTGCAGGATACCTCAGGTCATCAGATGCAAAAAATGCACAATTTGAAAACAGGTTACTGTAATTGATTTCATTTTAATTTTGAAAAGGTAACTGTACAAATGCCAGAACAAATTAAGTTCTGATCAACTTTCTGCTGACATATCCTTCTATTAGTATAAATAGTCAACCATATACTTGACCAATTTCTTAGTCACACTGCAGCAGGAATTTCTTCCTGCTTTGCAGCTCAAATTTTCTTTTGTTTAACATAATCCTATCGTGCCTGTCTTTGTCACCTTGGGATAAGAGAAAAAAAAAATCTTTTCCCTTTATCCTCTGAGAGCATGACTTTCTGTTTCCTACCATGTCAGGTTGTTCAGCCCCTTAATGATTTTTGCTGCTGCTCTCGGAATTCCCTTTAATTTGTCAAATCCATCACTAGTTTCAAGGTGCAATCTTATCACTGCTGTACAGAAAGAAAATCACCTCCCTGGACAAAGGAATGATGACACTGCATGTACAGACCGAAGTCACAACATCCCTTTTTGTAATCCTCTAGCATTGCAGCATGCAGGTATATAATTGGCTGTCTGCTAAAACTCCAAGGTCTCCTTTAACATTTCTGCTTTCCAGGTATCTTTGTCTGACTTAATAACTGTGCTTTAGATTATTTCTCTCTCAGATTTATTAGCCTACATTTTTCTAGGTCAGATCTCATTCTCTTACTTAAAGCACATATTTATGCCATGTTCCATTCTCCTTGCACTACTTTTTTAATAATTAAACATAGTTTGTTATTTCAAGGCAGAAGTTGGAAGATCCTTATTAAGTTGGATAGGATTTGAATGAAGTACTTTAGCCCTTTTATCCTTTTATGTCTTGCATTGATTGAATTGGGTGCTACACCTCTGTTCACTGCTGGGCCACTCCTTTTTTTGTCAGCGTGACTGACCGTAGAGTGCCAAAGGGCAGCCCTGGAGCTCTCTCTTGTTCTTGCATGATATCCAGAAAGAAAAATGCAATCATCTTACTAATTGTAGACAATTCACTCCTGAGCATGTTTAAGTCCTTCCACAGTCAAAGGAATTAAAAAATGAACATGTTCAGGTTACAATTAATCTTATCCTTAAATATGCATCAAAACCAAGTTTAACAAGCTACACCCTAGAAATGTTTGTTTCTTTTCAATAGTCATGGGGCAAGTCCAGTAGACCGGGCTGTAGATAAACAGCAACAACAAAAAACCAGAAACAAACAGCTGCAGATCAGTGTAGACACCTTTGACATAATGATTTACTCTTTCTTTTTTTTTTTTTCCTATCTACTAAAATATAAAAGCATAAAAACTTCTTTGAATTTAGTTCTTGTTTTTACACATCATAAATTTGTTCATCTCTGTAACTTAGGAGCATTTTTGATAATCCATGTTTACCAGTGATTTTTAGGCAGTTAAATAGCACTTGAGTACTATAGTATTTATCCAGTTTTTGAATAACTGCTCTAAAGAATTTACTTTTTTTTTTTTTTTATTTCAAGGCTTGCAAAAGATGCCTACTAATGTCTTTCAGCCTTTGTAATTTAATGTGAGGTATTCCACTTGCTGCTATTCATTATCAAATTTTATCTCATTGCCATTTCAAATATGATATTCATTATTTCAGTATATAGTGGTAATACAAAAAAATAAATAAAGCAGAACAAAAGCCAACCCACCTCTCCAATATATTTGCTGCCTTAAAAATTTATGTAGGAGGTATTTCTCTCAAGGGTATACAGAAGAGTCTTCAATGTTTCTTGCATGATTTCACTAAGAAAAGTTCAGATAGTTTACCGCAACTATAACTGCAGCAGCCAACTGTTCCACAAATTTTTACCTTCATTAATCTATTACAAATTGAAGAGATGAAGGTGAAATTTTGATCATAACCTGGCCTCTCAAGCTTTGCCATAACATACTCCCTGAATCCCATTAAACCTACCAAATATGAAGAAGACACTTGCCCCCCGTATGATACCATACATTAAGTTTATTTCAACAAGGGAACTCTCTTTAAGTTTTATTATAGGAATAGCTATGATTTTTACTGTTTGTTTAACAACATGGATCATCCCATAAAGATCTGAAATCTTAATTGCACTCCTCTACCTGATCCTCCAGGGAATTAATTGGAATAGCATATTAAACATTTTTTTTCTGTTCCTAGAAGGGGTCTCCTGTTATCCCTTGCCATTTCCCACACTTTTAAAAATTTGCCAAATCCAATATACTAAGTAGCTTCACAAGCCAGTGGGCTCCTGCTTTCTCATTTGTCTCAAAAATTTATGTTTACGATGCAAGCTGCATATATTTTTAACACCTGAAATGTCTTTATAGAAAACAAAATTAGTTATTTATTGCAGTAATAGCAACAAATACCTTAGTAATATGTGGTGCTAAAATGAACAATGACTATGCAGTAACAATGCCCTATTCAGCAGGTTTATTCCCTCTTCTTTCACCATGTTCCTATTTATTTCAGTGGTTATCTTTATTTTAAAGCTGTCCTTGCAGTTCCAACATGGATGAAAGCAAAACCCCATTCCTGTATGTACCGCCTCAAAGTAACTCTTTATTATGCTTCAAGTTTATTACGCAAATTTATTAGTCTGCAGTATGGGGGTTGAATATCGATCAATGAGGAACATTATATAATTTCAAGAGAAAGATAATCATGAGAAAAAAATTATTTTAAAGCATATCTTATTCAGAAATGTTGGAAAAATCCTGTTTGATTGTGAGACACTTTGTCGTATTTAAAAAAATCCTGATATAGGCCACAGTATGAGACTACAATAGAATGAGTTTCAAAATTAAGGGCACAGTACTAAGTGAAAGCTGCAATGTCTGTTTTGTGTATTTATCTGTAACTACAAAGCAATTTTAATGACCACCCATGGCATCTGGATGCAGATCAGCACATCTCCTTGAATTAGTTAACAGTATGAAAACTGATAATATCTTAGGAATGGTGATTTTATTACTGAAAGTGACTACTTTGTATGAAAGTAAGAGTTTAAAATATTCTATATCAGAGTGACCTCCAGAATATCGGCATCAACAGTATCTTTTGGATGGTGTGGGCAGTAGTAGAATAGAATCATAGAGTGATTAAGGTTTGAAAAGACCTTTAAGCCGATCAAGTCAATTGACCACCTTAGCACCACTGCCATGTACGCCACAGAGCCATGTCCCATACATGGACAGGCATATTCATGTCCTTTTGAACACCTCCAGGGAGCAGGGTGTCTCCATAGAATGTGGATATTCTATTAAATATTTTTTTTCATGTTCTGTCTAAACATCCCTTGGCACATCTTGAGGCCATCTCTTCTTGTCCTGTCACTTGTTACCAGGAGAGGAGAATGACACCCCACTGGCTATGATCTCCTTTCAGGCAGCTGTAGAGAACAGTAAGAGCACCCCTGAGCTTCCTTTTCCCCAGGCTAAACACCCTCAGCTCCCTCAGCTGCTCTTTATCAGACTTGTGCTCCAGACCCTTCCTCAGCTCCACTATTCTTCTCTGGACACACTGCAGCACCTCAATGTCCTTCTTGTAGTGAAGGGCCAAAAACAGAACATTATTCGATCTGTGGCCTCAGCGGTGCTCAGTACAGGGGAACAGTCACTGCCCTGGTCCCACTGGCCAAACTGTTGCTGATACAGGCCACAAGGCTGCTAAGCTTCTTGGCCACCTGAAAATTCTGCTGGTTCATGCTCAGACCAGCCATATGAGAATTTTATTAAAGGGATAAGTTTTTCCAAACTTTAGCTTTTTCACAAGGATCCATCATCACTGGAGAGCAAAATAAAGTCTGTCATGTCCCCCAGGACTAAGATACAGACTGGATCCATGAAAATCGTACACACCAGGGAGCATGTTTATAACCCGCTCTTGTGTGACTGAAACTCCAAACATCATGAGTGTGATGTGTGAGATATCAGAAAAAGACTCACAAGGGAAGTGGTAGAATTACCATCCCTGAAAAAATGAAGTAGATATGGCCTTTTGCTTTGCATTTTAATGGGAACAGTGTATTTTGTCAAAGGTTGGATTTGGCCATGTTGGAGATCTTTTCCAATCTTAATAATTCTATGAGATTCTACCTCATCCCACAGAAAAAAGTAATTTGGACTACATTTCTGATACAAGAAACTAACCATTTTCAAGTGATTGCTTTAGAATAAAACATAAAAGATGGGTATGTTTCATTGCTGTTAAAATTAGAAAAATGAAACTAACTAGTATACTTAATGTACTTTCCCATTCCTGGAAGTGTTCAAGGCCAGGTTGCACAGGGTTGTTTTAATGAAAGGTGTCCTTGCCCATGGCAGGGGAATTGGAACAAGATGATCTTAAAGGTCCCTTTTAACACAAACCATTCTACAGTTGATTCTACTTGCATTGTTTCATCAGAGTGAAAGACACGCTCACTATTTGCAGATTCTGATTAAAAAATCCATGTATCTCTAGACAGTATTTTTCCTTCAAGTGCAAAATCTAAATACAGTTGATTTTGCATAGTCAAAATTAGAAAAATTCTAGAAGACTAAAGACTAGAAACCTGCAGTAATCTTCATGAGTTTTTCTAGGAAACTTTGAAGCCATCCTTAACTTGGATTAATTTGGATCTTAACTAGCATTGCCTCTCCATATATTACAAGAAAAAAATTATTCTTCCAAGCAATGGTTTCTCAGCTTTTAGATGATGAGTACACAAAAAATAATTCATTATCCCCAAATGAGGTGGAAAAACATAGGTAGTTCTGGAGGAAGCACAACATTAGGTGAGGACATAAAAGTATGGGACAATAAATAAAGAATACTACAACCAGAAAAGTAGACATGAAAGCATAAAAACATTTTTTATTTCTGTTTGAATTCTTACACCTTGCAGGATAAAAGTAGTATAGGATCAAATCTGTGTTTTATTTTCCAATGTGTTTTATAGAGATAAGAAATTTTTCAATATTTATTGCAAATTTCCTATGACTTTTTTTCAGGAAAACCAAAGTTAAAAAAAAATAAAATCCAGCAGAACAGATCTTTTCCATTGGGAAGAAAAAAAAAAAAAAAAAGATGCCAAACAATAAAGCCAGTAATATCAATCATTTCTTCAGGAGACATGATGAAACAGGCTTGCAAGTGGGTATCTGTTGCCTTTTCAAACCCACAAAAGGTAGGCTGCCAATAGTGCTAACTGAGAGGAAACAAATACACTTGCAACTTCTCAGCATTGAATAGTAACTGGTATTTGTTGCATTTAAGCTCATTTTATCTGACTTTTCATTTAATTGCACTTTGCTTCTCACAGAGTGCATTATATTAAATATTTTCTATCTTGGTTAGGATGTCATGGCACACTTTACTGTCTTTTTATATTACTGAACAGTAGTTCATGTACGAATTCTTTAGGATTGGTGAAGGTAGAGAATTAAATGTGATGGGGTGAAATTAGAAAAGGAAAAAGTATAGGCAGTTAAAGTAGTTATATCCAGAAAACTGTATACCATTTCTCAGGAAATAATAGATCTTTCCTTTTTTCAGATTTTTTCAAATAGACTAAAGGACTGACAACAGCTGTTCAATAATAAATGGTGCTGCACAGAAAGAATAAATCATGGTCTTTGTTGATAGCACAACAGTCTCTCGCTATAAGCAGTGGCCTGGGAGTCAGAAGCTGTTTTCCCAGCTCTGCCACTGACTTCCTATGTAATCTTTTTGGATCACCTCAGCAATTTCACTTTCTCTTGAGTATCTTGCAGTCTTAAATCTCTCCAAGTGAGGTCTAACTTCAACTGGGGCTTGTCATCCCTGCAATGCAATGTTATTGTCACTTGCTGCAATGCAAATAGTAAAGAAATGCTATATTTTCTAGTATGCTCACACTCTTCATCTTACACTACATTCTATTAGCTTTTTTTTTTCCCCATTCATTTGTTCCAGGATCTAAAAGAACACAATCGAGAGCACAATTTCAATTACTTGGAAATGTATAAACTTACAACCCTGGAAAACTTCTTGTTAGAAAGACTTTACAAGTGAAATGATCACAGCTCTCAGAAACTCATCCCTAATCTCTTTTACTCTAGTCCTTTTTCAGCTGTCAACATCCAACATCTGAAGAAGTCAGATAGGACCTCTTCCTCTGTAGGAACATTTAACACCTCTTTTTCATGACAGGAACAAGACATAACTTTCTCAGAGATAGATGTTCTTGTGCTGTTAGTCACTGGGCTGCTTCCATACTTGAGCATTGAGAACCACCTCCAGAAAATGTTTTTCTTTCTCTCTGTTAATGAAACCAAGATGTTTAGATGATTCCTCTAGGAATGACTATGCTGGGTTGCAGCTGTGAGTCATCAGCTCAAGTGATCAATATAGACTTTTGAGGAACCTGTTCAAGAACAGATAAGGATATTGAGAGCTATGTCTGCTGAATATTTTCACAAAAACCTAATACACTGTGACTCAGAGAAGTCTTCAATCAGAGATAAAGACCTGATTAATTGCAAATTATGTTTCTCCATGAAGTTGTTTGACACATGAACAAGCAGCTAAATAAGTAATCCTCTGATGTGTATAGTTACCAAAGAAGCAGTTCAGTCTGTAAACCCTATATTTTACTGCTGCTTTGTAGCAATTCTTATTTTTCTTTCTGGTGGCATTGTACTGTCTCCTCTTTTTTTCTGTAGGAGAAGAAAGCCATAATGCTGTAATAACTGTCAGCCTGAACACTATTCAGGAGGCTGGGGTTCCACCTGGGGGAGACTGAATCAAGTGGTCAGATTTCTTGCAGGGAAAGCAAACTAACTGGGAATCATAGCCCAGAGATGTTATGGATGTCCCATCCTTGAAAGTGTTCAAGGCCAGGTTGGATGGGGCTTTGAATAGCCTGATCTAGTAGAAGGTGTCCTTGCCCATACCAAGGGACTGGAAGTGGACAATATTTAAGGTTTCTTTCAACAAAATATTCTATAATTCTATGAGAATTTAAGGCTGGAGGAGGAATTGAGAGATCAGGGAAATGGAAATGGTTCCTTTCTACTAGCAAACAACCATACTTTCCAGGTGTGCCTTGGAGCCAGGGCTCTGTTACAAGTGCAGCTTTGAACTTGGCCCACCATGGGAGGTTGATCACATTCAAGTACTTCTGGTATTTTATTGAGGATTTATAGCTTCTTCTGCTGATCTATAAACTCCATAAACATTACATGCAATAGCTGTCTTTTAAATCCTGGGCCGGTGTCTTTCCCAATTTTCAACTTTTAAAATCTACCTAGTTTTCATATAAATACTATTTTCTCTCACATTTCCTTACAATAAGACTGGTTTGTGCTTGTTTTTGTTTTTGGTTGGTTTTTTTTTGTTTGTTTGTTTTTGGTTTTTTTTTTTTGGTTTTTTTTTTTTTTTTTTTTTGGTTGGTTGTGTTTTTTCAGATGTAGACATTTAAGTATGTATTTATTAGNTTGTGGGTTTTTTGTTTGTTTTGGTTTTGTTTTTGGATCTTTTTTTTCTGCTGTGGGTTTACTTTGATCACAATGGATCACTGTCACATGAGTAATATTTTCAAAAGAGCAGCTACAATCTCATCTAGAATCACAGAACTTCTTGGAAAGCAGCAGTACACCTCTTCAATCCTGTGAACTTTTGGACCAATCCTCATAGTATTTTCCCCCAAATTCAGCATCACTTTCCTTCTGATCATAGAAAAAACAATAGGAAAGCCTGCCTGGATAATGAGAGAAGAGTTGGATTTTCAGTCACAAGAGAACTCATTATGGAGTGCATTCTCTCTATGCACAAGAGAATTGCATTATGGAGATCACAACTATCATCTTCTTACATGCATTTCCTATTATTCTTGGAAAGATAGCTTTTTCTTTAAGCAACTTCTTTTTTCCCTATATTATATCACATTGAGTTCAACATAAATCAATAGAGAAAACATTGTCCTTGTGCTTACAACAGAAGATGAGCTCTCCATTGTACTCCATTGAATAAGATCCTTCTCAGTTGGTTTTTGCATTTGTAAATGAAATCACAGAATCATTAGGGTTGGAAGAGACCTCCAAGATGTCCAACTTTGAACAAGTACTCTATACCTACTAAACCACATCATGAAGGTTGAATCTGCTTGTGATCTTGTGGTCTTGTTGATTCAGAATGCCTTTGGCCAAATTCATGCTTGACAGGATGGACTCTGACTAGGGCATGGACAAGGTCTTGGTGCTGCACAATATCTGTTACTGAATACTCCTGGGGGAAGCTGGTGACAGAATCAAGAGGATAAGGCTTACTCTGGAGACTAAAATAATAGATGGGAGTAGTGAGGAGGAAAAATGTCAGATGTGAAAGAAAGAAAGAAAGAAAGAAAGAAAGCAAACAACAAAAAAACCCAATATCTGTCAAAATGCCCAATCAGGTCTAGTTCCCAGCTCTGTAAGATTGTTTAAATCCACTTCCCCATGTCAAAGTTGAAGCAGAATCTGCTCAGTTCTCAGCATTGCTTTTCATTAAAGAAAGTGGCTACTGGGAGTACAAGTTACAAGCAGGCTTTGAAGGAGAAGATGAGCAGGGAGAGGATCAAGGAAATCTCTCAGTGAGGGAGGACTAGGAAAAGCAGACTTGATTTTCCTCTCACTTAAAGCAGTTCTACATGTTAAAACTCAGCTGATGTCAGAACAACCTGTTCCACATTTTCAGTAGTGTACGAACCTGAGACCAACTGTGTTCCCAGGGAATGAATTTTATAATATATACCAAACCTGTATTTTTTTTTTTTATCTGGCATTTTTTAGCCATTTTCATTTATTTTCACTTCCAGAAAAAAAAAAAAAGAAAANAAACATTTCCTCAGCATTCATATTCACATATATCTTATGATTGTATGATAAATAAGTTCTGAATTTGGATTATTATATATAGGTATATATAGGTATTTGGCAACAAGGATGTTCACTAGCATATGTTTCCCCCCAAACCTCTAATTCTTGTTCCAATGTGGTGACAGTCAGATTTCTCATTTTGTCTTATCTAACAAGAAGTCTCAATGCATTTGCAATAGAGAGGTCCGGGGAGTATCATAATTTTTGAGTTAAATGGGTTATATATTTGAGTCAATTGAGTTATATGGTCACATAACCCAGCTGAACCAGTTTTAAGGAAAACATTTTGTATGATGCTAGCTGATCAAACAGCCAAATACTCTACAACCTCAAAGGAAACTGTGTTTACATGTGAAAGCATGAAAATTACTATCAAGCACAAATATATGTACAACACTGTGCTGCCCGACCCCTGACAGTTGAGGCTATGGCTAATACATTACACACAGATGTACATTTTGTAATGCTTTCATTTAAAAGGTTTAAGCTGTTTCCAAGGGGACTGCTCCAGCTCCCAGACAAACGGCTGCTTGACAGCTCTCCTAGCGCTCAAAGCTCTCATGCAATTTTGTTCAATACACAAAGTGCCAGACTGAGGGAAATTGCTGTTCCTCATCTGATGTTAAGTGATTGGCTTTCTATCTTCATTAAATGTGTGCTACTCAATGCCTCAAAGACATTTTACCTTGTCCTGGAATTTGAACTTTAGCAGCTTTTTGAAATACCCAGAAGGGGTCTGTGGATATAAGAAGGAAAATCCTAAGTCCTGCTTGCCCATGCCCTTACCCCTGTTAAATCGATTAGAGATTGGACAGATGAGATGTTGTCTCTCTAGATGTGCTGAGTTAGTCTTAAAAGTTGTTTCAGAATTCAAATGAGATTTTATTCCCAAAGACCCCAATCTCATCTGTGAAGGTGAACTAGGAATGGAGGAAAAGAAAAAAAGAGTAGAAAAGAAAGAAAGATTTTGTCTGTGAGGGGAGCATTTATAAATGATTGATTACAAAATTAAGGCAGTACCAAGAAAACATTAGTGGTGCTTGTGACTGTAGATTTCTCTGGCTCACTACAGTGCCAGATGCCCTCCTTCTTTGTTAATTCCAATGAGGATCCTGATACATAGACTCATTAAATATGGGGTTCAGCCTTTAGAGGAATGAACATCCACTTCTTTCTCTCCCCCCTGTTTTTGTAATAATGAAGAGCTGCTGCACCTCTCATGGCTTGAAGACACAATTGTGCCATTGAAAGCCACTAGAGTGAGATCTCTGTTTGAGAGTCAGGTCTGATAAAATAATAGACCTTCCCTGTTTGCGTTTAAGGATGGGTAAACAATGTCAAAGTGAAAGCTAACCAGAAGAAATTGCATGAGCTTCTTACATTTGTGCAGCTGTTTTGTTCCACTGCTATTTAGAGCTTTACTGGTCTGTGGCTGGTCTGAGGTCTGATACAAAGCCACTGCTTATTTATGAAGAAAGGTGACTATTTACCCTGCTGAAAATCAGACACTAGAGAGAAACTGAAAATGGCAAGAATATTATGTCCTGTGGAAAATATAATCACCCTTGAAAGACTGGGTAGATGGTGGCATTATGGGTTCTCATCCACTCCTTCTCATACTCCCTGAACAGCAAAATATCTGAGTGTAAAAGGGACAGAACAGTGAAGGCATCATTACCAGAAAAATGTACTTTGGGCAGAATGAGAAACAGCCCTATTGGCAGAATGAGAAATAGCCCTATCACAGTCAAGCATGAGGGGACAAATTTGGACTGAGAAATCCCAGGAACAGAGTGGTGCCAGCATTCTATTGGAAATGACTGAGCATCTTCCAGGTGAGGAATCCCATAATAACTTATGACACACTGGAGGAGATTCACTTATGTTGGAGGGGCATGGGTTAGTGCTGGACTTAACAGTGCTGGATTACCAGTTGGATTCAATAAACTCTTCAGTGTTTTCCAGCCTATGTGATTCTATGATTCTGCATATGTTGATAGGCAAACATTCTGTCCCACCTCCTGAAAATGTTCCAGCCTACACAATCTACATCAGCTGAGCAGGAAAATCATAATAAACTCAAAGGATATGGACCTCTGCCAGCTCAGGGACGAGGTTAATGCTCTTCAGAAGCTTTCTGCACATTTGAAGACCTTTCCAGGTGGTTCCACAGGATTTACAAAAATGAATAACTCAACATTCAGCTAAAGCTTAGCACTGGAAGATTTTTGGGGACAGATTCCTCTTGCCCTGACTTTGAACATGTAATGCATCTGTTAAATTAAAAGAATTATCCTTTTGTGAAATAGAAATAATTTATTGATAGATAAAGGTACTTCTGGTCACTGGTTAAAAAGGCAGTCTAGAACAACTACACTTTTAACATAATTGGCACAGATACAATTCAAATATTAAACAGAAGGAAATCTGATTATTCCTCTTGCAAGACAGGGTTCCATCAGCCACTGTGCTTCTGAAACTGTCTTGTGTAAGTGTTTAGTACCCCCACCTGATCTACCTCATGCCATAATCATGAAATCAGAAAAGCAGACACACACACACACACACACACACACCCACACACACACACACATTCTACTTTTTGAAAAGTGAAAATACTCAGGCATAAAAATGAACAGAATGTTCAGATTAAAAATTTCCCAATTCCACAAAAGCCATATGATCTAAGGGAGCAGATGATGGTGCTGATGACATTTTGTCGACAGCAGCCCAGGAATTTTTTGTGAAGGAACAGCTGACTTTTGTCTTTTCCTTTTCTATTAATAAATAATAATTCAAATACATAATGAACAGGTTTTTATTTACATTTCAGATATCCATTAAAATATATATGGAAAATTGTATTTTGAAATGTGAAAGTTTTCTGTGTTAGGTGATGCAGAGAGACTGGCTACAGGAGAACCTATAAGAGAAAGATTGATGTTTCCCCAATGCAGGTTGCACAGGAATGGAGATAAAAAAACCCAATCTACTTGGAAACACAATTCCAGTAGCAGTTGTTTGCAGTTATGAATGTATAATCCTATCTTTATATTCCACATGCAGTTATAAATTGTCCCTTGCTCTGCACTTACACATATGTCATACCTGTGAAATATTATATAAACAAAACCATGTATCACTTTATGGGCCAGTGTTTCCATGCAGATCTGACACCAAAAAGCGTGCTGTGTTACATTGTTATTACAAGAAGTTCGACCAGTGCATTTCAGTGTGCAGATCAGGGAGACAGCCCCTTCCACTCTAATCTTGAGACAAAGAGCAAGGTACACAGTCTTTCTCCCTATTTCCCTGCTGTTAAATGAGGGAAACAGCTGTTTCTTCCACAGGGTGGTGAATGTTTGTAAAGTTTTCAAACAAGTACATGAAGTTAGTAATGAAGAATATAAATATTAATGGTTTGATTCAACATAGCAATAATCTGTCCTTCTTTAAAACTTTATACTATTCTCCATCACCACAGCATCTAGAAAAAACCCAAACTATATAGTATTTCATGAGCAACTGAGAGCAATAGAAAAGTTCTGGGATTTCTTGGTGCTGTTATAGCTTCTCTCCTTGGTAATAATTCTTAGGTTTTAGAAGGGAGAGTTTTCCATTTCTGCTCCTGCTTTGATATGTGGTTTTGATGGCTGATTGATTTTTCTGTGTAACTGATTTTATTTTGCTGTTATTTGATTTACTGATGTCAGTGAAGTGAGGGGCAGAGGCCTTGTCTGTGTTCTAAGCAAACCTCATGTTATGTTGCAGGACTTTTTAGAGAGTGTGCAGCTGTGGTTTTCCATCAGTCAAGATTTTGCATTGGTAGGGAGAAATTGTTACAGTATCAACAGAGGTGCAAAACCAAAGGATGGAGACATTATTTATCAACTAAATGAGATGGAACAGAGTGCAGAGCATTCCACCAGAAACAATGCTGCAAAACAGGTGTAAAATAGGCTTGAATCTAAATTCTGTTTGTTCCCTTGTGTGTAATGTTAACTATGCTATGAGGCTGGGAAGACATGCCCAATATTCTGCCTCGTCTGTGCTGAGGGAGAAGGGTGACATCTGAGCACATCACAGTTGTGAGGACTCACCCCAAGGATGATGATTTCACACCAACTGGGCTAAATTCAGCTTCACCTACAGAGGTAACTTAAATACACAAAAACCATCCACAAGCACTTAGGCCACCTGACACAGAGCAGTGAGTATTTAAGCCAGCAATATTTCGTAAGCTCATAAACAACAGAGATGCATAAAAAGAGACTGGTGGAAATGAGCTCTGGGTTGGTTTTTTTTCCCTCTAGCTGCTGATCCAGACTGAAATATTACTTGGGAGAGCACCAGTTGACACAGGCAAACACCTTATCACAGATGCTTCCGACAGTGCAACAGCAGAAATTACTGTATTGTAGAGCCTTGAACTGTTTCCAGACACTCTTTAATTTACTTCTTGGTTATAGTCTTCATATTCTCATCTGTGAGATGAGTTCTAACATCTATGGTAGAGGGAAAATTATTCAGTATATGCCCTGACTGTCAGTGCAGGAAGGCCTGGGAATATTTAAAGTAGTTGCCAAGCAGCAATGCATAATGTTTTAATTATTCAGAACCACTCTGCCATTGTCACAGAGTAAAGACAAGGGCTTGGCAGAGAAAAATGAGATAAAACCCTGCCATCACCAACAAAACCAAAAGAGAATTTGGAATCCCCAGGTGTTTCTTTCCAGATGTTGTCTCTGATTATGCTGTTGAGTGGGTTTCACTCTTGAGCCAGGGAACAAATATAAAAGTTACTGTTCTGTACATATGCACACCTGCACCTTTTTAGTATAAACAGCAAAATTCAAGCAGAGGAGGTTAATGATTTCCCACACAATGTAATCAGTTTATAGATCTGTATAAATGTTTTATGGCAACACTTGATTATGTGATGTCCCGAATGATTTATCAAAGAAGCTCATGTAAAAGACCAGCAAGAAATGCTGGGGAATTATCTGTCTCATTCTTCTGTGGAACAAACAAATAATCAGAGCCTTCAGGAAACTTGAAAGACATCTGGTGCAGAAAAAAGCTTGTAATTTGTTTGCATTTGATGACTCTCCTTAGTTGTAGGTAGTAGTGATAAATTCACAATTTGTGACAAGTAAAAAGAGTAGCAGGGAAGGTGTGCAGTGCATGTTAAAGTAGTTTAATCACATACAGAATACAGTGTCTGCAAAGCAGGTTTTCCTCACTATGCTTTACTGATCAAACTGGTGGGGAAAAAAAAAAAAA
>VWZN01006793.1:39420-55859 GCA_013396955.1 Regulus satrapa
CACACACAAATTAAAAAAAAAAAAAAAGAAGAGAGAGAGAAAAAAATATCATTGACTTGACTTGCAGCTTTTGCAGCTCCAAAACAGACACTGTGTACACAAGAATAGTAGCTCAGAAGTGACTATGATTGGTGTTGGGCAAAGAAAGATCTGTCTGAGAAAAAACATCTGGACTGCTGCAGCATTCAGTGAGGAGTACAATTTATCTTGCTGATTTTCCCTGTGGACTGGCAAAAATGAAGTTTTTACACATAATTGTTTTATAGCAATTCAATATAATTGTACCAGAAATTTTGCAAATGCTATCACATTTGCAATGTTATCATGGAATGCAAAGTGGCTATCACAGATATTCTTTTAGGGAGTTTTGCCATTAGCATCACATCAACAATATTCAAAACACTTCCAAAAAGCTATTTGAGAACCAGATCACACCTCATATTTGAGATCAACACAGAGACCTTCCCACTCACTCAGTATCCAAGGGTTTGGATTCTATTTCACATATTCTCAGCTGCATTTGGGCCACAATGAAATGCTACAAAAGCTGTGATCCCACCCTCACAGATGTTCAAGCAGCAGCCAGGGTTATATAGCTCATAAATTCAGAGTAGGGGGTGGCTGGAAAATGCTGCTTTCAGCTGTTCAATGTGAATGTCACAACGAAAGGGCATATAGTTAAAAAAATCATAGACTGTTGTAACCTGTACCTGCAACAGGACACAGGAGAAAATATGCCTTTCTGTTTTTAAATAATTATTTGTGTAACAGAAATCATATGCCAGAATTGTAGCAGTGGTAACTGATTTCATATAAGCAAATTCTGCCTGATATAGAAGAAAATGGTTGTTCCACAGTTAGGAAACACATGTGAATTCAATCAACATGTTTTTTAAACATTTAGTAACATTAAAAAGAAAGTGACTAGCTTTAGTGTATACGAGATAAAGTTTAAATACTGTCAGGGAAAAAGAATAATTGCTAAAGCAAACAGCTCAGCAGCTGGTTTAGTTGTGTTCATCAGTTACTGGTGATGAGCATGATCCTACCCTGTATCCTTGCAGCTGCAAGAAGAGATGGCTTATAACATAAAGGTGTTAGAACTACAGAATGATCAAAATTGAGAGAGATTGGATACCAGGAAAATTTGGGTTTTTTTTCACTGAAATAGTGGTCAAGCATTGGAACAGGCTGTTCAGGGAAGTGATGGAAACATAACAAGCATGAAGATGTGGGGCATGGTTTAGGGACATGGTTTAGTGGTAGACTTGGTAGTGCTGGCTTAATTATTGGACTTGGTGATCTTAGAAGTATTTTCCAAGCCTCAGGATCCTATGATTCTCTGATCCTGATACATGCTGCAATGTTTTCTGCACAGCATTGCATTAGTAATGAAAGATGATACCCCTCTGTAATAATTCTGCATCTCTCTGCAATTTAACTTGGTGAATGAGCAGCTCTCCTCTTTTGATCATCAGATGATGAGTGCCGCCTGTCTAAGTAAGGAGTCTCAGTTTTCAGATCGACCATGTAACTGCTGAGATCAAACAGTAGAGTCACCTTTCAGATCTAACATCATATATCCAGAGACACCCCTGCTATGACAGAAATTACTCGTGTCTCTCGTGATGAGAGATTTGCATTCATCCAGCAGGAGGTGAAAGAAGACACCTCTTCACTCTGCGCTAATGTTTCTGTGACCCAGCAGCCCATGGGAAACCCTCCAGCTCCACACTCCACAAATGCCCACCAAGACATAAGCTGTCCATTTACGAGCCTGCACTGTCCAGCACAGAGGACAGTTTCACGTCCTTCTCAATATGCAAAACTGAGGCCAAAGTTCATACAGCAACTACTCTAAATCCCTCTCTTGTGTGTTGTGGCTACTATGGTCTCTGCAGCGAGCAATTCAGATTATTGTTCAAGGCCTAGATCCCAACTCATCCTGTCCAGTGAACAAGGAAAAAAACCCATGAAACACAGATTAAACATGAATAGTACACTCTCTGATCTTATTGCAGTGAGTAAAGTTTGAATTATTTTAAATTACTTCTTGATTCATGAACAATAATTAGCATATTCCTGTTTAGGATATAAGAGAAAACAAACAAACAAACAAAAAAACCCAAAATCCAAACTAAATCCAACACCTAGCCACACAGCTCTTAAAATTGTTCCACATGGGTTACCTTTAACTTTAAAAAATTCTGCCCATTTGGAAGAAAAAAAATGAAATTTAATATATATTAGACTCAAATATCATAGAATCATAGAATGTATTGGGGTGGAAGAGACATTAAAGAACATCACATTGAAGAACGCCACTATCATGGGATAGACCAGGTTGCTCAAAGCCCCATCCAGCCTGACCTTAACACTTCCAGGGATGGGACTGCCACAGCTTCACTGGGCAGCCTGTGCCACTGCCTCATCACCCTCCCAGAAAATATTTTCTTTTTTATATCTAATCTAAACCTATCCTCCTTAAGCTTAAAACCATTACCCCCTTTACTGTCACTCCATGCCTGTGTCAAAGGAACCTCTCCAGCTCTCTTGCAGCTCTTTATGTACTGAAATCTGGTATAAGGTCTCTGTGGAGACTTCTTTTCTCCAGGCTGAACAGCCTCAACTCTCTTAGACTGTCTAAATATAATACACTCCACTGGTTAAGCCAGAGACACAGGAAATTAGTGGCAGGCAGTGTCTCAGACACAGGGACAATATTCTCACCTACCTACAAACAACAATTAAAATGCCCAGACATGCGAAGGAATGTTTTTTCTTAATCCTATTAAAATTCACCCATTCTTAGGAATGCATTCTGTTAAATGCATGGTTTGCCCTAAATGTAATGCTATTGCATTTTACCTGGAATACTTAATTGTTTCCCAAGAATATTAAATGGTTAACAGGTCTTTGTAGAGGAGCTGTGGAATGATTCCTGTAAATTTCACTGCAGCTCACTGCCTGCATTTTAATCCAGTGAAAGACTGACTTTGAGTGGAAAAAAAGGAAAATACAAAATCCATGCACAGGAGAAGCAGATAAGCTTTATACATCCTAGAAGGCAAATGTGGAACTAGTGCTACAAAGAAGAAGCTGTTCTGCTGCAAGAGAGTGCAAAGTACCTCAGAGGTGTCAAAGTACAAAGGTAGAGAGATAGAGCATTCTCAGGTTAATGGTCTGATAATATCACTGCTGAGACCTGGAAAGCCATTGCCTCAACATCCATTTCTGGCAATGTTGATATAAACTCCACAGGGGTGGGGCTAGGGGCAAATTCTAGGGCTTCGCCTGCCAGACTGATGAAAGAAGGAAAATCCATTTCAGTGCTTAAAAGACAGAGTGGCTTTTGGTGCAGGAGGTCAGACAGATACACAGGTAAGTTGCTGTATAGTAGTACTTTCAAAAAGGACTACTGAAATGAAAACCAGATAACGGCCTGGAACAAGATCCTACAAGATCTATTAATGCCCTGGGATGGTGTAAGAGACATACATGGGAACCCACACATGAGGAAAGTGGAGGAGGGTTTGCAGTGTTGACAACAAATATGTTTGTTCTTTGGTAGGTAAAAAAACTCTCAGAACAAAAAGGTCTTGCAGGCTGATATGGGAAGAAAAGCCTGTTTGTGGTGAATACAATGGGGAATTTGTTCATGTTGATGCTGACAGACCCATCCCTTGAAAGCTGAAGTCATTGTTTTGACCCTGCTCACTCCATCTTATCGAGTCAACCTAACCGGGTATATAATACCCCCAGGACTAAGGAAATCCCTCTCTCTCCCTTCTTATGAAAAAAGAAAAACTGACTGTTCTGGATGTATTTCCAGCAGACTTAAGCCCACCAGGTGCTGGATGTGTGCAGTATCCTGTTCGTGGCTGACTACATTTTGCAGTTGTTGCTATCAGTGCAAAGTAGAAAGCTGCTCCACACATGGCCCTCCACCAGTGCTTTCTTCATTTCGGAGTAAATCTGTAGCTAGAAATGGAATTTTTAAGTGCTTTCCTAACATAATTTAAGATGCAGTCATTTCTATAGAGTCTTCTTGTACAAAAAGCCTTTCAGGTCATAGGGCACAATGAAGTACCAAGACCATGAAGCAAAATTAATCAAAAACTAACCTCTTGAGAAAGAAGAAAAATAAGCACTCTATTCTGATTCTCAGTAAACAATCTGCCTCCACAAAAATTTCAGGTGAACATTCTGGGAAGAGGACAAGGATGGGCTCTAAATCTGGTGAGACCCCAAGCCAGTACAGATCAACAGCATAAACATGAGAAATATCTGGCTGAAATAACTCCTTGGGCTGGCAATTGTATACAGAATGTAGTTTGCTGTTGGAGCTGGGCTTTTCTGGGTTACAAGGACAGGAAAGACATTCTGGATTGAGACAGTGCTCTATGACATATCCGTGGTCCTCTTACAGTTTTACTACCAGCATAACATAGTTTCCCTTTGATATTATATGAGCATCCTCAGTTCTCTATCTGAGAACACAGGAAATGAGTTTGAAATTAAATAATTCTCTGGGTTAAGTAATTTAGGCTTCTGGAAGGAAAAGTCAGCTTGCAAGTGTTATTTTTAAATTAATAAAACAGTACAAGTATTCAAAAAGTGGTAAGAAGCAATAATGGTACCTTATGATTTTTAAACACTGCAGCAAAGGAATTCATATATTTCAAGGATGGAAAGAACTTGACCTCCCAATAACAAACTGGAGATCCTACCACAACGTCTAGCAAATCTAGTTCTAAATCTGATAGTACTGTACATCCAAGACCTTTGCGCGTTGCACTCAGTCCACAAGTCACATTCAAATCCCACAAGATAACAGCATGTCCACTAAGTCCATCTATTCTGGTCTGTAAAAATTTTCCCCTATAATAATAAGGTGCTAAGCATTGCATCAAATATTTCTGGATGGGCAGATCTGCCAGAACTTTGCTTCACCATGGGAGCCCTCTGTCTTGAATGATGTCAGGAGAACATTGCAATGAGTCAGTCAGGAATAACTACACTAAATATTTATTATCTTGTGGTCACCATCCTTAATGAACAATGCAGAAGGAGATGAGGGTCAAAGAGAGAATGAAAAGTAAGGGTTACTGGTTTCAGGGCAGCAGAGAACAGAAGAGGCAAGGGGGTCAGAACAAGGGTATGTGGCTCTACAGGTGCATAGGTGATGGGCTCAGAAAGGAAAAGTAAGAATGTCACATAGCTATGAAAGAACAGGGAGCCAGAAGAATAAACTTCCAAAGCAAGACAGCTGCTGGATTAAGTAATCTCAGAAGGTGTACTAGTGGCAGCGTTTTGGAAATAAAAAGTGGTAGTAGTGCCTGTAGCAGAATTTGAGCCCTGCTTGGGGCAATAGAGCTACATGGACTCCATTAATTCAGAAGGCTAAATATGATTCTTTATTAAGGTCTTTATGCAAGAGCAGAGGAACAGCAAGCAGCATACATGCAAGCAAGCCAGACAATCAATTTTTGTCTGTCCAAAACATTCAGAGTATATTGATAAAGCAGAATCTTTTACAAAGCATATATTGGCTAACCTCTGTAAACATCAGTATGTTATGAAGAATTCTCCTAGTGTTCTCAAAACAATCTCAGGGCCAAGTGTTTGTTCCATGTTGTAAGCAACAAGTGCCTCTGAATTTACATGGTGGGAAAATGAGAGACAGATGCAGGGGTAGAAAAAGAAGTGAGGAGGAGAGAGGAAGAAAACAGAGACCTTGAAGATGGAAAAATGTGGGAAAAAATTTTAAGCAAATGTGCAAAGAGTAATGAATTATAATAGCATTCAGATGTTATGTAAGCTCTGTGTTTGCTGAGGGAACAACAGACTTCAGGCTTAGTAAAAGAAGATGGGCAGGTTAATGGCAGGAACGTTTGTGTACAAAGTAACAGCTGTTTTTTTCAGCAGAGGCTGGATTTACATCCTAGGCTGCCTTCCATGAGCAAGGACATTTTCCTCCAGACCAGGCTGCTCACATCCCCATCTAACCTGACCTTGAACACTTCTGGGAGTGGGGCAGACACAACTTCCATGGGAAACCTGTACCAGTGCCTCACCACCCTCATAATGAAGAATTCCTTCTTAATATCTAATCTGAACCTATCTTCTTTTTTGTTTAAAGTCATTATTCCTTATCCTATCAGTACAAGATAATACATCTCAAAATAATGCCTGTCTGGGAATACCAAACAATGACGCACTTTACGTTGTGAAAGTTCAAAAAGTACAAAAAACAAGCCCAGGAACAAGGGCAGCTTCTGTTTACATTAGTGCTGGCACTCTTCTCACAAGTTCTGAGGAAGGACCAGAGCTCCAAAGATGCTGCCTGAGGTAAGAGTACATCAAGGACACAGCATTATCCATTCTTGTCTTATTGCCCAGAAACACACTCATCTTTCATAATCAGCAAGACAGCAACAAAACTGTCTGGCATAGCACTGTGTTTTCATTTTTCTTCATTTAATTGTGCTCTGTCCCACAACACAGATCAACAAGCAAACAACAACACGCACAAAAGAAACCAAGAGCTTGTCAGCAGGTCTGACTTGGGGATATTTACTTCTTGAGAGCTGGGCACAGAGCCAGATCCACTGATTGGTGGGACTTGCTAAGGGACATGGAAGCAGTGCTGGGTTTTGTAAATAATTCCAAGATAAGAGGCCAGAAAATAAAAATCTGAAAGAAATAATCTTTCAGTTTCACATTACTGGACATAAACTCCACTGGAGAAACTGATTCAACTCTCACCTGTCATTGCACAACACTGCAATCTCCATCAGAGCTTCCACAAACAGAAATTTTCAAGAACAGAGCAAGGCCAGGTTTCATACTTTCCCAACCTGGAAAAGGAGTTCTGTGGCTTAACTGAAATGGCTTTTCTGACACATCATATCTTAATTCTCACTCATTCCTTTCCTCCATCCCTCCCAGGACCTCTTCTCCCAACCCCCCCAAATCAGACTATTTCCTTGAACAGTGCAACATTTCAACCAAATCTCAATCTGATTCCCCAAAAGGTCCCCTTTTCCCTCTCTCCCTGGTATGTATTATCTCCACAGCAGAGACTGAACCAGTTCTCTTGCATGTGGACTCTCGGAGCTGGCTTGGCCATTTTCTTACTGAGCCATAAACATCTCACACTGCAAAGAACTGTTGAAGAGTGATTTGTTTCACCTTTGCCTGGCTCCCTCGATAAGATCTGGAAAGATAATGGGCCATGATGCTCTGCAAAGGCCAGACCATGACAATCCGCAGCAAGGGCAGTGAGTCCACCCTGCCGCGTTGCCATTACAGGCGAGTGCTCCTCAGTGTGGAGCTGCGTGTGCTGCTGAGCACTTCGCGCACTGATGCGCATGTGGTGGATGGGCAGTTTTCATGGTTTCCAAGCTGCATAAAACTGCCGAGTCACCGCCATAAAGCGCCACTTGACACCCTGCCAGGGGGAAGAAGAGGGACACAGGTTCTTGGTGGAGATTCCCTCTCTTGCTTTCTGTAATCCTTCATTTTTTTTCTATTCTTCTGTGTTATTTCTTGCTCTTTTCTTTGATAGTGAATAAAAGTGAATTATTATTTTGACTGCCAATGTTTGACCTCCTTTGTGTCTACTTGCTCTGGCTATTCAAATCCATTCTTCCCCACCCTCCCCCTGTGTTCACACCTTAGGACAAATATCCAGATCGGGACACAGATATCTGCAAGAAGCAAGAAGAAGTTGTGCTCTGTGGTTAAACTCATGCATGTGGCAAGACAGCAGGAAGGAGAGAGAATGGTGTGTCCTTGCTGTGGTTTTCTCCAGGTCATGGTAATCCTCCAGCAAAACCCTTTGACGACAGATACAATTCTGCCATCCCCAGAAGATTCCAGGGGCAGGACCACTGTGCCAGTCCCATTTACAAGAGGCAATGGAGATAACCAGAAGCAATAATATGGTTCATCAATACATCATCCTGCGATAAGAAACCCTAAGACCACAACTGAGTAATATGCAGCCTGCTTGTTGCACTTGTCCTCCATGAATGTCAGGGATCTTAAAAAAGTTTTAAGTAGGGTTAGCGCTGTATTAAATAGTGATCAGCTGGTTCATACTGAAGTGAGTGACTTCACCAAGATCATGCAGCAATGACAAAACCCTGGAATAGACAACACCATGAAGAAAAGCCTCCCACTCAGAAATTCCCTTGTTGACATCAACAATTGCATATTTATATAATGGTGTAGTTCACAACATACCTGTGAGATACAAGGGATACTTAGAGGTCATCTTGCTCATTCCACAACACATGCAGTTATCTAAAGACATGGAATGCAATGCAACAAGACACCACTGTTTTTTTCATTAGACTTAAATGGGGCATTCATTCCTCAGGCTGAGAATGGGGAATGAGGAATGAGGAAAATGTGCCCACCTCACTGAAGAAGCTCAAGCTGAAGAAATAAAATTGAAGTTTCTGGAAAAGCACAAACATGTTGCTTTTATCTAACACAGCAAATCCCACCTACTGCTCTGCAGTTTCATCCAACTGCCTGCTGACTCTACTATGTCTGTTGCTGGCGTTATGACCTTCAAACTGGATTCTTGCATTGGACTCATTTTAGGTCTAAAGCAAAAATTTGTCCAGAAACTTCATCTGAACCTGAAGCCTAATGATCATCTTCCTTTGCAATATTTTATGTATCTGTTGAGATAAACCATATTCACATTGTAATTCATAATTCATGTTGCTTAGAATTATGATCTGTGCTACAGTGACAAACAAGATCACTTGCCTAATTTTACTTTTGCTCAAAAGTTATGATCTACTGATACCTTCTAGATTTATGTAGTGAAAGACAGGGCAGTCTCATATGAGAAAGTCTCAATTCTAGCTTTTTTTTTTTTTTTTTTTTTTTTTCCATACAAGAAGTCCTTGCTATCCATGAGTGTACTACAGACTCTGCCAATGTGTTTAGACATACTCTGTAGTTTGGCACAGTAGGGGATCAAAACACTATTTCAGGATTGCTGACACTTTGTCAATGTGAGTTCAGAAGGTATCTTTTTTCTATACTTTTGATAGACTAAAGATGATTTTTTTCAAAAATGAACAACAAGATACACATGGTGAATGGATTGTTGATAACTGTGAAAAAAACAACATCAGCAAGTAACTGGGTCCCCAGCTTTCTAGGGACTTCTGCTATTAAATCTGGCTTCTTGCCTCTTCCCTACAACTTTTACTTCTAAAGAGTGATAAAATGGTGCTGCTAATTCCTGACACAAGGAGGAAAATAGAAAGCTCTGTCCAGATGAGATGGCAATGCTGCAGCAAATATGTTTGATGCTCTTGTGAAGGAGTAGCCTAGCAGAAACCTTTAATAAGGTTTTCTCTGCTATGAAAACAGAGCAAAGATGACTCCATCCATTTTGCAACTTTGTCATGGCAAGACATGATTTCTTGAAAATCCCCAAGAAAACAAGGGTTAGTTTAACACAGATTTTGTTAACAGGGATGCTGTGAGGAATACACAAGAGTTAATGCCTTTGTTCGAATGGAGTGAGTAAGGAACAGAAGGTGAAGCAAGAAACTGACAACCTGTCTTATGTGATTTTGGTCCTTCTGGTGGAGACTTTTTTATGTCATAAATAAGCAATGGTTTGGGTTGGTAGGGACATTAAAGATCATCTAGTCTCAACTCCTCCAACCATGGGCACCGATACCACTTATTAGACCTAGTTCCCTGGAGCCTCATCCAGCCTGGTCTTCAATGCTTCCAGGGATGGGGCATCGCCAACTTCTCTGGGCCAGTATTTCACCACTCTCATAGTAAATAGTTTATTCTTAATCCCTAATCTAAATCTGTTCTCTTTCAGGTTAAAGCCATTCCCCCTCATCCTATCCCTACATGGCTGTGTCAAAAAGCCCCTCTCCAGCTCTCCTGTAGCACATTTACGCACTGGAAGGCTTACTAAAGTCTGCATGGAGCCTTTTCTTTTACTGGCAGTACTGCCCCAAATCTCTCAATCTGTCTTCATGCCATGGGTTGCAATGCAGGATGTGCAGGCCAAGGGTGTGTATTCTATCACCATCTGTTAAACCTAGGTCTATCTTTTCCAAAACCCATCTTTGTCTTCTGTTAATGGGCCATTATGGCTTCGATTGTAAAGCAGGATGTGACCCGGGGTGTGCATTCTGTCACCATCTGTTGAGCCCAGAAAGGGGCAGTGCTCTTTATCCCTTCTACCACCCACCCTTGTCCAGGAAGATATTATTCTGTTTAATGAGCCATCGAGTGACTGATAAAATTGCATCATCCCATTGTGAAACGCTCTACCCAGGGGGAGGAGACAGGCATTTCTACCTGAATAAAAATTTGGATTCAGAACACCAATAGCACCTCTCTTTTCCGCTGGATCCTCAGAGGAAGAGCAGGCCCTTCTACACCACCACTGCAACTTTGGAGCAGGACTGCACTATTCTAGAGGATCATTGCTTCAACAGAATCACATCTGTCACTCCAAGAAGATTGCAGCTACTATTTAATTGGACTGCTACCAACACCCTGACCAGCAGGGTGTCAAGTCGTATTCTGACTCTGTCGGGTATTTGTTGTGTACTACTGTGTATTTTATTTTATTATTCCTATAAATCTGTAGTGTTTGTTTGTTTGTTTGTTTGTTTGTTTTTTCCTTGATAGTAAAGAACTGGAATGCCTATCCCCAGATCCTTGCCTGGGAGCCTCTTAATTTCAAAATTATAATGAGGAGGGAGGTTTCCATTTTCCATTCCAAGGGAGGCTCCTGCCTTCCTTAGCAGACATCTTTGTCTTTTAAAACCAAGACATTTCATAGAAGAATTGCTCCAATCCTTTGATAATCTTTGTGGCCACCTCTGAGTCTGCTCTAACAGTTCCATGTCATTCTTGTGTTGAAGGATCCAGACCTTGATGTTGTGCTTCAGATGAAACTACAATATTAATTTAGCTGTCCTGTTTTGATGTTATATTGGAAGCTACAGCTGAGCTAAGTAAGTTCTCCCTGTATTGTCACTTGGTAGGAGAATTTCTTATTCTTTCCCCACATTTCTTATTGTAATGAGGCAGGATGCCGCCAAGACAGGTGTTGAGTTTTACCCATAGGGTGAAGAAACTACAGAGGTACATGATACATCTATAGGCCCCAGCATCTGTAAAACAGTTTCCAGGCAGGATTGTGCAGGTGGGAGATGACAGTCATCATCACCAGGGTGCAATCTGTTTCCCATCCCACTTAATATTTTCCAGCTGATGGCTCCATGGATTGTCATTTTAAAAACAAGTGGAAGACCCTCATCAAACTAGCTCCTTGTACCCTTCTATCCAGGGATATCTAGAAAAATCTACTGACCTCCAAAGAACAGTTTAGGCCTAATGCTCTGATATTAAACTATTCTATTAAATATTAAAAAGTGTGTATTAAAAAAAACTCATTTAGTATGAAATGAATGGGAGGTCACATAAGGTCAAAGAGTGCCTGCTTGATCTACATAAAAAAGTTATTTTATTAATTTTTTTGGTTGATCCTGACTCTTTCCCTGCAAATGACAACACTATTATTAATGTTAATTAGTCTAGACCAAATAATGGGATCATTGCAGAAGGAATAGCTTTGATGTGTGCAAGTAACATCTAATATGTGGTGTAATAGTGCTCTGTTACTACTTGATGAAGATATATTTCCAGTGATTAAATACAGGAACTGGAACTTCAGTCCCATTAAGTTCATGGCAGAACTCCCAGTAACTAGAATGGATGAGCAGTGTTCACTTTTATAAGAATCCACTATTTTCACCCTTTTTTAGATTTGAGTAAGCCAAAGGAAATGTCACTGTGCCATGCCAAAGACCTTAATTACTCTTTTCTACAATTCTTGTCTTCTCTGTTCTCAGTTTTAAGAATAGGATCACTGTCTTTCTCACTCTATATTACCATCATTGAGCCATGCTGTTCCATTGACATTTACCATGTTACTTATGCAACACAAACTTTAATTTTCAGATTCTTTGATTGGATCACAATTTGTACCTGCTTCCTTAATGTTATACTATTTTAAATATAATAACTAAATTAATCTAACATTGGCCCAGAATAGGAGCACGCACTCA
Source organism: Regulus satrapa (assembly GCA_013396955.1). Taxonomy (NCBI): domain Eukaryota; kingdom Metazoa; phylum Chordata; class Aves; order Passeriformes; family Regulidae; genus Regulus; species Regulus satrapa. Next base: position 51,561 of record VWZN01006793.1, read on the forward strand.
TGCTTTACATCCATTTAAATGAATCTCTTCATCTTAACCTCAAAAATTTAAAGACAGGTACCTTCTATTTGTAACCAAATGTGTTAGTTTCAGATAGAATCCAACCCACAGAAGTAATGGACCAATCAGAAAAGAGTACGCTCTGTGAGATACACATTTTAAATCGAAAGCCCGGGAAAGAGAGGCTCTCTTTTTTCCTTCCAGCTGGAGCTGAGGTAACATTGGGCCTGGCCTTGCCCAGGCAGGGCCAGGCTGGCTGCATGGCCAGGGGAGCCCAGCCACATGCTGGCTGTTTCCCCCAGTATGGCTCCCATGAAGGATTATAAGCAGAGACTGAAAAGCAGCCTGATAACACAGGCAAAGATTGGCAGCATCCTGAGAGCTAAAGATGGCCCAAACCCAACCTGGCTGTTGAGTTCCTTCGAAACTTTGGCCCAGCCCTCAGCAGGGATTGGAGTGCTCTACTGTGTTTTAACTCTGTCTGCCTGCATGAGATTTAACTCTTTAGTGCCCATATTGAGACCTACAGACAGAGATTTTCTCCTGAGTGAAAGAAAAGAGAGACTGAGAAAGGACATGTCGAGAAACAGCATTGAAGACATGAAAGTCAGTAGAAAAAGAAGTCCTCGAATTGTTTGGAGGGTGAGGAGAGTCCTTGGATTGAAATTCTCTTGTAAGCCATAGTGATGGATGCTAATTAACCTTTTAAATCATAGGGGGGGTAGAATGGTTCAATTTGAGACCTGAGCAAAGATTGTAATTTTCTTAGAGCTATTGGAACAGAGGAGAGATGAAGTAGTAAACCACTCTGGCCTGAGGGAGGGGGTGGCATTCTTTTGTTCCTAGAGATGAAAATGATTTTTAGAAGCAGATGAAGTTGAACTTTTGTATTTGAACATTCATCCTTAAAATATAATATCCCATGCATTTAATATGGCCAAGAAGTGCAGCTTTGTGACAGCTGTGAGATGAGAGGGTTTTTGCAAGTGCAGATTTTCCCCAGGGTGGATGCATTTGTGAAGATTATAACCACAAGAGGACTGGAAACTAAGTCTTGTGGGGATGTCTCCATGATTTTGTCAGTGAGAAGCTCCTCTCCCTGAGTAAATTGAAAGAAAGACTGTTCTAAGAGTGGTACACTGACTAGAAACCTTTGAGTTTTGTTTCTCTACATTGTTCTGTTAGTGAGAAAGAAAGAAAAGTGTTGGGAGGAAGTGTTTTAAAAGTTTCATTCTGATTCCCATAATCCAGTTAAATTTGTCAATAAAATTTTCTTTGTTCCTTTTTGAAGTTTTAAGCATGATTTGCTCTTTCTTCTGGTCCTATTTCACAGCAATAAAGAAGTAAGTGATTCTAACAGGTACATGGACATTTAAACACCACTGAAAGCACTACATCAAATTTTTGAAAAATATAATTCAAATATGTATATTTAGGGTTAAAAATTTCCACTCTTGTGACTGGAAAAAAGGTAAAATTAGAAGAAATTGTTGAGTAAAAACATGTCCACAGGTTCTATACAGCCATTATCTGGCTATTAAATATTTGGAAATCTCAACGGAATGTCTTCTGCACAAGTGCATGTCAATGCTCTGCTGGATGTACAAGGTGTGTAATACAGCTGGGATGTCCCTGCCATTCCTTATCTACTTTGGACAACCCGCTCAAATGTTAACAGTAATTCTAATGCATATGGTAGATATTAAAGATACTTGACAAATTTACACATCAGCACAAGTGTGGATCTCAAGGTTCCCTAATACTTCAGTCCTATAACACATTGATTTCCTTTAGCATAGAAACATATAATATTTTGGTTGGAAGGGGTTTTAGGACCATATAGTTCCAGCCTCCTCACCCATGGGGAGGAACACCATCCTGGCTGTGCACATTTCCAGGGATGGGGCAGCCAAAACTTCTTTGGGCAACCTGTGCCTCACCATCCTCACACAAGGAATTTTTTCCTAATATCAAATGTCATTCCACCCTCTGTCAGCTTCAAGTCTTTCCCTCCCACTTCATGCCCTTGTTCAGAAGTCTCTCCAGCTCTCTTTCAGCTCCTTTAGGTACTGGGTGATAATCCAGGTCTTTCCAGAGCCTTCTCCAGGCTGAACAAGTCTAACTCTTGAACTGTTTTCATATCTACCAGGTATGACCAGCAAGTCTGAAATATATAGGGTGGGTTGAGTTTCCATTAGTGCAGGCCTAAGTAAGCCTGCACAGACTAAAAATACCCCAGACAGAAAGTTCAGCCTTGAGCAAACTTTCCCATTAGTCAGCAGTGCTCTAAACACAGCCATATATTCTGTCTATATAAATTTTGCCGGAGACTTTCTGTTGCATAGTGCATAAATAATGTGCTTCTATTCCCTGTCCTCATTGATCCACACTGGCCTTTACAACTTCATTTTGGGTGACCCTGCTGTCAGAGGTAAGACCCATCTGTAAAAGAGCTGAAGACCCAGAGTGTAAAGCAAAGTTTACTATGTTGTGACTATCACCATGATCTGCCCAAGTGCCCTTGGTGAATTGCTCCCAACTCAGGTATGGTTTTCTTACCTGAGAGGTCCCAACAGAACTGGAATCACTTCACACAGAGTTCTTTTAATCTTTCTTCCTATATCAATTCCTCCAAATCCTTTATCTTGCCTAAAAGTATATTATTGTCTTGAAAAAAAAAATTAAAAGGGCATTTCATCTAATATGTCTTAATTTCCATAGCATTTAAAGAAGATACATGATTCCCTTAATTCAAAATACTAATTAATCATTTTTAATAATAAAAAATGTCATGTCCTATGGTGGTAAGCAGCCTAAAAACCCAGGAGAAGTTGGTAGGCTGCTGCTGCTGTCCTGCTCCTTGAACAATGCATGAGCCTGCTGCTGGATCCTGACTGCACATGCCACTCTTAACTTTGGAGAAGTAATCGCTTTCTCCTTGATTCATTCCTCTCTTTGTCCTTTGATTGCGGATGGGTTTGGTAGCCAGTAATTACTTTTATAACTAGAACTCACTCACAATGCATCAGGTTAATGCTAATGGCATTCTGTACAGACACTCATAGTCTTCTCTAACTTCTCTCCCATGCCAATCTAACTGTATTGCCTTAATACTAACCAAACAGTCATCTCTTATCTTCTTTGCTTTTCTTTTTTGACTTTTTTTTTTTCACAGTGGGTATGTGAGAAGGAACAATTTATATTTTTCCAGGCTCCTCACTCTCCTTCACTATGTTTATTAAATCCGTATGTGCTACTTTTATTTCTTAGTGCCTATGGATTTTTCTTCTAATTACAGCAATCTGATTTCAGTTTATTTAAATGCTGATTTATGTTTATGCTGTCCCCTGATATAAATTCCATTCCAACAGGATCCCAGTTAATTATTTGTAGTCTTGTCATCACCAACTAATGCTAATTAAAACAATTTTATTACTAGAAGGTATTAAAGATTAACCCCTCCACTGTTCTGTAGGAAAAAGTAAAGTGAAGGTGAGAAAAAAATAAGGTTTACAAAAACAGAGAAAAGAGTGTATAGGAATGTCCAGTGTTTTGTTTGATCACACAATTTGCTGTAGTTGCCTAAGGTTCACTGCCTGGTTTTATTGTCTGTTTGGTGATCTCTTCCTGTTCTCACCCCAGTTGTTTCCATTTCCTCTTCTTTAACCTTGTCTGGGTGCAAGACTTGCAGAAGATGAGGGTGCACACCTACTGGTGGCCAGCCTCTCCTCTCTTCATGTCCCTGGCTCTTTCTTCCTCCCTCTCTGCCATACCTCTCCACAACTCCTCTCAGTTGTATCTCACCTTCTCTACCTCCTCCTCTCCATCACATATCTTACTCTTTGCCATTCCCTCAAATCACACACTTGTTCACATTCAAGAAATATAGTGTTTTAATCCAATCATCCTCTCTGTAGGCTTAGCATGGATGGAAATCTCTTTCAGTGCATTGTTCACCACTGTTCTATTGTGTCCGGCAGAAGATGAAACTGAAGCTACTTTTAATAGCAAGCACTTTGCAACCTAAGAGAGATCAATCCTCATGAAGGCATGATGGGTGAGTTTGACTTAGATGTTAGGAAAAGTTTCTTCACCCAGTGAGTAGCTGGGCACTGGAACAGGCTGCCCAGGGAAGTGGTCACAGCACCAAGCCTGGTGTTCAAAAGGCATTTGGAAAATGCTCTCAGGCACATGGTTTGCTTTTTGGGGCTGTCCTGTGCAGGACCAGGAGCTCGACTCAATAATCCTTGTGGGTATACTGTGAGCGTTGGTTTTTTTTTTTTTTTTTTTTTTTTTTTT
>VWZN01006793.1:62398-75520 GCA_013396955.1 Regulus satrapa
ATTTTTTTTATTTTCTCTTTCTTTTCCAAGTTCACTCAATACCAAATAAAGTAAACCTTTAAACTGGCATTTTTTCAGTTAAGTTTTAAAAATTCTTGCTTGCAGTGTAATTTTATTTGGCTGTGTTCCTTCAAAAGCAGCTGAAATAATGACCTTTCTGCATGTGTGTTCAGAGTATATCACATGCAATATACTATTTATACATATATAGTATATTATATACATAATCTATTTTATAAATAATAAAAAATAAAAAATTAAATAAAACANCATTACCATAGACAAAGTTCTAATTTCTATTATGTCAGGTTGTAAATATCAAGACAAGTGGGTGATATAAATAAAACCTCATAAAAACTCATTAGACCTGCTGCCTGAGGTCAGGAGGGGTATAAGAACCACCCCATGTTTCCTGAGATTTGCAAAACCAGAAAATGTATGAGTAACACAAATCAAGGCAAGTCTATGACATGCTATTTAATATTTTGTTTTTTCTTAGTAAATATTCTTTCTTAAATGTCTGGCTTCCAATAGGAAAATGCAAATTGTGGAATTTGCCCTTGACACTTTAGACTTGCATACAAAAAAGTGCCTGAGTTCTGATTTGTCAAGGAAGAAATGGTCATCCTGATTTCAAAAGAAATGTCTCAATATTGGGGCATCTTTAAGGTCTTAAAGATATCCATGGGATTCCAGCACACATTTAATTATGTGCCTATGCATTATTTCTGAAGTGGGTTCAGCAGCACAATTGAAGCTTTCTGAAAGTGTATGGTCCTTACAGACCTCAGGCTGTGCTTTCCCATTATCTCACCATTTTTTCTTGAGATTTTGGCAGTGACCTGTGTCGGTTAGTGTGTGTGCTGACTTTGAGCTGGATGAGAGATTGCCCACTTTGGAAATGCTATGAGTTTGCAGTGTCCAACTGTGCTCATGATTTCTGCTCCCTGTTTTCCCTCTATACAGAGGATGTGGAGGCATTAGGGCTCATGGAGAGCCTCTCCTCTGAAGTCTTCTACAAGCATCTCCAACTCCATGGAACTCAAATCCACACAGCGGCAAATTTTTCTTTTCTTTATATAAATTCTATAGAATGTAATGGATTTCTGAATAAATGGTGTTCCTGTACCTTTTTGTCCAACAATTTATTTTTGCTTATACATTTTAAACTCAGATTCAATTTCATTAAATGCACAGATGAGCTGCTGGACTCTAATGAAGGCTGAGCATGGAAATATAATTCCATGCTTTTACTGGTCATTTTTTCCCAAGGTGATGTCTTTCAAGGCTGAAAGGAATTCTTCAAAGAAAAAGGTGATGGAGGAAGTCAGCCTCTTCTCACTGCTTGCTGTCAGTTCAGAGAGAGGTGAAATGAACTGTCATTCTCAAAGAGAGTGTGAGAGGGAGACATGCCTGTAGTTCACTGGGCACCTTCTCCCTAGAGCCTCAGGAGGACATTTTGAAGATGCAATAATCAGAAAGATGAATTCTTTGGTGTTCTGGATACACCACCAAAAGGCAAAATCCTCCTTTTGCTGCCAAACCCTCTTGTGAGTGGTGTTCATGCAAGGACAGATCTTACAGAACCCCATGTGTGCAAAAGGGAATCAATCTCCTACATCCTTCTCACTGGTGCTTGGTAATCTCCTGTCCTATAGCAGGGTCTTAGTGGAGCACAGGACCTTAATTGATAACAGCACTTTAATTAATAATTAAATTCTTGCCATAAAGGCCACCAACCTATACCAACCCAGATACCAATGCTGCAATTTATATTGTCCTTGCTGCTCTGGAGACTCTCTCCTGGCCCAGAAGACAGATTCCCCGCTCCTCAAGGCAAGCTTTGTTGGTAGTTTACCATCCCTTGTTCATCAGCAGGAAGCGTTGATGATAAAATAAAATTAATAAGATCAGAATCACATAATTCAGGTTAGAATCCAGAGGTTGACGTTGGAAGGGACCTTAAAGATATCTCTTTCCAACCTCCCTGCCATGGACATGAACCCTTTTAGCAGTAGAAGCATTAAGGGTAAATCTGATCACTTGTAAATAAATGTACTAAAGGACTGTTTCAGAGTAAGGAGCACTTCACTCCCAAAGAAGTAAGGAATCATGGAATCAGTATTTATGCTTTAAAATCAAAGGAAATAATGATAGCAGGTTAAAAATGGAATATAAGAAGGAAAAGCTAGAAGGAATGATTTTTTTTTTCCACAGGAAATCACTACTTAAAAATTTCATGGACAACACAGCCACTTGAATAATGCATAAAGCAGACTGGTTTAAACGCAGTGAGATTGCCCTCTCCTCAGCTTTTTTTAATCTTTTGTGGCTCTACAAGTAGCCTTAGAAGAGGCAGCCCTGTAACATGATAATCCAGCCTCCTCCATCAGCTGAGCTTAATCAGTCAGTAAGACCTGAAGCGACTATGTTACGTTTTCAAGAGGGAGCCTCAAATTCCCTCTTTTATGGCTAAACACTTGTTGGTTTTACATCCACTAAATTAAACATAGAACCCCCTCCCACCAAGAAAACCAACACTAACCCCAAACAACTTAAATTACTAAATCCACATTGCTAATAGTTCCTTAATTACTAACCTGAAGGTCCATAGCAGTCCTGATTGTCACTCAGGTTATTTTATAAATGCATGTTGATTTTGAAATTGTAATGCTGCTAAATTAGCAAATGAATTAAGAATGGCAAGAGGTTTTCTGTGTCAGGGGGCTCTACCTCATGACTGATAAGGTTTCCCCTCCGTATAACTCCTGGGATTGCAAAACATTTACCAAAAATTAATTTATCATCACTCAGGGCACCCTAGGAAGTAATCAGATATTTTTGTTTCACGGAAATTAAGACCACAGCCTTAACAAACCAAATGACTTCTGTGTATCCTGCCTTGAGGTCCACTGCAGCATTACAACCAGAAAAACTGGTTTTAATAGAAATTTATAGACACATCTTTTTCCATGGGGCTGTGCCTTTTAATTAGTGATTGGTGTGTCTAGAAAGGAGCAGACTTCAGCTGGAGTCACACTTTCAGCTCTCTCCTGAGATTCCACACTTCTCTCTTACAAGTGGTGAGCTCTTCCTGGGCTCCCCAGTTTAAATTGTTCAGAGGGTCACCTTCACAGCAGGACCAAACAACGTTAGGGACTGTTATTTGACTGAGAATGGGTAACAGGGGCATTGCCAGAAAGAGAATCATTAAATTATTTCAATTGAAAAAGATTTCTAAGTTTATGAGGTCCAACAATTAACCCCACACTGCCAAGCCCACTAGTAAATCATGTTCTTAAGTGCCACATTACTGATGAATAGTGAGATTACATGAGCTTAATTTTTGAAAAAAAGAAGCCTAAACACTATTTTTTTCTTTTTATCTGTGCATTGCATAAATCTTGGTAATTTTTATTTTTCTATTTTTTTCTTGGTGCAAGCAGATAGACTATAAAATTAGAGTCTTGTCCTTGGCAGAGAACTCAAGTGATTGGGAAAGCCTTTGACTGGTTAGACTTCCCTGCAACAGCAGAGATTTAATGTATTGCTCCCTTGTCATACAGAGATTTCAAAAGAACTGAAATAAGCTTTAAACACTTTTGCTTTTTTTCTTAATCAAATGGTACTAAAGAAATCAGGACAAAGCATGCACAGTTAGAAACTGATTTTCCTTTAATGAATGAAAAAATAAACAAGTTGAGAGTGTGCCTCGCAAGAAACAGCTTGACTTTACTTGAAATGATATTGCAGAGTGTAGAAGCAAATTCTGGCATTAGTTTTTTTTTTATATCCATTGAATATTTGGTCATCTTGTTCATGCCTTACAAAGATGAAGGAACTCCAGTGGCACCAAGCCAGCTATATGTACTTGAAAAGCATCCAAGCAACCATGTTATTTAATCATCTGCTATTAGAGAATATCATCCCATTTTTGAGGTGTATTTTTGGTCAGCCTTATACAAATGGAAAAATAGATTCCCATATTTTAGGTGTTGACCTGAAACTCCTCAGAATTAGATCATAATTATTAGAAAATATTTCTTTTTCAAAAGGGTTGTCAAGCACTGGCTGAGCTGACAGCAAGTCTGCTCAGAGAAGTGGTGGAGTCACCATCTCTGGAGATTTTTAAAAGATGGGTGGATGTGGCGTTTTAGGACATGGTTTAGTGATGGACTTGGTAATGTCACGTTAATGGTTGGACTTGATGGTCTTAGAGACTTTTTCCAGCCAATCACAATATTTTGTGATTACATGATTCTAAGATATTTACAAGGTTAAAAGTCTCCTCTGGAGAAGCCAACAGCTGATGAATGTATTAGCTTAACTCAACCCCATTTCCCTTCTGATTGTGCAAAAGCAGCTACACCAGCATGCCCCAAATGAGAATCAATTACTCCTCATGCTGCTAAATATTCAGGTCTTGTTTGTGCATTTCCTCCTGTTTGGCTCCAATTCTCTTGCAGGTTAGGAAGGAAATCAGATGCAAATCACATAGGTGATTCCTTAGCAGGAGGACAGAGCTGTGGCTGCCAAGGAGGAGGCAGGCTGACGTTGTGTTTCTCAGAGTCACATAGCACTTAGCCACACAGCTCCCATTGACTTTCAAATGGGAAATATGTAGATGCAAGTAAGAGTTATGGAAATGTAGTTTTTCACTGTATCATTAGTTTTTTGTTTCCACATGACAGAAACTCATGATTTATTTTGAATATTTAAACTGTTCCAGTGCAAGTGCTTTTTTTTTTTTTTTTTCTTTTGGTGACTGTGAAATAAGCAACCCTACCAGTTTGGCATGGCAGCATAAAGAAGCTAACATAGCTGAAGAACATTGTGAAGGGGTCTACTTTGCATATAATCAAACCTAATTGCAACACATGTAATCTCCTTATAGTTAAAGTACAGGAATATGAAAGTGGTCATCTGGCTTGTGTTCCTCTCTGTTGGACAAATCAATTAGTCTATATGCATCATCTTTAAAGTAGAAATAATACTTTAATCATTTGGAAGTTTAAAGCCTTTTTCAAGGCTTGAGGAGTGCTCTTATATTTTTGGATTCAGTATAACACACTATCCAGGCTGTATAAAGATATCAGCAAGCTTGAGACTATTATAGTTGCTTCACTCACACCATCCCACTAAACACCTTTTATTGCCACTTATGTCTATGGTTTAAGACTGGGCTACATGGGACACAGTCAGCAAGATTTTATGTCCTCATGTTAACACCAAAAACAAACTATAAATTAATTGCACAAAATGCAAGGCTACATCCAGTTTCATACTGAAAGTGAGCTGCAGCAATATCTTTTTTTTTTTTTTTTAAATCACCTGGAAATCTTATCCAATCCTGAACATTTAGATTTAGTAGAATCCCTCACTTGATGGTTTCATTGATCTTGCTCCACCCAGCAAAGCAGACTTAGCAATTCTGCTGAAATTATTGCTGAAAAGCACAAGCAGGTGTGTCTCTCTGAATCATGTCCTCATCACAAGAAATTCACGGGCTACCAGATGATCTGACCAAAGAGTTAAGAGGGATCACCTAAATTTTTCTCAGAGGGAAATTGCTATTTGCATGTTTTACCAGAAGTATCAGGCTTTTATTAGTTGCAAGGAAGCATAATGGTATCTGTTTGTATATTATCTTTCCAGAAGTACCTATTTATACCTTATTTTACTATTCAGGACACTTTTTTGAGGCTCTACCCTTGTGCAGAACTAGAAATTACTGGTCTCATCCCTTTCTCAATTAAGTGACCTAAATCGTGAACAGTTTCACTGAAACCAGTTAAAACTAGGGCAGAAAGAGGGCCCTTGATTCTCATGGTTCTGTCTTTAAAACACTCAGTCCAAGGGCCTTTGCTATACAGCCCCTCTCTACTACAGACTGCATTCCAACAGGAGTCTGACACAGAATATTTACAAAGAGTGGTGCTAAATTGTTTTTTTGGGATTTGGTTTTTTGTTTGTTTTAATGGAGCAGAGCTAAATACTAATATACTAGCACAGGCTGCCCAGGGAAGTAATTGATTCACCAGCCTTGGAGAGGTTTAAAACACATGTAGATGTGATGCTTAGGTTTAGTGGTGGAATGACACATTTAGTATTAGGTTAATAGTCAGACTGGATGATCTTAGAGGTCTTTTCCCATCCAAATGATTCTATGGTTTTAAATGCAGCATATAACACAATCTCCCCAATAGGTGTATATTAATCAAACAATAAAGGATGATGAACTGCTTCATGAGTGGGACAGCTTGAAAACTTGTGCCAAATTATTTACTACACACTCTCACCAAGATTACAGAGACTTTGGGTTGAGTTTAATGTTTTGTCAATAACTTAGTAGAGCTAAAGCTTTGGAAAAACAGGTGGGTGAAACAGTTTGCAAAGAAAACAGGTGGTTTTGTAATAATCTGAATCATTATCTAACCTGTCTCTTTGAAAGGTTTGGGACAGACTATAAAAAAGAGAGTGCAATTACAGAAGAGGAATGCAATGAATACAGTTTGTTTGTTAGGAGGATCCTTCTTTCTTCCTTTTCAAAGAACATAATTTGTGCTGGCATTGACCTGCTGTCGTGGTTTTTGACAACAGGTATCTGCTAGGGAAGACAAGAGTCTCCCTTGAAAATGGAGACTGACAAAAAACTCCCTCCCTCCGAATTATTTTGACTTCGAAGTTAATGGGCTTTCAGGCAAAGGTATGGGAATAGGAATAACAGTTCTTTACTAGTAAGTTTAACAAGGCAAACAACAGCAACTACAGCAGGCAAATAACAAACAGGAGTAGGGTTCTCCCCTCTGGTATATTTACTGTCACAGCTGTCAGGGAGCGCTGGTGGCTCCTGGGAGGGTGCAGTGATCCCACACGGCTGCAAGGGTCCTCCCGCTCGGGGAACACGAGGCAATGGCGGCTCGGCCCACACCGGGAGCGATGGAATTCCCGAGGCTGAGCGAGGTGTACCAAGTGTCCGTGGTGCTGGCTGGAGAGTGTGGAGGTGTCCAAGTAGGGCTGTGGTATGGGTTGTAAAAAGGCAGGGGCAACTCCGGATCAGTGCTGGCGAAACGATGGAATTGCAGCGGCTGTGGAAGCTCCGAGCAAGGCAACCACAAGGCTGGTCCCCAGTTCCCAGGCGAAACCAAGAATGAGCCCATCTCCAAAAGCCGCAGGCCAGTTTTTTTCTGAGAAAAACCCTTTCTCCCCTCCCCTCTGCCAAAAGACTCCCCGGGTCCCCACCCTGTCTTTTATTTGCCTTGGCTCGAAGTCTTTTGTTTTTCTTAAGTACCCACATCGGTGCTCCTAGGAGACTAATGGTAAAAAAGTCTACAGGTAAGAAAGAAAAAAAACAACCCCCAACACTTTTTTTTTGGGGATCTTGTATTTCTTTACTTCACATGTTCCCAGAGGCTTTTGTGTGGCATTAATATTGGTAATGACTGAGTCTCTTTCCCTAATAAGATATGATGGAGGTGAAAAAGAATTTCTATGGCTTCCACAAGGAACAAGCACTATGTTCATATCCTGAAAATTCAGCTGTTTGTTATCCTCCTGTAGCCATAGGAAAAATGGAAAATATGTAAGTGAGAAACTGAACAGGTAGAGGGGAAGAAGGCCTGGGAGAAATGAAAGCACAGCCCCTGTTCCCACCTGAGCCTGAATATCAAGATGTTTATTGACCTTGCTAACAATAAAAGGCTTTGTAAAACTATTTTCAGACCATCTTCACCAATTTATTTCATTTCTTTCTCTCTCTCTCTCTTTTTTTTTTTCTAATCTCTGCCAAGTGACTTTCTTAAGGATATATCAGGAGGTTCTTCACAGACAATTTTTTTTTTTTTCATAAAATTAAAATACTTTTGCATGTTGGCAGCTATTTTGGTTACCGAGAAGCAAAGGTGCTGAAACTGCAGGGAGGTAGGGGAAGAATGAATTTTTAAGATAGGAAATATCAGAAACTTAGTGGTTTGCAGACACATAACCATAATCCACCTCTGTATGTGTTTTGCTATCCCAAACTGGTGAGGAAGATGAAAGCAGTGTTCACAATCTGGTCTTGCAGGTGCAGTCTGAGGGTTTTATCCGTCTGATTTCCAATTGTTCTTCATCCTTTCTTTCAGTCTTTATTCTCACTTCCCCTGATGAATGACAGACAGGGGCATAAAGAAATAGGGAAGAACAGAGTGATATGCTTCTTTCCAGCAGCCACTCGAATTTCGAGCAGAATACTGAAAGAGCCAGTACAAAGTAACAGAGCTGTTGTTTCTTTCCCCTGCTTTACAGCTCAACAGGTGCTCTACTTAGAAAGAGAAAAGGCAACAAAAACATGCCCTCACTTTTCTAACTTGTTAATTAAGCTTTTTGTTTTCCCTATCTACATTTCTCTGCTCCAGTGCTCTCTTTCCTAATATTGCCTTATGTGAGACAAAATGGTGGCAGATGAGACAAAATGGCAGAGGGATGAACTATCAGTAACTGGGAATCTTTTCAAGGAAAGCATGTTCAGGGCATATGCAAAGGTGGTGCCTCTCTTCTTAGATCATTCCCTTGGCAGCAGGATGTAATAGGCAAAATCAAACCAATACTCAGAGATTTTCAGCTGCAGACCTCAAGAACTGGCAAGGTTTTTATTTTTGTATTTCAAATGGGAAAGAAAGAGACAGGGAATTTGAGAACATATGGTGATATAATAATGAATAGGTAAACAGACTCCTTCTGGTCTCTGTCCTTCATTAAACCCCAAGGAAATTAACAATATTTGATTCAGCATTATAATAATAGATATTGACCATGATTTCATGGCCAGAAAGTAGCCACTGCAAAGGTCTTCCGCATCCATCTCTCAAAGCTCATGTACAAAAGTAAAGTTCAGAAGACATAAATCAAAACTCAGCACTGTGTTTTGCCAATTTGCTACCCAATGTATTCCCACTCACTCCTGTTGAGCTAAGATCAAACAAATAATTGAATAGAGAGGTCAAAACTTAGTTTTACCGCCAAAAGCATCCCTTATCTGCAGATGTCACATTCACTGGGAAGCTGGAATTCCAAAAATGTGTCTATAAAGATGATTATAGATACAATAATCTTGTTGTTTACTTGGAAATTCTTCTGATCCTGAGGCTATTCACAGTCACATTAATCTCAACTTTGGAAATACATTATGTGCTTAATTTAGCTAAGAACAAAATAATAAGCAGTGTCCCAGCAAGTATTTGGTTACCTCCTCATCTGTTTACTATGTGGGGACACATGGAAGAAGATCTGTTGGTGAAAAAGACACTTCCTTTTATTAGACTGGTTGCCAGCACCCCTGAAGTTTAAAAAAATTTAAAAATTGAAAAAGTAATTAAAGCATGCTAGGCCTAATTACTTTCCTGCCTGCTTTGACAGTGTTTTGGTGAGGAGAAATCATAGTATTTCAAACCCCCATATCTTAGTGGGGAACTGCAGTCCCCAAGCCTTCTGCTGAGTAGAAAGCTGGAATTGTCTCTTCTTAACTGGACACCCTCCTGCTTTCATCAAGAAACTTGACATTTTCCATAGTCAGCTCCACATGAAACTCCTTCCACAAGGTACTATTTGAGATCCAGGGATCTGAGAGGAAAATACAAGTTTATATGCTCAACATATTAAGAATGTTTTGAATTGGATGTTACTTGTTGGAGAATGTTGAGGATATTTAAATGTAGAGGGTAAATACTCAGAAATAAACAAGATTGTTTAAAGGCAGAGGATGGTTCATGCCGAACAGGTCCTGTAACTACTCCACAGCTGACTATTTTAGAAATATTAAGGTTGATAGAGAAAAGCCCTGGAAACATCATAATACTAATACTAATACACCCAAAACCCAGAAGAAAATCTCTGGCAAAGAGTGGAAGAAAATGCAAAATCCAAAAGGGAAGAAAAATAATGGCAAGAGAAGTCAGAGAAAATAAATGTAAAAAGCAAATAAAGGAAAAAAGGAAATAGTAGCAGTCATGCATTGTAGGGCAAATGTCTACTGTATTGTTTGATGAGCAATTTTCTAAAAAAATAAAAAACCCAAAACTAGAAACCAGAAAACCAACAAAACCCAACCAGATTTGAAAAAAATGAAAAAATTGAAAAAAGATTTTGGAATAAGGAGAAAATTAATATTTCAGGAGAAGTACTTTTTTCCTATTTCTCGGTGCTCCAGCTCTATCTGGATTACTGCATGCAGCTGGCCCCCAACAAAAGAAGGCTGTTGACAAACTTCAGGGAGTCCAACATAGGCCACCAAGGTGATCAGGACACTCGAGGAGGTAGGAACACATGATGTACTAGGAGAGGCTGAGAGAGAGATTTTATCAGCCAGGATACTACTCAGCAGGGGTTTCATAACTGCCTTACAGCACTTCTGAGCAAGTTTTGTAAGAAGACAGAGCAAAGTTGTGATGCATGACAGGGAACAATCCATCTGGATTAAAGGGGAAAAAAATACGGTGTGAGATATTTAAGCCCAAATAAATTGTAGGACCTCCATCCTCTGAGATTTTGAATGTCCAGCTGGAGAAATCCCTAAATAATCTGTTCTCAGTTCAATGTTGACCCAGCTGTGAGCAGGAGCTTGGGCTGGAGACCTTCTGAGGTCCCTTCCAACTTACATGATACTCTAATTATAGGAAAGCTTGAGCAGAAATATTTTAGATAAAGCAGTTTGGGAAATATAAGAGCTAAAAGGCAGAGTGAAAATCTGTAGTTACTGAAATACAGGGCAATCTAGACACAGTCCAAAATATTTGGCATTTAAAATGAAACTTAGGAAAAGATGCAAAAAATAAACAAGTTATGGGGAAGGATGTCAGACTATAGTTAGAATTATACTCTGTGAATTTCTTCTTTGTAGGGTAAAGAATAAAGTGTAAGGTGAAAAGTGGGTTATGTCAGACCAAGTTATCCCTTTGCTTCAACTTTTTAAATAACCATAGAAGGATAAATTTTTCAGAATGTCACTCAGTACTTTGTTTTCTACCCTACACAAATAATTTTGGCTAATATTTGATTTTGAACCAAGTTAGCATTCTTTACACATCTGTTTGAATGGGAATAGCTTATGCAGATTAAAGGTTTTTGTTGTTATCATTCTTATCATCAAAAGAATATATATACTACATTGACACACATTGGTTCGTGTCTTCAGGCCTATCATTAGTCTTCTTTTAGTGTGAAGTGGATAATAGGAGAAGCTGATAGATGAACCAGAATATGAAGTTGAAATATTTGGATGGGTTGTAACAATGTTTGGCCAGTACTTGGTTTAGTGGATGCTATAGTTACTAGAGGTGTACACCTTTTTTTGATAGCAGACAAAAATTGTTGTTCACTTTGCACTGGGGCACATTCTGATTGCCTTTTCAGTATTTTTATTTGACTCCTCATCAAGTTTTGCTGCTTCTTGGGATACATTTGTAGGCATTTTTGATAGTAAAGGGAGCTTTGGTCTGATTCTGTTGAGGCCAAGATTGTAACAAATTTTATGTAGTATGTTTGACATTTAGAAAGTTCAGCTGACATACATCACCAAATGGTAGCAACTGTACAGAATAACATTGCTATGATACTTTCTTTTGCATTGACTGTTATGTGTGTTTGGTGATTTAGGGATGTCTTGAAGTTTCATTCCTTGGAATGGAAACTCAATCATTAACTTTGATGCTAAACATGTTTTGCAACACTTTTCATTACAGTTATTTTGCTACACAATTAAGAAGTGCAATTGGAAGCAAAATATGGTATTTCCCATTCTTTGCTGCCAACTCCTCAGACCTCACCACAAATCCTTTTCCATCTTGGCCCTTCTTTTATTTGCCATTTGTCAGTTACAATGCATGTATTTAGAAAGAGTGCTCTCACAGAGAGAGCTAGTGAACTTTTAAAGGAACACATTGACAGGCTTGAATTAAACATCCATAAGTTCACGTGCCAGAGTTCTGTGCAGCTGATTTGATCTTTCCAAGATCCACAATGCCCTGATGATGATTTTGAGGCATATTCTTGGATAAAGAATTACAGTGTCATACTTCTGTAATTCTAAAAATGAAGAACTTTTTGCCTTTCCAAGTAATCCTAAATTTTGTGTAGTCTTTCATTAAATCAAGTATTTTTCCAGGGAAAATAAGAGTGCCTGTTATACATGCTAAAATTTCCTGCACATTCACTGAGAAACTCCTAATAATGTATTAGGAGCACATGGTCAGTTTAGTGTGGCATCCACATTCCTACCACCAGTCTTACAGACATTTTCTACGTGGCTTTGCAGGATGATGTGATGGAGAGTCTGGTCTAAGGGACATACTTTTCCACTGCATACTCCCAAGTCATTGTAGAAGTAATTGCCACTGTGTACTCAGAGGTAAGTGGTCAGAGACTGGAGGTATGAGGTGATATTGTACACTGACTAGGTAGCTCTCATACTAAGACAAAAGATGCCCTATGAAGAACTTGCCACACGAAGGTTTATATCCACTATATTTTTGATACCTTTTATTTCAAGATCTCTCCACAAGATCCTTGAGGCCATCTGCTTTTTTTGGAGACTCTTCTATGCTAATCATTTCTACGGATCCAAGTAATCTGTAAAGGAACATAGAATTCTAAATGCAGTGGAGAAAAAAGTTTCCTGTGATTGTCTCCACTTATACTTCATTGCAGCTGGCTACTATAGAGTTTTAACTATTCTACAGACTCCAAATTTTCCTGAAATATGGAGACTGCTGACAGATTGCCAGAAGCCAAATAGTGACAGAAAAAGCAGGACAAAGTATTCTCTGCTTCTAAGATGTACAGGGGTGATTTGCTGGAGACACTGAATTTCAGTACCCCCTTTGACAGCCACATCTTACACTTGTGAAGATGAATAAAGTGGAAATGTTGCCTCATGGGGTACATAGTCTACATGATTTGCTCAAACACCACTGAAAGCTCCAGGGCACAAAATTTCTTTTGATGGGCTGGACAGTGCATGCAGCCACTACTGCTGCTCTGATCCATACCTGACACTACTTGACATATTACTTGACGGAAATATTTACTGTTACAGAACCAAAATCAGCCATAGCTAAAATTTCAGAGAAGACCAAAAAAAAAAAAAAA
>VWZN01006793.1:102188-117621 GCA_013396955.1 Regulus satrapa
GCCCCCACACTAAATATATATACATACACACACATACTCCTTGTTTTTTCCACTCAAGCCTACAAAAGTGCTACAGGCAGAGGCACTAAGTGGGAGGCGCCTGGCTCTGAAGAGGCCAATGAAATAAATTAAATACAAATCACTGGCTCAGCCCCAGCCTCCCCCAGCTACCAGGGGAGAGGCTGGGGTTCCCTGTGGCCAATCCCCAGCTCCTGCCAGAGCCAGAGTGCATGTGGCATATGCAGACTGCTGGCATGGTATAGATTAATATATGTTAAACCTTGGGTGTTGCAGGCACATATGGTGCACATGTTGGGAGCAGAGCACTTTCCATAGGAGGGGAGGGGCTACCCTACTAGTAGGCAATTTTATTAGGGTCATCAAAGCCCAAAGGAATGGGATTGGGATAAGCTGGGAGTTTCCAAGTTCCCCTGCCCAACTTCAGCGCCTCAGAGCAAGGGAGCAGCTCACTAACAACTTGCCAGACTACAGCAGAAGTTTACCTATAAAAAGCACACAGATAACTTCCAACTTCAAAGACTTGCTCTCGTTTTCTCATTTTCTGGCCCTCCCTTCACCTTGCACTTTTCTCAGGGAAAAAGAAAGAAAGGAAAAAAAAAAAAAAAAGAGAGAAAAAAAAAAAAGCAGCTGTAAATTCAAGGTGAGGCTTCACTGCAAAAAAGTTAACGAAGAAGATAGGGTTGAAGCAGAGAAACTAATTTTTAACTCAATTCAGGAATTTGGTGTTTTGCCTTGCTTATTTATTATTTTAAATAATAAGAAATTGAACTTTCCAGGAAAAGCCATGAGCAAATGCATTCAAGATGCAGAAAGGTCTTGCCTATCTATTCAATGAGCATTTAGCAATTTCTGTTTTGGCTGTATGAAAAATGTATTTTGAACTGTGTATCCCATAAAACAAGGCAGTCACATAAATATGTTTTTTTGGTTGCGTTTCGGGTCTTTTTTGTTGTTGTTGTTTTTGTTTTGCTTTGTTTTCAAATCATGTGCTTACATGGTTGCAACCACCATGAATTTCTAAGTGTGGTCATAATAAGAAACAAAATAAATACTTCCTTGTGAATACTTTTAGAGTTTGGGGAGGCTAATTATTATTTAAAAAATATTTAGAAATTTCTTAACTACCACTTGTTTTGAAGTAAAAAATCCCAAGTATTTTATAATATATTTTCAATCAAAACAAATCCCAGGAAATAAATGCCTTTTGGGTGCAGCCTCGTTTCAGGTTCTACAGCCCAAATTTGTATTTGAGAATGCAAATTGCTGAGAATACAAGCAGGAGTCTGAACCACTGCATTTCTTCCAGGCACTCGAGCATCTTTTTTTCAACACCACACTATTTGGGCGATCTTTTAATCCTGGCAGGGCATGGCTAGAAGCAGGGCTTTAAGATTTAATGCCTAAGAAACAGACTTGTCACTCAACTTGCAGTCAAGCGTGTTTCTTTTTTTCTTTTTTTCTTTTTGTTGGAGGCAAAACCGCCTTTCCTTGGAAAATAGGAGACCCCATCCTCACCCCCGATTCTAGCACGGTTCCAAATGTAAACATACACACACATACACACACTCCCACCACGCACCACCCTGTAGCTGGACACGAGTGTGGGGGGTTCAAATAGAGCCAAAGGAGCCTTATGAGCTGAGAAAAAACAAAGCACTTATTTCTTATTCTGTTTTTTCACCCTCCTCTCCTCCCTGCTTTTTCTATTACATAAATAACACCGATTGATCTTAAAGCTGCATCGTTGCTCCAGTGCCTCCCAATCTGCACTGCTGCCTTCTCCCAGCACAGCCGCATCGCTCGGGGTGCAGAGGGAAGGGTCGGGGAGGGGGAAGGTTGGATGGGAGAATCCACTCCAAACATACCCTGAAGCAAGGTTTTGGCAGTCTGGGGGTGTCTGATTCCCCCCCGCCACAGCCTGGAGCTTCCTGCAGCATCTTTGCCTGCCTCCGAATTGCTGCAAGCTATGCGAGGGGAGGGCAGGATGGATGCTGGGGAGGGAAAGCCAGGGACTCAGGGAGCTTCTCCCTAGCCCCAGCCTGTGTGCTTGGCTGTTTGGTGGGAAGAGGGAAGGGGGAAGGGAGAATTCAAGAGCGTCTATGGCATAAATACACTTCTCAGAGGAAAAAGCGAAGCTTACCATGTCTGCAGCTTTTCCCCACCGAAATGCCACTTCCGTGTCCAGCGATCCCAAAGTGGAAACTACAGGCAGCCACCGGAGCTCATCTCTGCAGGCAGTTCAGAGATGCACCGCTGCCACCCCCAAAAATCCAAATCAAAATTTATTAAAAAAAGAAAAAAAGGAAAAGAAAAACCAAAAGAAAAAAAAAAAAGAAAAAAAAGAAAAAAAAAAAAAAAAAAAAAAAACAACACNAAAAAAACAACGTCTCGTCCAGCTTCTCTCCTGACAGGAATCGTCGTCCTGGTAGGACTGCCCAAAATAAGCAGCTGCAATCCAAAGGCTTTATTTAAAGCTTCCCCCCTCCTCCTCCCTCTCTCCGTGCCTCGCTCGCTCTCTTCCTCTCGCTGTTACACACAGAGAGAAAGAGAGACACACACAGGTTACATGAATGGGAGGCAGGAGCTGGCGCTCCCGCTGGAATGACAGGCACACATGCGGCTGACGGCTGCCCACCCCAGTGGCGTGGGAACAGCTCGGACACGGCTTGCAGATGCGTGGAGAGGGGCAGGGGTCGGAACGGGCATAGAGTGGCATGGGCTTAGACATGGCAGAAGCACAGACATGGGGAGGACACTGGGACTGGCATGGCATGGATGTGGGGCTGAGGAAAATATAGACATGGGCATGGTCAAGATCATAGAATGGGCCAGGGATGTACTCAGGCATAACATTGGCATGGCATGGGCATGGGGAGAACCTAGATGTTGGCATGAGATGGGAATAGGTACAGGCATGGGTATGATGCAGTTGTGGCATAGGCATGGATAAGGGGAGGACACAGACATAGGCATGGCATGGACACTGGGAGAAGGGCACAGGCATGGCATGGGCATGAAGGGGATTTGGGCATGCATGTAGGCATGCATGGCATGGAGAAGGGATAGACAAGGCTATAGGGAGAGGATAGATGAGATGTGGGCATGGGCAGATATATAGGCATGGTGATGAGATGGGTCAAGTGTGGACATTGGAATGAGAAGGTAATAGGACAGGAGAGGATGCGTTTGGGTACAATAGGAATGTACCTAGTTAGGCAACTTGCATAATGCTTTTGGGGTCAGGGAGCATCATCCACAATGTCGGATAATAAAAATCTAATTCTTAGAAAGAAAGCCTGCAAGATTTAAGGTTAGTTCTTCTTGAGGAGGAAGATCAATGCTATCAGGTTCTGCCTTTTATTTACTGGGGATTGTTTTGGTTTTATCTGATTTAATTTTTTTTTAGCAGTAATTAAAAACTACTGCAGTTAGACAAGAAATTAATGCTGATATTCAACATGTTCTGAAATAAAAAAGGGTTATGGTGTTGCTAAGTGTCAGGCCCTGCTATTGCTTCACTGCCTGACCTTGGGCCTGTCATCAATAACTTATTCCTGTCAGGATATATCATCCATTGCCATTTACACTCAGCCTATCATTTTCTCGTTTACCAAATAATCACATTTTTCTCTTTCACGTCCCTCCTCAAAATTTACTCTTACAAAACTTTTCAGCAACAGTCTCTACAAGGCTTGTATTGACATCACAAATCTTGGAGTAACACTGGATTCAGCCCTAAAACCACATTGTAAAAGGAGTGTTGAACAAAATGGACTGCAGTACTTCACAGGGTGCTTTGAGCTACATGGGAATCATCCTCTTCATGGTATACCTTTAAATCAGCCAGATGTGAGTCCACTGTGATCTGTCTTTTTTTTTCCTGTCTAAAATTTCTGGCCTTTTCTTTCTCTTTGTGGAAAGCAAGAGGTAAGATATGTGTTTTATTCCAAACCCAGAAATCATAGTTAAAAGGCACACAGCAAATCAGAACATCATCCTAAAAGAGCAGAGTCCTTGACATAGAGGTCTGCTTTGCAAAACAGCTGTTGCTGTTCACTGTTTTTTATTCAGACATATATATTAAAAATTAAATATATTTGCATTGGCTTTATTGCCTCTGGAATATATTCCACATCAGGAATCTAGACTCTAGACAAAGGTAATTTAGGTCTCCATAAGGAAAAAGTTTAACTGAGAAATATATATATTGTTAGAAATAGACTTCATCCAAATTCAATGGTAATTGTATAAGCTTTTCAAAAATCATACAGTATGCAAGCTTATAAAATTTCAGAACAAGAAACATTTCTATTTAAATGCCAAGAAGCAATTTTTCCTCTCTTGTTCAATACTAAATCAGTCACATGAGAACTTTGCATATGATTTTGAAAGGAAATGGAACATCTTCTCTTCCAATTACATATAACTTTCTCTTTTTCTTGTTCTTAATGCTTTTACAGTTTGTGTTACTTTCCTGCAGTTTTGAAACACTCAGCTGATGCACCTATTCACCCCAGACTTTTTTTTTTAAACTAAAGTGACATCATTAAGAGAAAATCAGTAAACCCAAGTGGGGAGTTGAATGCTTTTTATTTGAATTCTGGCTGATAAATTCAAGTTTAACAGGTCAGCACTGTTGGTGTAATTGACCTATATCTGTTATCAGAACTAGACAATAATGCTCCTGGAAGAAAAAAACCAACAGTAATTTAATGGGAAAAAAGTTACTTTGCTTAGGAAAATCCCATTCCTCCTTCAATTCACAGTGAATTACTGTGGTAACAGAAGTATGCTGCATACCAATTTGGAGCATATTTTGTGAAGATGTACATTCAAAGTATCAGTGCTCATCAGCCGGCCTCGTTATGCCTGTGTCCTGCATCCCAGCAACTTTGTATTTCACTCCTTGAGAACTATGACTATTGAATCAAGTTCTCCTCCACGCAGTATTTGCCAAGAGTTTGTAAAGAAGCCAAATCTGTGGGATAAGAAGGTGAATGACAAGACTAATGCACAAGCTTGTGAGACCTTGTGTGCCAGAGAGCAAGGACAGCAAGTCCAGGAGCTGCCACTCCAATTAGCACTTAGCGCTCCTAATACCAGCTTCCGTTTCCATGTTGACATTCACTCCAACAAAACAATGAAAACACCTTTTGTAAACTCCCCCTTCATCAAGCAAAAAAAGTAGCAACATCTGATGGTCAAAGGCTTCATGCTGACTAAGTTCAGCAGCAGTTGGTTTGGTGAGCCCTTTGCCTTAGTGGAGACATCTCCTAAGGGGCTGTCCTGCTTGACAGCCATTATTAAAGATTTTTTTTTTTTTTTTTTTTTTTTTCACTCCGGGAAANTTGTTTTTTTTTTTTTTTTTTTTTTTTTTTTTTACATCCAGGAGAATAATCCAGAGGGAAAACCCATATATTTTAATCAATAGAAGTGAAACCATTTGCCTTTCAGAGACTATAAAATACACACCCCAGGGTTCAATGCTCTTTTCTACTCCTCCAGAGCATTCTTAAGGGGAAATCACTCTTTTCTTGATGAATATGCAATTCAAATGTGGAAATATGCCATTTTTCATGCTTTCTCTGTAGGGTGCAAAATTATTTCTATAATTAAACTCTTTTTGCCAACACTTCCTAATGAGTTATTTTTTGTATTGTTTTGGTTTTTTTGTTTTGTTTTTCAAATACAAGGGGAAAAGCCATGTACAAAAGGGTTTGCAAAACCAGGTCTGGAATGTTTGACCTTCAAGCCTCTATTTTCTTTCAAAGGTACATGAGAATGAGGAACATAAGTAAGGGCTGCAGCTTAAGTTTCCAATCAGACACTATGAAAGAAATGGCTGCAGGAGAAAGAAAGATATGGGTACCACTGTTAATATTAATGCAGCTATTAGGGATTAAACCACTGAGAACACCCAGCCCAATGTTCAACACATTTTAGCAGTCCCAAGTGTGTAACCAGGGTCTGTGTGGGGATCATGCTGAAATGTGTGCTACGGCATCAGTGCTGCACTGGTTCCCATGGTAGCTAGATCAAAGAAATACAGCTTCTCTGGTACATGTCAAGCTGTGAGGGGTAGTGTAGACAAAGCTGGAGTCAATTAAGAAAAGCACCTGTGTGAGCTTTTGTAGGACTTGGACCTGAAGTCCACAATATATTGCTTGCCACCACAGGTTGGGCCATGTAATATATAGAGATCAGGAAATGAGACAGCTTTTAGTCACCTACACAGTTAAGGGGTGAAGCCCCTTAGATGCCCCTTAGATGGCAGGGCTGAAACAGAGCTGGATGCATAGCTGAATCCTGAAGTTCCCACTTTAGGTTACATCTCTCTGACAAACTCTTGAGCAAAGTGGTGGAGCAGAAATCAATGGTGCTCTTTATCAAAGGCAGGATTTCTCTCCTCTTTCTCCTCACTCTATGAATTCCTGCAGCCTAAATCTATCTGCATTGACTAGAGAGATGTCTCTACTACTGGTACCATGAGATGATGTCCAGATTGGGGATTGAAAAATGTTATCACATATTGAATCACAGAATTATTAAGATTGGAAAAGATCCACGGTTGACCCAGCACGGTCAAGTCCACCAGTAAACCATATCAAGTGCCACATCCACAAGTCTTTTGAACACTTCTGAGGGTAGTGATTCTCCCTCTTCCCTGGGCAGCCTGTTCCCATATCTGATCACTTTTCAGTGAAGAAATTTTTCCTGATGTCTAGTCTAAACCTCCCCTGGCACAACCTGAGGTGCCTTCCTGAAGACTCTTTCCTTTTGTAAGGGTCTTTCCTTTTACTAGCAGATTTTTGACAGGTTGCTAAAGGCTGGAGAGGGTCATTCTATACTGCCTGTGCCTTTTGTAGCATCTCAGTGGATCTTAAGTCTTGAGAAGAACAGAACTGAGCATCAATCCACAGTACTGGGTCTTAAACCTTCTTTTCCTTCCTTGCAAAGCACCGATGTCTGTTGTCATACCTGAAAACAGGTAATCATAAGCTGAGGCATATGATGGAGCCGAGTCTTCTCTGACTGCTTACTCAGGAAAAGTTCCCATCAAGTGAATTGGCCATTTGTCTGAGTGAATGTTGCAGGATCTGGTCCATATGCTTCTCAGCTCTTATATTTGCACAGTGCAGAATATGCTTGTAGTACAGTGCCAATAAAACAAAACTATATACAGTTAAGCACAGAAAAACCAAGAGCACAGTTAAAACTATTTACAAACAGCAGCTGAGCTCTGCAGTTGACATCCAGGCTTATAGTCCATGCTTTGATGTGGGTAATATGCACAAGACAATTATTTATAGGCAATTAGGTGGAAGGTTCTGTAAGCATATAGGTCACTATTCTTCTTCCCCTAAGCCTATTATGTTCTTTTACCCTGTACATTCTTTATATTTATATTTTATCTCTGTAAATGTCTTTTTTTTTTTTTTTTCTTTTATTAAACTAAGGTAAACATTTCAGGAGGCCACTTCCATGGAAGACAATTGTTCTTCAAGTAAGTGTTTTGGGATTGTGTAAACATACTATATATACCATATGAAGTGAACTTCAAATGACATGCTGGTTCGTTCAGTATACTGAAGTAGAATGAGGTTTCTCTTTTCACTAGAAATTCCAGTGATGTCTTAGGAAGAGTAGAGGTCTTAATCAAAAAGTGTAGGTCATGTCAAGAATGGTAGAAATTGCTCAGAGGATCAAATTACACCTTTTCAAAGTCAAATTTTCCTCTCTAAAAATCTAAAGAATGTTTGTTTTTTTTTAAATCTGGGGGTAGGATAGAATATGTCTCAATTCGCAGCACATGATAAAACAGTCATGAACAACTGTAATATATCTTCAATACAATTGACCATAACTCTATTAGACGGACCTCCAAAAAATAATTGCCCTATTACCACATTGGTGCTTCATGTCCAATTTTGTCCATGTCACTGTACAAAACAGATGGAATAGATAGCTTTTATATTTTTAATAATACCAGAATGTTCAGGATTTGATATAGAAACTTGGCTGCCAAGGTAATAGGTACATATAAGAACATATTTAGAATAGCTGTGTGAATAGGAATTGCCATTAAAGAACAATGAAATACTGGAGCATATCAAACAATATCAAATGCAACTTAGAAGGCCAGTCTGCAACCATACTCATGCCATAGCCTCATCATGAAGACTTTTTTCCTGATGAAATCTGGTTTAGACAGATGGGTGATATTTTTTAATTCTCCAATAAGGCCGTGTATCTAGACTAAGTTTCTAGACTAAGACATGTTTTTAGACTAAGTGATCGCTCCAGATTTGCACCTGTGCAATAGCAGAATTCATAATAATAGCCTCATTCACATGCTAGATGCTCTTGGGAAATGAAAAGCCAGTTATTTCAATCACAGAGAGTCTTGGTCTTACTAAAAGAACAGTTGTGAAGACATCTTTGCCCTTTAGAGAATATTGTCAGAACCAGCAGAATAAACCTCCCACTTCCCCAGTACCTTCACTTCTAGCATCTCCTTTTCATGTGTTGAACCAACCACTGACGTCTGAGATGTCAAAGTACCCACATTATTGTATGATAACAGCAGAAAGGTGATCTTGTGGTATTGACATAAGAGATCTGAGTACAGTGACTGCTTCTGATACACATTTCCAATTCTTGTTCATTTTTAGGACTCAACCCCAAGCCTGTCTCACTGAATCCTCACCAAAACAGTAAGTAGCATCAATAGCTGCCTCCTGCCTGGACTGCCTTCATCAGCTGACACATCACCACTCACAAGCAGGGAGGAACTGAGCTCTGCTCCCACTTTTTGCTCTTTCTTCCAGATAAATTTTGTTAGTTTACTGGCAAAATTTAGGTTTTATTGTTGTTTGCCCTTCAGAGTCAATATGATATGGAAGAATGAGCTGAAATATATGCCTTTTGCATCCTTAATAATAGCATGGCCTCTCTGTAGCTACATAACAATTCCCTAATTCTTTATTTAACAGTAGCAATTTATCATGTCTGTTTTATCACAATAAAGTAGTTCAGTATCCCAAAATTACAAGGAGCACTATTCTCTGTGCCTATTTTTACTGTTTATTTCAAGACAGACCAACAGACTGAGTGCTAGCTTTCAGCTTGGAAAATCCAGGTTCAGTTCCCTGACATAGCAAAAAAACTGTCTAGGCTTCAGTTTCCTCTGTATAATATACACATAAAAATACTTCTTCACTTTATCAGATGTTGTGAGGATAAGTGCATTAAAGACTGAAAGTACCACCAGCACTCCAATAGCCATAATTATCTCAAATAGGTACATGTAGTACAAGTACAGTGATATTTAATACATACCCTGTGTGCATAAACTGTAAGTCAGGGCTGATATGAATACAAGCCATGCTAAAGGAGTTGAAAGTGCTACTTACCTGTGTATTCTTCCGTGGCTTATGTTCCATGGAAGTTTGTGTGTCAGAAGCCAGCTTCGACTCTCGGTTGCGATGGAACGTGGCTGCTCAAGTCAGTGGATTTATTTCAGTCACACACTCCTGGGGGCAGGGGCCCATTGTCTGGGCTGAGACACTCAATCTGGAAGGGAAAGAATAAAAGGGCTCCAGTGTCTAAAGTCATTCATTACAATCTGGAATGAGCAAGGAAATCAGTGAGGTTGCTGGAAGTTAAGCAAGGGCAGAAATTGGTCTTTTATCATTGAAATGCCATAGAAAGAAAAAGTTATACGAAGTAAGTGATCTAATCCCGCACATCTCTACTTGCATCTCTTGCCTTTTTTCATTGCAAGGGGTCACAAAGAAACTATCACATACATTTGCAGGACCAGATGTTAAACAAATTTATAACAGAATTTCATATGCAAGCAACTTCTTTTTCCTTGTACAGAACTCCAATGAAATTTTATATGACCTTTATATACTTCCAGATAGAATAAGATTATTTGGATTGCCATCCTACATAAATAAATTTTCTATGGTAACTTCAAACTCAGAGGCATGAGAACATGCTTCAGAAGTCAGCAAATATTTTTGAAGGTTGGATCTGTGTTCTTTTAAGAGGACCTTTTGTAGAAGTAAAAAGATTAATTATAATGCTTTGAGTACTGAAGATACATCATATTACTGGACAGTGGGGAATAAAAATTGTTCTGAAAAGTTCTAGCAGCACCTGTGCTTATTTTATTGTACCAGTTACCCTTGACTATGATAACTTTATGCACGGCATCAAAATCATGAGATGTTTTCATAGCTATTCTGCAAATTTAAATAAAACGGTGAGCAATACAATTACTTTCTAAAATACAGCAATTGACATTACATTCTGAAACTTTTTAATCTCTTAATTTCAGGACTGCCCATGTTGTCATAAGCATCCACAACCCAGCTGCTGATGAATACAGCAATGAGGACAACTCCAGGCATGCATGCTGAACAACAGTTCTTCAAGCAGGAATTTGGCTTCAACGAAGGGCTCTCACCCACTTTCCTGGTGGGAATTCCACAACCTCTGGAGCCACATTTTGTTCCTATATCAACTCTGCATGTGGTGCAACTCTCAATGCTCCTAATTAAGGCATTTCACCTTTCACTTTCTTTAAGGTGCCCACCTCACATGGTAGCTCACCAAAGGGTTGTGGATGCTACAAAGAAAGGATGCTACAAAAATTACCATCTAATAAAATGGCAGATCCAACAGATGGTTGATCCTATAGATTATTACTCATGAATCTAATGACTACTAATCATGGGTCTAACAGGGCCTAGTTCAGAACCTGGGTTAGTGCATCACTACTACTAAACCCCAGAGAAGAGGTAAAATACCCTGCCCATGAAATTTAGGTTGGAACTAGATGATCTTTAAGGTGCCTTCCAATCCAAGCCATTCTGTGTGTCTATTCATTTTTGTTGCAGCGTTTTCATATTTAGTGACTACAGATTTAGAAAATGAGGTTAAGTGTTGGGTTTTAGGACTCAGCAAGCAGTACATTTAAAGCTGGTCTTTTTTCTTATTTGAAATCCTCAGACATAGACTATGTAGCTTGTAAGACTTGATCATGCCTGATCCAGTCATTTTCAGAGTGTAACTGGGTCAGAGGATGGGTTCAAATAATTTTCAGGGTAAGAGACTACAATCTTAATATTCTACTTCCTATTGGACTGTGTAAAGAAAACATCAGAATATCTTTAATGAGCCTATTGTGTGAGATTAGGAAACGCCACATGAATGCATTTAAATGACAATACATAAAGGACTAATGGAGCTAGTAACATATATGCCTTCCTTTCCCTTTCCCTTTCCCTTTCCCTTTCCCTTTCCCTTTCCCTTTCCCTTTCGAATGTGTATCTATGCCAGTCTGCTCTGAGTTTACTTGAGAGAGGACTTAAACTCACACCTGCAAGCAAAATAAGGTACTTCGCCTATTCTCCCCCTGCATCTCTCTGCAGGAGTGTCTGACACATGACATCTGTTAATGAGTGTTATAATCCCCTCATCCATCCTATAACCCCATACTAGTAGTGCTTGGACCCAACAATCTCTTTTCCTGAGGAAATAAGGTTTTTATAGGAGTGATCCGTCCATCTGGCTCTCCATGTGTCAATCTTGCACCCAGCAATGTATTCTGAACCTGGTGGCTAATTTCACCCCATTCTCTAGAGAGATAAAAGGTTAAAAGATATAAATATCTTACATATATTATGAAAATTGATGGCACGTGAGAAATGACAAAGCACAGCTCATGTCAGTGAAAGACCATGGTATAGGGCTCTTAGCTAATTGTTTGGCTTGAGCTGCCAGCTGGCCAGTCAGTACATGCAAACAAACCAGCTCAGCTACCTGTGAGTGACTTCTTGGATCTTTACACAATGCACCTGGCGAGCCAGCAGAAGAGAGGAGACCTTTGTAGAGGGACTAGGTGTGCACAGGAATAGACAAAAATGGAAAAGAAGACATGCCAAGAGTTGTGGTAAAAAAGAAAATGAGTCCACAGCTAATAAACAGAGACATCAGAAAACAAACTGGATTGCATTTCAAAAGTCCAATTTACAATGCTCTCAGTAAAGGCATACAGTAAATTTGCCTGAGTGTCAAAGCCAGAGCATCCAGTCTCCAAATCTCTGATGCTGGAATTTCCCTGGTATACATGGCAGCAGAATTGTTCTGCTTACCTCTGTGGTTAGCTGAGAGATGCTATGTTTGGGTGTGAATTATTACCCTTGTTCTGTCAGTGGAGAATGAAACCTTACTTCTCACTTGGTTTTACCATCAGTTAAACAGATCCTACTGCCACCCCTCTTTCAAGTACATTTTGGCATTATTTAGTACCATTTCACTGCCAGAACACTTGGTTTTCACCATTGCCCTGCTCCCTCACCCCCTACATTCCTTTCTGTGTTTGATGCATGTTCAACCACAGCCCAAGAGATAAAGAACAAACATTCAGAACAGACTCCTAAAAATCAGCTGAACTCAGGATTCCTAGTGTCAGATAATCAGGTGCCTGAGCTAACCTACTGATAAAGTATGTGGTAAGTAAACCCTGTGATCTACACAGATAGCTTAAGCTTTTGCAGTGCTAATTGCTATTACAACCTTAAGCTAATATTTGAGCCTTTCTTTTGAGCAAGGATGTGTAACAATTAGATTACAGGATTTGGAGCATTACAAAGAGAGATAAAAGCAGCAGTTTTGTCATGGTATGTGGTATTTTGTTTACATAGCAATAATAGCAATGATGATAATATTTTAATAGCAACTATTCTATGTAGGTCTAAATTCTGATTTCAGGTGCATCAGACCTGCAACAGAATTATCATGAATTAATTTGGATTGAGGCATGCAAATGTCTAGTCAGAGATATTTTGAAGTTAATTGCTCTGAAGAGCCCAGCATGGTGTACGATGAGTTCTAGCTACTTACAGTAATAAATAGTCAGCCAATATTTGCAAAGAAGGGCCTGAGATTGAATATCTCTCTTCCCTTCTGATCTGAGCATCACTAAGACCTTTGATGTGGTCTATTGCACCCTGATCCTGATGACAGCTCCAGCAATGAAAGGGGCCTCTGTTTTTTTGGTCTCTGCAACCCTTAAGGTTTCCTGTCTCTCCACTCCACAAGAATAAGCATGTGTAAAAACACAATATGCTTGAATGCAGTAGTAATGCATGGGGAAAAAACAAAAAACAGAGAAACAACAGTTTACTCTAGCTGTGTGCCAGATTTAATACATGTTATGTTTTAATGTGCCTGGGACATCATCTTTAGAACTTTATACAGTGTGCTAAAAAGAAAAGGCATATTTTCTGCGTGATACTTGGGCATGTTTTTCTATGTCTCACTGGTTTGGTTTTTTAAAATTTATTTCTTCTCCTAGGCACCCAAGGGGAAAAAAAATCACCCCATGTCCATGACAACAGACAGATCTTCTGATGAACCATAAAATTCCTTGCCTCAGAGATAAGTCATCTCAGACAAATGAGCATTTGGCCCCTGAATTTTTTTTGCTGCTGAGATCATAGAAAATACATGACAAAAACACCCTTTGCCAAAAATTGTAATCAAGATTTTCCTCTGCTTTGGAGACTAAAATCAAACTTCCTAACTATGACAGTTTTTTAGGTATTTACTACCATTTTCCTGTAAGACAGAATTAATCACAGAAAGCAAAGCTAATGTGTATATTCACTCAAGAATATTAGAGCATTAAAAAAATAAACCTATCTCCTAGCAGTGGATTTAAAGAAATTCTCCACTGAAAATCCAGTCCCAGAGTTAAGCAGCAAACAAGCAAGGCAATTAACTGAAAAGAGACAAGGGCATGTTTTAGCAAGCCCTCATTCCACTTTTAGTCTATTGTGAGTACATAGGAAACCTAAAAGCAAGCAAGGTAGCCAGATAGGATATTTTTCCTTACCCATAGGCACCAGGGTCTTTGCAGAGAGCTGCATCTTGAAGACAGTCAATACTAGGTTGAAAACTTGAAAAACAGGTTTTAAGCAAAAACTCTTCTGAGAATTAGATCCAGACTCAAGAGGCTGAAAGCATCACTCAAAACAGCTGGTTTAATTTATTCAAAGAAAAGCCACATAGCTCAAAGACAGTTAAGTAGGTGAATAAGCCATTGTCAGCCCCTTGTAGGTAAAGGAAGGGACCATGAAAAGCCTGCATTAAAGGTGATCTCTTCGTGGAAAATGAAGGAGCCTCAGGTACAGACATTTGATTTATTTTTTCAGTGTGGCACAGGGGAGCGTGCACTGGCTCAACCTGCTGTAATCTAACATGTGGGTTGCTAGTGTTGCGATGATATTGCAGCAGCCTCTTCATTAAAGGAGCTGTGTCTTTAGCAGCAATGATTAGTTTTCTGCTTGTAAAATCAAGACATTGTCACTGCTGCTATTGCTCTCTGTTGCTCTTCCCCTTTTACCATCTTCTTTTTTCCTCTTTCTTTCTTGTAGTGAGCAAGGAATGAAGAGGAAGATGGATACGGACTATATGTTTCTTATTTGCTCAGCTGATAATCCTTTTGCTACTTCATTTCACTTTAATAGGATCTTCTTGTTACCCACCTACTGTATCTCAGTGTGGAAAAATCACAGCATCAAAAGTTTGGAAGCTGGAGGCAAAACTTTCTTCCCTGCATCTCTAGATGAGGCAAGGATGAGATAAAGTCATCTGGTTACTTTGCAATCACTATTAAGGCAGTTCAAGGAAGGGTAGGTAAAGGACATTATCTTCCCCATGAACAAATCTCCAGCAGGCTTTTGCTTTTTCCAAAGGCAGAGAAGATGAGGGAAGAGTCACAAGTATTTTAGAAATATAAAACTGTCAGAGAGAAGTGGTCAAATGATTTCTGCCATATGTGATAACAGTGCATTTCTGTTCAGCTTGTGTAGGGGTGTGTGTATGTTTTTTCAAAAAAGAAACCTGTGACAGAAGGATGTGTGACAAACAAGAGTGGAAACTGTCTGGACAGTATCCAGTTGTGTGTTAGTGTGCAGGGATCTGAATGTGCATCTGTGTGGGGGTTCACTTGTAGGCAGCACTGGGACCTCCTGCACAAGTCCAAGACAAGTTCCTCTGTCATGTCTACTGATGAGTTTCAGGGAAAGGCAGCCCTAGTTTAAAATAGCTTCTAGAATATAATAAAATGGAATTAAAACTTTATACTTAAAACCAAATCTACTTTTGGACCCCTAGCTGCACCTCTATTTCCCAGCAGTTACTTTGGGTTTTAAAATTCATTGTCTTATGTAACATCTCATTGCAGGGGGGTTGTTACAGAGAGTTGGATGGGAGACACCTCTTTTTTTAGTCTGCGAGAAATCAAGGGTAAGATCAATGTGACAAAAACCCAAAGGGGATTAAATCGGGCATTTGTATTGGCAAAAGGAATTAGGTTGAGGGGGAGGAGGGGAGG
>VWZN01006793.1:117662-141714 GCA_013396955.1 Regulus satrapa
CAGGATGAGAGGAAAGGTACATGTTTTGCAGAGATTGTGTAAACTGACACATTTTGAAAGGAGCCAGAATACCACGGCCTGGACAAGTAATACTTCTGGAAAGAAGAATGAACTGTCTGATTGCTCACAGCTTCGCACAGCCATGCACAGCCTCCCCCACCTCCAACACTGTGCAGCACCAGTTAGGGAGTGCTTTGGGGTTGTTTAATATGTACTGGTGTCCATATAACCATGCACCAATCAAGTTTGGTTTGGGGCTTGTGCAAGATCACAAGGTCAAGGGAATGTGGGGGACTGAAGTGGAGAGAAATAGAACCTGTCTTCAAGCTGTTTCCCCTGTTCACCTCTTGCATCATCATCAGGCGTTAAAATATCTAATATAATACTGTGCAACTAACAGGTCTCCCCATCTAATCCCT
This sequence comes from Regulus satrapa, assembly GCA_013396955.1. NCBI lineage: Eukaryota > Metazoa > Chordata > Aves > Passeriformes > Regulidae > Regulus > Regulus satrapa. The sequence goes on from VWZN01006793.1 coordinate 118,082, forward strand.
TGCTTAGAGATTGTGAACGTCAGTGGTTTTATGGCCAAGGTCAATTACAGGATAGCTCAGAAATGGATAGCTCAGATGGAAATGATAGAAATTAATTTTTTTCCTCTCTTGAGTATCCAGAATATTTCCTAATGTTTAATATTTAATATTTGCTCTAGATACATCCTAATGATATTCTCCGGTAGCCTTGTGGGACCAGCCCCAGCTAGACCAGTCCTAACACGACGAGGTTGGATGGGGTTTTGAGTGACCTGGTCTAGTGGAAGATTGCCTGCACATGAGAGGAGTTGAAATGAGATTATATTTATGGCCCTTCCACCCAAAACCATTCTATAATTCTTTATGGCCACCACTCCTGTAAGGCCACTGATTGCAACAGGATTTAGGAGTCCAGGTAGTGGGAAATGCCTGGAGAGAGCTAAGGGGGGGCGGGTTTGATACTCTGCCATTTTGCTGATGTCGGCCTTGTCATTATCCTCTCATGAGAGCTCTTATAAGAGGAATCACAGTCTAGTAGCTCTATGCTAAACCCTATAGCGTTTTTTTAAAAGACAGAGTGCCACTGCAGGAAGACACAAACATGTTATACAACAATATACAGTGCAAGAAGAAAGCACTGTATTTATTACAAAGCTGTCCATTAGAACATGAAAAAAATAATAATTTATGTTTTGTGCAAGAAATATTATTGTTTACCTACCATTTTCTCAGATAAACTGATTTTATAAAGGATGTGTATCACTCTTAGCTCTCCTGCCATCCCAATAGCATGGTAGATCATGCTGCCTTTTCACTCACAGTCACCCACACCCCTGTTGAAACAAGTTTGCTCTGTGCTTCATATTTGAATCTTAGTTGCAAATCCAGCTTTAGTAAAACAAATCAACAAATGCCTCCTTAGTAAGAAAATTAGGGAGTGAGTAAGTATGGAGAGATTCCATAATTTCACTACTTATTTATTTTAAAGGGGATTTTCACTACTTACTTATTTTTAAGGGGAATTTCACTACTTATTTTTTTTAAGGGGAAAGGGATGGTAATGCCTCACAGGCTGAATTATGACACCTATCTATACCAAAAGAGATGCATGCTGCAAACAGGAGCTTATTTTTGTTAAATAAACCAAAAAAGGTGAAAAGAAAAAAAAAAAGTAGTTTTCTGTGTCTTATGTATCTTATGTGTGTATCTACATTGACATTTAATTTTGCATCAGATGGGTGCTATTGAACATCCCAATCTGTTGACAGCACTTTAGCATTTCTACAGGGACTAGAGGGTTAAACTGGTAGGACAGGTCTTGTTATGATTATGAAAAAAGACAGCTGAGAGAGACTAAAACCACTGTATATGAAGATATTCCTAGATGTCAAGGCAGAATTCTTCCTAAAGATCTGTGACACAGATAGGAGCTGTCACACAAAGGTTATCAAACATAAATGGAAAAATTAGGGAAGAAAATTATCTAAGTAATTACCTCCAGTTAAATACCTTACACTTGAATTTTGAGAAATTTCATTATTACTGTTGTGTAAAACAAAAAATACAGGTTATTAGCTCCTATTGGCAAATAATTACTAAATTTATTCCATGTACAATTGCACTGAACCCAAAGACATTATGGAACTGAGGTTAGCCTGTAGTGGCCACTCATGTCTTTGAGATTTTAATCTCTTTGGAAGTGTGAAAAATTAGGTTTCCACTTTCTTGTCAAATCAATGGCAGCTTCCATAGACACTTCTCTATTTGCATTTAAAAACAAAAAAAGAAATAAAGAAATATAGACACAAAGAAGGAGAAAATAAAAGAAAAAAGAGGAGAAAAAGATGGAAAAGTGGAAAAAATAAAAGGGAATAGGGAAAAAGTAAAAAATAAAGGAAATCAAGGGGGAAAAGAAAGACAGAAAAAGATGTATCCAGAATGTTTTAAGATGTATATTAAAAAGACTGCTCTCTAAATGCATAGGAAACAACAGATTTTCTTTTGGCATCCTTCCTTCTGATAAGTAAATTCTGATTTCCTTACTTCAAGTGAGGAAAGATAACTCAATGAATGAGCATACTGGTCATTCTAGACCACTAGAGATGTTCACACTAGAGATGCTTTAATTCCAACAACATTTGATCTCTGTCAAATATTCCTGATTATCTCTACCCATATTAATTACTCTGGCAATGCATGTCCCTGCAAGTAGAGTATGGTACTGGATATGTTAAATATAAATCTCTCTAAGTGATTTTTAAAACCATTTCAATCCTACTTTTTCGAGCATTCTCTGTCATTGCCACTCTCATTTAACTAGAAAAAAAAACATCAGACACATAAGCAAAATCGGAATGGTAATACACTTTCAGGGTAATTTTCTGTGCAAAGGGAATGAAAATGAAAATACTTTTTCCTCTCATTAGAGAAACTCTCTGTACTAGGGTCACCTGAACAAGGACAGTGATGGAGGGAGAGACCTGAGGTGGACTAAGATCTAGACCAAGAGCTTTCCAGGGATTCTCATATTTGGCTGAGGACAGAATGGTTTGGCAGGACTACAGCCAGTCTATCAGTCTGCTGGGAAAAGAATGGGGACATGAGACTGATGAGGGAGGAAACACCTTAATCTTGTTTCCAAAAATGCTATTTTTTTCCTTAAGTTGAAAATTAAATAAACTAATTAAATAAATAAAAACAAACAACAAAAACAACCCCAAAAATATGTAATATGTTTTTGTAAATGTGCAATATGAATTTAGATAGCATGTGTGATTTAGTAACAAGTGAAAACTATTCTGGTTTGTAACTGTTAACGCACAGTCTGAGTGGTACTCCAGCCTCCATGGCCTCTTTCCACAGCTCTCACAGGGCTCTGAACAGAGAGTGACACCGTGAAGTTTGAGCCCTTAGACAATGCACTGCTGAACCTCAGTTTTTCCCATCCATAAAAGTTAATTAATAAGTGTTTTCTGAATCTTTCACTCGTCTATGCTATCCAGTGCTAGAAGGAAGGCAAATTTTGTTAAAATATTTAACAAAAAATGTTTTCCCACTGTAGGAGTGTTTTCAGAAGAACGGCAGCATTTAACCATCAACTTTATAAAGCTCTGTCAGACCTCCAGCTACAATAATTATTATGGACTAAATATTACTTCACCATCCTTGTGGATTTTGGTTTTACATTTTAATAGGCATAAGGTTCTCTTCAGAGTGTTCCTGAAAAGGACAGGGCTCTCTCTCCAGCTTTTTTCTATTTATCAGCATCTTGTACTTTGCTCTGTACAAATGTTTGCAGTGATTTGCAAGGAGTCTATGCAGAGGTAGACCCAACTGAGAGTTACTATTACACTCAGACATCTTTATGCATCGACCAAAGATAAAACACAGTCATTTCCTTAATACTATATATACACTTTCTCTATATATAGCATTAAAATGTCCTTACTGATGCTCTAAGCATAGGATCAGTAGCTTGCACTTATATTTATACTTCTTTTCTTTTTCTTTAGACTTACCATAGTAGTATTCAGACTGAACCAAGATAACTTTTTTAAAAGTTTTGTTCCAGACTATAGAAACTATAGTTTCTAATATTGCAGGGACACAGTGTTTCAGAGCATAACTCATCAGATCAGGGGTCTGGACAGCTGCTACAAAGCACTCAAGTCTTTTTAACTTCTTTGTAAACTGAGGAGTGCAGCGATTTATAAAACTGCCTTGAGATCTGTGTCAGGTAGATTCCAAGTGAGACTATAAATATAATTTGGACAACTAAAGGAGCTGGAGCCAAGTCCTTTCAGAAGCACATTCTTAAACCAAGGATGCTGAAAGTCTCAGACTCTTCTATTTAAGCTAGAATGCTTTCAAAGCTTGCCAGGTCATCCACATTGAATTTGGACAGAGAAATCCAGAAATAAGGAAATACTGTTAACCAGACAGGTGGCTTTGTGCAAGCTCTCTGTGACCACTAAAATCACAGAGTATACTTATTAAATATTATATTTGAGCTAAGTTTGTTAGAAGACTGCATTCCTCATTTAGCAGAAATCTAGAACTCCAAGAAGGGTTCTGGGCCATTAGTAAAAATAAGGGCAAATATGTACTCCTACACAGAAGAGCAGTAAGAAAAATTTCCTTTCTCTCCTTACCACTGATTCCTAGTTGAAATGTCCATAATGCATGGTACTGCATGGTAATTGCAGCAGCTCTGCTAAGATTTCTAAAGGAAAGTCACTGCAGCCCATTGCAAAGTCTCTTCCCTGTTCTCAAGGTTCAGTGACCCATGGGTCAGTGCTGTTAATGTGGATTTCTATGCCTGTGCAGCCATAGTGTTAAATGACAAGGATGACAGTCTTGCTAATTTATGCAGGCACCAAAAAGAGAGCTAGCCCATAATTTTGTTATGTTTTCCGGGCTTGACTTTTGTTCTAAATGTCAACAGGGTGTACAAATGCCACACAAGTCTCCCTTAGGACTTGACTCAAGTTCATTTGCAGATACTTCTGAGAGTGTCTTGGATTCATGAACTTTAAAAACTCCGCTTAGATATACAAAAGTAAAACTAGTCTTGAGAGACAATATATATAAAAAAAACTGCACAAAGTCCTGAGAACTTCTGTATATTTGTACACAGATATGTACAAAGATATATACAAATGTGCATATATATCCATACATACATTCTCTACACACAGAATTTCAAGATAAACTCATTGGTCAATTTGAAACAGTATCATTTACATACTTAGATTTTATTTGCAGCTTATTTACTGTTTTTTCCCCATTTTTCTTTTAATTACTATGTTGCAAATTTCTTAGAATGATAGTCCTGGAAGCTGTCTCTTCAAAAGAAAGAGCATATAAGCACTGAGAGAGGAAATTCCTCCAGACTACTCCAGCAGTGCACCTCAGCTTTTCTTCTGCATAGAAATGCTTTTAGATGTGAAAGACCTGATGACACAAAAGTTCCTATGTAGATCCCTTCAGGGCAAGGCAGTGCTGAATGGCTTGGCATGAATGAGTGGAAATATCTGTGCAAAAAGTTGCCCTTGCAACTGGCTTGTGCATATCTTAACTAAGTGATGATCAGGAAGGCAGAGTCTGTTCTTGCCTAGGATAGAGGGTGTTTTAGAAGTGAGTGTTTTCCTGAATGTGTGCAGGAGGTTAAAAGGTTTGAAGAAGAGAAATTCCAGATAAAGGATGTTTCTGAAGGTCTCTGTTCTTTTGGTAACATTCTCAAATAAATTTACTTGATCAGGAGAGCCTGTGAAAATTTGAGTGAAAAAGTAAAAAGAGCTGAGAGACAGGAGGAATAGCCTTAGAATCAGGCAATGAACAAAGGTGCGTGAACAAACCATAGGAGACCTGGCTCTTCATAGGTGTTTAGATTATCCAAATCTGTGATATCTGATCATCATAACAAGAGCTGAGCTTCCTAGTAGCTCAGTGGGTTTGGTTGTTCTGACTTTTTATCTCTCTCTGTCAGATCTGGCAAATGACAGTTATAAACATTAAGAATTCAATTATATATTTAGTAATAATTGAAAACATATTTATAAGAACACACACACACACAAATTATTTTCCAACTGTGATCTTGGACAAAGACACCATTTCTGATCATGAAAGCAAAACATTGCCATCCAACCACTACCACTATTTAGCTTCATCTCCTGTACTGTTCAACTTCGACACCTAACACTTTTTATATAGAGACCAGTAGATGTGCTTGAAGACAGCATCAATGCTGGTCTTTTTTATCACCATACGGAGGGAGGTATAGAGTTATAAAGCTGATGGCTTATACCTTTCCTCACTGACTGAACACCACTTGAGCATGTGATATGCATTGCAGCATGCAGAATGTTTGACAGCCTGCATCTTTCCTTCTCAAATCCTGAATCTTTCTTTGTCAAAGCAGGAGCAGTACTTGATCCCAAGACTACAATGGTTTGATTCACTAGCAGCTATTAAGCTTTTCAGATTTATTCTAGAAGAGGTTTTCAAGGCTGTCTGTAGAATGTCAGTATCAAAGATGAAGCTGATTTTATTCCTATATTTTGGACTCTTGACTTAAATACATATTTTTGAAATGTCTTTCTGAGACTTTCCTTATTAATGAGTGCTTTCAGAAATAAATGTTGTTTGTCACCAAAAAAAAAAAAAAAAATTGTTACACATTTCAGTTTTGTTTCCTGTCATTTGGTAAATTATTGAAATCAGATATTAAAACAGTAAACAGATGTTGCAATAACAATAAACAAATATTTCTGTGAGTAGGGAGCTAAAAAAGTCTGCAAACCTTGGAGTTTCTGTTCTATGCTCTCTATAGCACCCTCAGAGCACCCCTTTTCTTTTCTTTTGTTTTTCCCCTATGATCTCAGCTCCCAGTTCCAAAGCATGCAGATATCCTGTAGATAATCTTTTTCCCTTGGTACCCTCCATGCCTTCAGGCTCTCTTCTAACTCTAGCAATTACCAGCTGACAAAAGGTACCATGTGCTGTGACAGGTTCCAAAATGTAAGTGTGGTAACTGGTGATCACCATATGCAGGCTGATTGTGCAGGATCAGATCATGAAGAAAAACATCCCATCATAATTTATCTGACCAAGGGCTGCTCCCAGATTTGGAAGGCATTAATTTCAGGTTTTTTCCTCCACTTTCTCATTAATTTTTATGAAATTTATCAGTACCTCATTATATTTTTTTGGAGATATCTAGTTCTTGTTCAACATGACTAATTAAAAAATGATCTCAGGTTTTAGTAAGGGAACTGATAAACAAATGGACAGTGAGATTAATTGCATAAGACTTCAGGAACCCAGAGAGAAAACTAGACTGCCACCAAGTTTGTACTCTCAGGATCTCAGGGCAATTGATATATATACTCCTTAATTCTACTTCATTACATCACCTCATCAAGGAGACAAATATTACTGTTCTTTAATTTATAAATGGGTCAACAGAGGCATAAAGAGACTTCTCAAGGCCCTAGACCAAGCCTGTGGTGAGTCCAGGGATATTTTTTTGACTGGCCTGTACTGTATTTTTTTGATTGGCCTCAAAGTCACTGTGTACTCAACAGGGTCTTAAGTAAAGGAGTGGCTTTGCCATGAAACAGGATTAGGAGTAAAGGTGAAAACCACAGAGAACCTCTTGGGATAGCTGTCATGGCCTGACTTATTTGATCCTTCACCCATCCCTGTTACAGGCAGCAGGTACTGTCACCTGAGCCACCATCCCTGTATGGGTAGAGGGGCAGAAAGGATAAGGCACACAGCCATCACTTGCAGACTTGCTAGAGTTATGGAGACTAAAATTACTACTACTGATATCCACCTTGAGCCCTTGGATCCACACATTTGCCTTGTGTCTTCTCAGATGCCCATCCTCAGGTCCTGTCATAGCCCATGGGTCAATTTCTTTATTTCCTTGAGGCTCCTCCTGCTCCTCCAGATACTGGCCATGCCCAACTTTTTCCTGTAACTAGGTTTGCTCCTGTGCCATCTCACCTGAAGTACAGAATCATCCTCTTGCTCAGTCTTATTTTGTTAGCCCCTTTCTCTCCTTGAAGCAGATGAGAACTCCCTTCCACAAAACATCCCCAGTGGACCTGAGACTTGGATGAGAATGAAGAACCATTGGGAGCCATAATACAAAATTCTGCCTCTCAGTGATGTCGACAACAAAAATTTTACTCCATGATTCTTTCCTTGCCTGGAGTTACTCAACTCATTCTAAAAGTCTAGGTCTCAGCTAAGTTTCCCTGGATTTGTTGCATGTTTTCTTCACTGCACCTATCTTAAAATTCCTTAAACTCCTTGGGCATAACCCTGTCCCCTCATCTCTATCTCCTGATTTGGTTTGGTGACCTTCTTGTTATGAGGTAAACATAGTTTAGAGATGTTTACCAGGGAAATCCCTGTCCTTCAAACTCAGTTTGTTTTCCTGGACTGAATGATTCTTAAAACCCTGGGAGTTTTTATGATTAAACACTCAATGAAATCCATGAAAAGCTCTGTAATTTGCAGAGTTATGGGTATTTTAAATCAGAGTGCTTAGGTCTTCCTACATCTCATGATATGAAGCATGTTTACACTTATGAGCCTAATTATTTTTAATCAAATTAAGGATCTGCTATGTTTTCCTTATCAATACATCGTGAGAAAATATAGCCTTAAGACCATCTGAAATAATTTTAGTAAGCCACAAATATTTTGTATGTGGAAAAAAAGACACAGCAAAAAAAAGTGGCTTGTTTTTAAAGATGATGGAAGGGAAGGGAAGGGAAGGGAAGGGAAGGGAAGGGGAAAACATTTTTCCTTTTGTACTTTTCTATCTATGTTTTCCTGCTTATTGATTAATCAGAAATGAAAATAATACTTATCTCCTAACTACAGAAACCTTGATTTGATTTCCATCTATCATGACATCTTTCTGCATGAACTTGGGCCCATTATTTCCTTACCTTAAAAAGTAGTATCAAAACATGTTCTTGCATTTTTAGCTGAAAAAATCATAGGCCCATCAGACAAGTCTTGCCTGTCACTATAGCTTTGTTGCACATACGGTCCTGATCTCAACTGATGTCTCTAGGTGCTAATGCAATGCAAATATTCTGCAGTCAGAACTTTGCAGTTAACTGTGCTAAATCAATCATCTTGTGAAAATAAAAACTTTGAGAATCCTATGAGAAGTATATAAACAGATAAACAGTGAGCAATCCCACTGCAGTTCAGATCAGGCGGTTTTGGACAGAAAAAAGCACTTCATACAGGTGTGAATAGCAGCCCTCAGTTCTTTCTGAAATCTCCCCTTGAAATGTCTGCCATCCTGCATTTTTAACATTTTATCACTGGAGCACCACAATGTACTTAAAATAAAATATATTTTTACCCGGCCATCTTGCCACTTGAAGATTCTAGACAATTATGTAATGTGACAATCTCAAATTTTTTTTCTCAATTAAAGAGCAAATGTTCTTCTCTTCTGTGAACAGGGTTTAGCTCACAGAGCTGCTGGGCCAAACCAGAGGCCTGCCACATACAATCCACTTCAGGTTTTTCTAGATCAACATTTCTCAAGTTCCTCAGGGCAGCTAGACTTGAGTATTGGGAGCTCTGTGTATGTTCTTAGTATTTCCAGATAATCCACATTATAACACACTGAAAATTAAAACCATAGTGACCATGAATTTGCATGGGACCAGCTGCTTAGCAAAACTGCTGGCCTGCAATTTTTAATGAAATCTGCTTTTCTGTCTTTCATGTGAAAATATTGGTTTGCTGAAACTAGTTCCACTAACAGAAAAGACATATCAACTTCAGCCTGAACTTTTGTAAGAAAAAAGGTTTCTGACTGCGGCTATGTGGTTGCAAAGCAGAAAGTCAGTCACTGGCTAGTTGATAACCAGCAAATCCTCTTGCAGCTGTATAAATAATGAAATATTCATTCAACCAGAAAAGAGAGGAACTCTTTATTCCCATGCTTAAAATCTAATTCGGGATGTGAGAAATCTGCACGTATAGTCCTTGCTCCAATAAACATGCTTTTATTCACCCAAAGAGATTGGGCACCTGGAGATGAGGGAGAGAGATATGCCTCAGGGAGACTCAGGAAAATCCTAATGTCTGCAAGTATCTTTTCTGAACCAAATAATTACTAATGGCATAGCATATACATGTTCTTTTCCCCCCACCCCCCCNTAGGTACAGGAAAACCACTTCCAAACCCACCCAACTCTACCTGGCATCCATCACCACAGAAGCAGATACTCAAATACTAATGGTGCCTGTAAAGCATAAATTCAACTTTAATTAAAAAAGAAAAAAAAAAAATCGTAGGCCTAAACTTCAGAAAAAAACCCAACAGAAATCTTGCAGTGCACTGTGAAAGCTGCTAACTTCTGGGATTTGCAGCAGTCTCACAGGAGCAGTGTGTTACTCTGCTTCTGCAACAGCTACATTGAAAGCAGAGCTTTAAGCAGGACCAAGAATGCTATGTGGTTTAGAGAGTCAAATCTATCTCAGATATATGTAAATTCACTCAGACTCAAGATTTTTTGCTTTGTGGAAGCCTTTTGGTAAAACTGAACTAGAAATTACCTGAGGATAAATTGTTTGGCAGTTTGCCAGATCCTTCTGCTCCTAATCTTCTATGGAAGGTAGATATATTCGTAGATATCTGTCACTTGCTCCTTCTCCTTTCTTCATGATAAGTGATATCACACAAATATATGAAGATAAGGCAGGTGTACACATGAGGAAACTACCTTTCCATCCATAATTCCCATTCAGTGAGTCTCCCCTCATTTTCAACAGTTTATCCTTTTCCCTGAGTCTTAACAAGAGCCTCAGTGGTTACCCTTGCAGGTGTAAGTACTCTCCCAGAAAATGTTTTGGCTGTTTCAGACTGGACAACTGGATTGTGTATGGGCCCAGAAGGGCAATGTCCTATCAGGAATGCCGTTTGCATAGGTTGGCAAGCCAGGTTGGCTTGGGGAAGTTTGAATTGACACCCCTGCTGCTTCTGACAGGCAGGGCTATGGACACCTGCCTGTTAATGTCCTGTGAATGGGGGCTTTTGGACAAAAACGACTCCACACCAAAATTCACTTGCTAGGTGACTCCTATACTGCCTAGCTCAATGACCATGAATTTCAACTAGGCTTGGCTGCTGTGCAATGCAGAGCTATTCACCTTTACAGTCCCTCCCTCCCCTCTTCCATCATCCCCCACTCTACAGCTACTTAGAGAGAGCTAGGCCAACTTTATCATCAGAAAACAGATCAAGTCATTTGGCTCAAATCACCAGAGCACAGCAGCAGAGCACAGCATGTTGGGGAAAAAAAGAATCTTAATTTTTGGCTTCTTGTCAGATTTGGAACCATATTTGTCAAGTATTTTATGAAGGATAGTTTGGATATTATTCAGGGATCCTCCTGAAAGCAGCATGTACCAGAAAAAACACACCACTTCTTAGGCAATTTTGCAGACTCAGGATGTGCTAGATGAGTCTTTCCTCCCTGAGATAAATCCAACAAACAATTGTTCTGAAAGATATTTTATCCTGGCAGAAGCAGGGGTACTTAAGGATTTAAGGGTCTTGGATTTTGGTGCAGGCATCTTTAATCCAGTTTTGCCTTTTTAGCAGGGTACTCTGTTCTCTCCATACTCAGTAACACCTGTCTGTTTTCAAGGACTTGAAAATTAACAAGAAAAAATACAGTGTGATATAGAATGCTTGTTTCCATGGATGGTACTCCTACTACCTAACTGAGCAACCTGTGCCAGTGTTTCACCACCCTCACAGCAAAGTATTTCTTCCTTATTGCTAATCTAAATCTACCTTCCTTTAGATTAAAACCACTACACCTTGTCCTGTTGCTAGAGGCCCTGCTAAAACATTTGCCCTCATTCTCTTACAAGTCTTGAGAGAAATTCTAAGGTCTCCCCAGAGCTTTTTTCCAGGCTTTCTGCACAATCTTAACTCTCTTAGCCTGTCTCTACAGAAAAGGTGCTCTAGCCCTCTGAGCATCTTTGTGGCATTCTCAGGACTTGCTCGTGCAGGTCCATATCCTTCTATGTTGGGGGTCCTAGAGCTGAGTTATATTAGAGAGTAGAGCCCACCAGAGCAGAGGGGTACAGTCACCTCCCTCACCCCTGCTGGTCACACGTCTTTTGACACAACCCAAGATTGTGCAAAAGAACTCATATTCTGCGCTGTGAATGCATGTTTCTGGATCATGTTCAGCTTTTCATCCATGATGATCTCAACATGCTTATTCCACTGTAGTATAGAGCAGCAAGTTTAGATTCAAACTTGATGTTTTTCAGAGACACAGGCACAAATATTTTCAGAGTATGTAAAAAGATTAATTTGAATTCTACAAACATTCCTGTTTCTACCTGTTTGCAAGGTCTCTTTCTTTGGTGTGATCTACAGGACTAAGAAATGGTGCTTATTCCATCCTCAGTGCAGTCCTCACTGAGAAATACTGAACAGAGCAGACCAAAAATTGACCACTTCCAACCTTCATGTGGAACCTCTTTTCACAAAGCAGAAATGCTTTTAGCATATCTACTTCTACTGTAGCTTAATTTAAAGCCCAGGTTTGTTAAAAGGCTCAGAGCCCTACTGAAGTCAAGGAAGAGGGTAGACACTAGACTTTATAATGGCCAAAAATTATAGAGGACAATTCTTAGCAAAATGCTTTATTTCTTAAATATTATATGATCTATTCTGTTGATTTGAAAACATCTAACTGGTCCAAACCATTGCTTAGCATACCTTCCTTGTTTCATTATTGGTTTCTGACTCTTCTGACTCTCATATGAATTTCATTAGTCATCTAATCACAGATAATCTTTCTAGGGAAGAGTGAAGCAAAAAGGCATTGAATGTTTTTGCCTCATCATCAGTTAACTTCTTTCTTTGTCGACTGAGTAATGGTCCTTCACTTCAATTTCCTTTAGTGACAGAAGTGCTTTAGGCAGCTTGCCTCTCCACCTTTCCCTTTGCCATCCCTCTTTCCCTTACCTTACTGCTCATTTGTGCCAGTACAACAGTTTGCAGGACTGCATGATGATTAACTGACTGAAGTTTAAAACAAACGTGTTTTGCTGGGTTATTTCTTCATGTTCTCCCCTTCCTCTTCTTATTTATAATGCACTTACCCAGTATGCTTTTATATTGCTGTAAATCCTTTGCATAACATTTTGTCCTTTCTTTGTCTCTCTGTGCTTCTAGGCATATTACTTCCCACTGATTTGACCTATCTTTCATTCTCTTTCTCCCTGTTTCCTAAATTTCATAGAATGGAGATGATCATGCATCAGAAAATTATTAACCTTCCCACACCTTACACATGATAATTTGAGCCCCAGAGTTCTCTTAGTCAGCTTTTTGGAACTCCTTTTCCCTAGATTTGCGTCTCCTGGTATCTCTTCTACCAATCAGTTGAATTTATTAATATATCTTTTCCTAAATACTTTTTTCTTTATATTTTCTGTTTCTCTCTATCTTCAAAGGATTCAGGGTGTTCATGCTCTTGTATGTGTCATTCGACTTTGTTTTATCAACCAATTTATATCTATTGGTCATAAGAGTACCTACAAAGACCTTTTTTCACATCAACTATCACAATTTTTAAAGATAAAAGGCAGCTTCTGGAGCAACCAAGGAATTTGCTCTTCTTTCAGTGATTCTGTTCTGGCTGTATTTGGTGTCAATGTGCCCCATAGACAACAAGCCCTGGGGTTTTGTCTCACTTGCTTATTTGATGGTCGTTTACACCTGCCCATCTGATCACTCTGTTGGCTTTCTTTTTAGCAGCAAGATGGTTTCTGCAAGTCTCATACCAAATTCTGAATTCTGTCTCTCAATGATACGTCCTTGGTCTATAAACCAGGTCTTCTCTCTTTTCCACTGTCCTCTGTGGATAAGCCACACCTTTTTACATCAGTATTCCAGTCACATGAATTAGCCTAGCAAACCTCTACTAAGCTAATTAAGACATAATTCTAATTATGTATTAAGATTCCCAGTTCCTGTGGCTTATTCCCCATACAGCTTATATTAGTGTATAACCATTTAAAATGTTCAGAAGACTGAACCGACCTAGTGGTTTCCTTTTCATCTCCCCTTTTTCCCTTTATGTACATACTCTCCTATTTCTGGCAAATTTAGGTGTTTCCACATCACACACATTTATAACTGGTAAGCAAAATCTGGCACCATATGTTTTGATACTAAACAAATTATATAACTCAAATATTGCACTATTAAAATACTAAAGTATTCTTAAGCACTAGAATTTTGTAAAGGATGATATAATCTGAAATATCAGCATCGTTACTGGATGTGTTAATAGTATTAAAATAAGAAGGAGTGAGACAAAGAGGTATCAGTCACTGGAAAACATAATCCATAAGTAAAAATCAGACAGTCTAGGAATGAGTCATATAGATGATTTCTCATTAGTAGGAAAATTTTCCAAATTATGTTAGACCATCCCCACATCTTATCCCCACCTCAGGCTATCAAAAGACAAGGTAATACTTTATTTGTGAACACTTTTGGGCTTTTTGTGCCTTGGAAAATATGTTTACAAAATGACTTTAATAGACAAATTCCAGAAGACTTCAGACTGCTAACAAAGCAGCCTCTCCCTTTATCTCCTACATTAAATATAAAAGGCTTCCATTGCATTCATGCAAATCAGTACCTATACTTATACATACACAGACTGGTACGTATACAGACACAGATTCACAGCCAGCAGATCAGCTATAGCTTCCTCAAAGTTGCACTGAGGCAAAAGAATTTTAAAAAATGACATATTCAGCTGTAAAAAATGGCCACATTAAGGTTTGGCACTAATAATAAATGATAATATTTTACTTAGTATTTCCATTGCATTTTCCATCCATCATGGACTTTTATTTTGTCAGCAGCTTTCTGTGCATCCATTTCTTGCTGGTATTTGCCAATGCAGTAAACCACTATGATTTAATCCTAAACACTTTGAGTTTCCTTTGGTCACTTCAAGCGTGTGGCATTGGTCATCATTAAAGAAGCAATTACTGGCCTCCCTAACTAGAAAAAGGTTGTTAATACAAATTGAGCTATAAAATCTGGGGTAGAACAAATAGATCGGTAATTCAGCCTTCACTTTGTGCTGCTGGTTTCCACTGAATTAGGCATAACATCATTATACCCATTTACATGTGCAAAACAAAGAAATCCCCCAAAGACCATAGTCCAGTGACCTTAGTTTGTGAGTATTCACCTTGTGAAACTGATTGATGATCTTTACATTTCATGAGAGACCTGGTAATCTTACACTCTGCAGTCAAAAAGTAAAACATTGACAATTGGAATTGCACTAAATCAATTAGCTGTAAGGAACAGATTAACTATTAATGTAATGTGGAGTGGTTTTTGGTTTTGGTTTTTTTGGGGGGTTTTTTAGTTTTGTGGGGGTTTTTGGGGGTTTTTTTGGGTTTTTTGGGTCAGTCGACATATACAGGCAGCTCCAATGGGAAACTGAGATCTTACTGTTCTGTCAGTTGCAGAAGAGCCCTAAGACTATGAATTCAAGCTCTACAGTGAGACACCTGAATTAAGCAGGGTGGATCCAACCATAGAGCAAAGCCAGGACTAGAAACAGCTTCTCAGCTCCCTGCCCACCATTGTAATGATCATAATGTGTCTCTGGCACAGCAAAGTCTGCATCAGGAGCCCGCACACCAGGTATTTGCAACACCTCCAAACCACTGCCAAACCCAATATACAATTTAATATGCACCATCCCACCAATGGGTATCCTTCTCAGTGTCCATCTTGGAAACATAATTCAAAATTGGTTTCAAATATGCAGTAGAGAAATAAGCAGCCTCAGGGGGTGGGAGCCCTTAAATCATGGTCACCATCGTGTGAAAATGCATGGCTTGCCTCCCCTATGGACAGCGAAGCACTGCATTGCTAATAGAACAAGGCTGCTCACAGCAGAAAGGGTCACAACTTTCAGCCCACTCTATGTGAGAATAGATGCACTAATGTTTTGACTACAGCCTTGTGTTTACTGTGGGTGTGAGCTGAGACATTTCCATATAAATAAAACATTAATCAAGCTCACAAAAATGTCTGCAGAGCAATTATTGCACAAGAATGGTGAGAGCTGGAAAGGTGGGGTCATTCATCCATTCTATATACCTGCTTAGGCTTGTTGCAAAGGAAGATGCTACTTTCACAAATGTTGGAATTAGGTCAGGTCTCCTGTGTAGAGTCTGTGCGGGCCAAGGAATAAGGCTTGGCATCAGGAGACCTGGTTTCTATTTGCATAACTTCTGCTGAGTTAGTCTATGGCCTTGAGCAAGTCACTTTGCAGCTGCATTATGCTGTTTCCCACCCATCTCTAAAATGGGTATTTATCAGCCTTCACAAAGTACTTTTGTGATATAGAGATGAAAGTGATGGTGCCTGCTAATTGTTTCCACTCTATCCATGGAGACAAGCTTTTTTCTTTCCATGAGTGTAAACCCAAGCCCATTTTCTGCTAGTTGTAGAGTTTAAGTTTCTATTTGCATGGATGGCAGCACCCTTTCCTGTATTTTTTCCTATATTTTTTCCTATATTTTTTCCTATAATTTTTCAAAAATTTGATGTGCAACATCTGAGATTGAAGACGCCTGGGTAATATACAGCCTTAGAGCAATGATAGACAGCACAACTGAATTTAGACTAGAGAGAGGGCAAAACAGGGTAGAGGAAAACAAGTGCTATTCACAGGAACAGAGGGAAACAAGAGGTGGTTTGGCTCACTAATGTGAGATGGATATGCTTAAGAAGCTGTCATGAACTCTCCTCATCTCCTTGTCTCATCTCTCTGGTATTCAGATTAGTAAATTAACCCGACAAACTTTCTTCCCTTAGTGTCCTTGTGGATTAGTAATAGGCATTTCCAGTAAACTTTTCTTTGTGGTTTAATTTTCATTTTCAGAGTGTTTATGCTGTCCAAATAACTATTTTTCCGACAGACTAATCACTGAAACATGCAGCAGTGGAGTAAGTACATGAAATTTCTTCATTACTGGAAAAGAAGAGCTTCAGAGACCTTCCCTTATTAGCACATTAATTGCAGCTGTCACAGACAGCAATTATTTGCTCAATTTTCCTCAAATTCATAATTTTCTTAAAAAACAAAACCAAATCCAAAACCACAGTAATGAATACTCAGAGTATCCTGGCACTTGAAATCCTGTTTTCATTTCCTAGCTGGCACTAGCTTCTTCCTAGCTGAACACCTTGCATACCTTTCAGGCATGTATGATTGGCATCTGTCCTGAATGCATAGCAAAATAAAGTTTAGACCCTCATATCACAGAGAAATGTGCTTTGACAGCTTCAGTGCTGAGCAGCACAACATGCAATCCACCCAGAACAGGTTTGTTCCAGAGTAAACAACAAATTCTCTTAACTACAGTGGACATTTCAGGTCTCTCTGCAACCACCTGGGTGTACTGCTTTTGGCTGGGATAGAGTTAATTTTCCTCAGAGTAGTTGGTATGAGACTATGTTTTGGATTTGTGCTGGAAACAGCTTTGAGAACACAGGGATGAGTTTTTTAATGCTATGCAGAGTTCACAGAGACAAAGTCTTTTCTGCTTCTCAACCCCAGTCTACTAATGAGGGGGCTGAGGGTGCACGAGGAGTTTGGAGCAGATGCAGTTGGGACAGCAGACCCCAGGTGATCCAAGGGATATCCCAGACCATATGGCATCATACTCAGCATATGCAGCTGGGGAAAGAAGGAAGGGAGGACATCTGGAATGATGGCATTTTTCTTTCCAAGTTACTCTTACAATATGTGGGAACTCTGCTGTTCTGGAGATGGCTGAAGACCATTCTGCCCATGGCAAATGGGGAATGAATTCCGTGGCTGATTTTGCTTGTGTGCACAGCTTGCTTTCTCTATGAAGCTGGAGAACTCCTGGATTTTCTCACTTTTGTCCTTCTGATTTTCTCCCCCATTCCTGCTGGGGTGTGAGCAAGGAGCTGAGTGAGGCCAGTTGGGGTTAAAACATCTACATCTACAGCTACTGATCTTGCAGCAGTAGAAGAGGAAAATCTGACAAGTAATTCCTATGGTTCCTTTAGCCATGTCAACTAAAAAAAGCTCAGGAAACTGTGTTACTCACTTTTAGTCTTTCCCTCTTTAAGCTATTTGCCTTCATAAGCTCTATCAAGAGTGAAGACTGCAGTCCAGAAGAATTACAGCACCTCTGTGAAACAGGCAGTTTCTCCAGGGACCTCAGTTCTGAAGAAAACACTCTCAGGAGCCTAAATGTGTTTCTTAAAAAACTCCATAAGGCATCCCTGATGTATGTATATATGTATGAATGTATATATGTATGAATGTGCATGTGTGTGTGTGTGTGTGTGTGTGTGNTGTGTGGGTGTGTGTGTGTGTGTGTGTGAATGGACAATACTGCAGCTTTAACACTGGAAATGATGAGTTCAGGAAATGATTAATTGAGCTAGCAACAATAGCATGTTTCTATAGCCTCTGCTGTTGGGGTGCTAAGGAAGCCATGTACCTTGTCTACTTGCATCACACAATGAAAGTGCTGGCAATTTTAAATGAGTAACTTTGAGCTGGTACAGCATATGCAAAATCAATTTGTTATGATGGAATATTTAGCATCATTATTTAGATTAGTGCATTTTATCACTAGACAATGCTTTTATGACCAACTAGTGTAACCTACATATCGCCTAGCAATGTCTGTAACTTCATGACTAATGGCTAAACTACACCATATCTTTTAGAGAGACACCACATCTTGATTTAGAGCCTTGAAGTAATGGAAAATATAACACCTCCCTTGTAAATTGTTCCCAAGGTTCATTACTCCTCCTGCTAAAATTTGCACCTTATCTTTAGTTTGAATCTGTCTGCCTTTGACTTCCAGTGAGTGGATCTTGTTACACCTCTGTCTGCTGGATGAAAGAGCCCGTCCCACTGAAAGCTGTATTCCTGTGTAGGTGCTTACAGTGTCAGCAGGTTTCCTCTTAACCATCTTTGCACAAGCTAAATAAACTCAGTGTCAAAATTATTCTTTCTTGGATTGGGAGGATTGATGGTTCCAAACTTGGGCAACTACCTGTACCTACTTGTCTGAGTATCCCTACTTAATCAGTGGAGTCTCCTCCAGAAGACAATTTAGCTAACTTCAAGTGTAAATATGCCCTGAAGGTCTGTCTCTCTCAGTATTTATTTAACTATTCTAGGGCAAATATGACTCTCACTTGGATACCTCATTTAAGCAACTGAAGTTTGGTCAGGTTTCCAGGCTTTAAAAATGTTTTTATCTCTTTCTGATGTCCTTTATTTTCTCAAAATATCCTTTATATTCTGATATCCTTTATTTAAAGTATTTTCTCAACAACTTTTTGTAAGGATAGACATGAGAAGTGGAAATTCATACCAGCCCCAGCTTCCCAGTAAAATAATACATGATTAATGATGTCTCCATTGTCCTGTTTAAATTTGACCAAGAGCAGTATTAGCCTTTTCTCTTAGCCATCAGCTCTACATTCACAGTTCATATTCAGTACATTGTCTGCAATGACCTTTCACTATTTTTTCAGAGCTTCTGCTTTTTCTGAATATAGTCCCACATACCCTAAGGCTCCGGGATACAGAATTTTCAATTTAGGGTTATATTAAAATAGATTTGTTGTGTATTTGGAGCTGCCAATCAGGATCATGACCTCACCATGCAAACAAACAGTGAGAGACAGTCCTTGCCCCGAAGAATTTACACTCTAAATTAGACAGGACAGACAGTAGTAGTATATGTGGGTGGTTAAATAGAGAGACACTGAGAAATGAAGGCCACAGAGAGGTTTGAGTTTTCTCAGACCTTCCCACTCTCACTAGCTTATCAAAGGGATGTATAATACTTGTTTTGCTAATACTCACTGAACTAGCCCATCTTAACATCCTTTTTGGTGCAGTCTCACAGGGCTTCAGGTGCAGGGCTGCTACCACATGAACAGATCTCTCTGACCCATATCCCACAGGAGGTTAAATGGTTTTCGTCAGAAGTCTTCATTGGATAAGTAAACTCTGTGCTGCAGGAAGTCCCAGGGACAGAATCACCACTAAGCTGAAGCTTCCTGACAAAGATTCTTCCAGGCATGGACACTGTTTATGATCGTGGCCAGGACCAAATTAGGGCTCAGCCATTCCCAGAAACAATGCCTAGCTTTTCAGTGGCTGGATCAAACTAAGGTTAAAAGAGCTTAGTTTCTTCTCTTTTCGTGTTGATTTATCTCTGAGAAGCAAAACACATATACAATGTGAAGCCCTGGCCATCTCTTTACCAGTGCACCTTTCTCCGTACTTGCTTCAGAGTTACTGTCCAGGTTTTCTTATGACTTTTTTACTCAAAATCTTTGCAACTAGAAGGATTTGAAATCTATTTTAGAGATCTAATTGTGCTTTAAAGGTTTTGAAGAACATTTAAGTTATGTCTGTCAGACCAGACTTCCCAGCTGAATAGTTTGAAGCCTTATAGCCAGAGGTGCAGCCATGAGACAACTCTGCTGGGAAGGGAAGGGTGACATGTGGATGGTTTGTTTTCATGAGTTTTTGAGCTATCCTCTTGCTTTGGGCGGCTGTGTAGCTTGTGGATGTGTAAGCAAGCTGAAGATAGGATTTGTATGGAACAGTTTTCCATAGATCCATTCTGCTTCAGTTAAAATCCATGTAACTTCTTTTGTTCTTAATGGAAAAAGAGGATTTGACCCTTATTTTAGTCTTACTTTTTCTGTCATTGCCCAGATTTTGTTCCTTTGTAGATTTTCAACATGACATGAGTGTTTTCAAAACAGGTCTGCAGGACAAAGTCAGACTTTCTGTTGTAATAATTGTCCCAAGTTACTCCAGGTTGGAGTCTGGAACTATGTTGATCTTGACCACATGACACCATCAAAGCTGTAAGCCAAAATGCAAAATGGGAAAAAAACAAACTGGAACAAAATAAAGCAGAAAACTGAAAGAGAGCTGGAATTGGTGATAGCAAGAGCAAACAAGGCCTGACAAAAGTAGAAATGATTAATCTGAACCCTAATATATGGTATTATAGTTGCACCACCCCTGCAAGGAAAATTGGGAGCTAATACCTCTCCCTTATCTTACTGAAAGATATAAATATCAGTTATTTAACTTTCCTCAAGGACAAAAGGAAAAATTGCTGAACACCTTTAAAGGGAACATAGGTAAATCAAGTTCTTTGCTTGTAGTCTATTAGCCACAAAAAGGTAAACATTTATAAAAAGGTAAAAAAACACGTAATATGTTTTTTGTACTTATATACACGTATAAAAATAGAACAATAAAAATAAAAACCACTAATCACTCTCCATCTATGGTGCTGCATGAAATAAGAAGTCAAAAAAATCCCTACCAAAAAAACTTGTGTATTTAATGAATACTAAATAAAAGAGACAATAAACACTTCACAGGAAACCTTCATTTTGGATTTTCTATGTTTTTCAGTGTTTTACTTTGAAACATTAATAACATTTGTCCAGGTTAGCTTGAGAAGAATGTTCTTTTTCGGTAGCAATGTCATCGCTCTCTGTAAAGTGCCTCTTTTCCCTGTGCTGCTGTTAGAGAGACAAAGAGAAAAGAGAGATAAAACCAGATGTTCTGGGTACTAATTTGATTGCTTAACATGTTTTTCTGGAAGATGCTTTGATACTGTGATGATTCAAACTAAATGAGATAAGTGGAGATAAGTGGAACTGAGCCCCAGGTTGTCAGTAATGAACTTCAGCTAACTCACACTGGGCCTAAGCCCAGTAGCACTGGGCACTTTTACCTACCACAGAAGGCAATGATAAGACACAAGTATGCTGGTCTCCCTGTGGATCCAAGATATTATACCACTTGCAGGCAAAATTACATTAGCTGCTTACTGTGCTGCAAATTTTAATGGTTTATAATCAACAAGAAATTACTGCATTGTAAATCTGGGATAGATGACACAAATCAGACAGACTTACAGAGGATGCTCCCTTTGCTCTCAGCTGAGTTGTACTTTATTAATATCCTGCTTTCTCTTTGTTTACAGCACTGATTGTTTTTATGAGTGAGTGAAGTACATTTTGCTCATTTGTTTTGGTTTAGCATAGGGAAACAAGAGTAAAAAATGAGAAGAAAAAAAGAGAATCATTCTCACCGCTCTCCTTTTCCCCAGAACTCATACCCACACTAGAAGAAGAGTTATATTAGTGACAGGGTAAGTGCATAGCAATTCTAACACTGTTTCCTTAATGATGTGCCTTAATGACATTGTGGTAGGTGTGCTTGTTTTCTCAATGGGGAGATCTACCCTTTTTGCTATTTGCTTTGGGTTTCCTCTTGCTGCTGCTACCAGTTCTCCTAAAGCAGAGACCTGTGTGCACACAGGACCTTGGGCCATGTGGCTAATGGCACACACACATACCTATCCTCACCATACACACATGCAAAAAATTCCCTGTTAGCAAAGCACTGCACATTCTTGCCTTCACTATATTCCCTCTCTCAGTGAATTTACCAGTGCTGCAATGTAAAAGCAGATCTCTGCACATTACAATTGTGTATAAATACTTTCCTGATGTCCTGTAGATGATGGAAAGACACAGGACTTCTGATATGACTGTCCCTTTATTCTGCTGTATTCACTAGAGAGGTAAATTTCACATATAAAATCTTGGGGAAATTACTCCAGCTATTTGGATGAGCGGTCAGTAAGTGGATGTATATGTTTAAACCCTGGGATACAGTATTTGACACTCAGCCTTAGAACCATTGGACCTTTAAAGGAAATCTAGTCCAAGTCCTCTGCAGTGAGTAGGGCCTCAACCCTCTTGTTGCCTCTTCCAGCCTGACCTTGAATGTTTTGAGGGATGGGGCATCTACCATCCCTCTGGGAAACCTGTGTCAGCGCACCACCACCTTAATTGTAAACAATGTCTTCTTTATATCTAATATAAATTTACCCTCTTGTAGATAAAAGCCTTTACTTCTTGTCCTATTGTGACAGTCCCTGCTAAAACCTTTGTCCCCATCTTTCTTACAGACTTTCTTATAGACAAAAAGGCTGTGATGGGGTCACACAGGACTTCCTGTGGCTGCCATAACTTTTTATTTTCTTTAACACTGTAAGAGAGAATTTTAACTGTTCCTCTGAGACCTGAGAACTCAGATTCACACCATTCACATTAGAACATACAGCCAGAAGCGAGGACAAATAGCAAGTATACTTATGCGCAGGACTATTTCTCAAATACATTTACCTCTAAATGAGTGGGTTCAAGGTGTAATGAATTGCATCCAGAGCAATCCCTTTTCCTCTGTCTTACTGCTGAGCTCCACACTCAGAGCCACAGTAATATTGTATGCACAACTCATGAGATGCACACACATATTACAGCTGTCTCTTGGAAGGCCAGTCAGGCCTGTTGAGTAACAAATGCTGCATTGTTACTTTGCAACAATAAAAAATCATTTTCATTCCTTGTGCACAAGAACTCAAATTATAATCGAATTCAATTCAGATTAACAATGCTTTGATGACATTTCCATTACATAAAACATAAATTTATTATCCAAGTATAATATGTTTTTTTCTGTAGTTCCAATGTGAATAAGGAGACTGTTTAACTGCTTTAATTCTGCATTTTAACCACAGTTATAAGATATTTCCTCAAAATTTATAATCAGGGTGTGCAAATATTACACTGGAAACTCACAGGAAGGAAAGTTATCAGGATTATCAGGTGACCTGCTAATAAAGGCTTGTAAACCATTTGGATTAAATCCCACCCATTAAGAATTTTTATGAGGCTTTCATCACAGATTTTTTCCAAGTGCTTCATCCCATGCTAATTGCACAGCCTGGTAAAAGGTGGTAAACATGATGGGATCAAATTAAAGCTGTTTTATCTATGGAGTGTTAATGATTCATTGCAGGTATATCTAAACTATAGACACCTAATCTTAGAGCACCACAACTGAGTCTTTATGTTCTCTAAATGCTCTTGATGGCTTATGTGCCACCAGGCTCTCCAGCAATCCTCAACCTGCCCCTGA